>JBBBDQ010001694.1:1560000-1702500 GCA_037127315.1 Ascarosepion bandense
ATTGGTAGAAGAGAGATAGGGAAGCCGCATTACGCCGGCGAGAAAGTGATTGCATCTGAGCCGCTAAGTTGGGATTGATTACATTACAGATTCTTCGTAGAATTTGTCATGAACCTCGAGGTGAAAAGCAGGGACACCCGACCAGATGTGGCAGCAGTATTCAATACACGGGTGTATGGTAGATTTATATATGTGCAGGATGGATTCAGACTGGAAAAACTTCCTGGTCCTACACAGAGAATCGACCTTCTTAACAGCGGATTTAGGTATAGATTCGATATAGTCATTCCACGTGAGGTCTGCTAAGAGAGTTAACCAGAAGAGGCGCAGTGTTTAGCTTTTAGGGAAGCTAGCCTGATCCATGGTAATGAAGGGTGTAGGAGCGATTGTTGTGATGGTTATCAAATATCTGCTTCATCTTGGAAGCATTAAAATTGACGAGCCAATCTAGAATTGAGTTTTTCTCTCTGTGTTTTCCTTTTTCTCTCTCTCTGTGTTTTCCTTTTTTCTCTGTGTTTTCCCTTTTTTTCTCTCTCTGTGTTTTCCCTTTTTTCTCTCTCTGTGTTTTCTCTTTCCTTTTTTCTCTCTCTGTGTTTTCCTTTTTCTCTCTCTCTGTGTTTTCCTCTCTGTGTTTTCCTTTTTTCTCTCTCTGTGTTTTCTCCCTTTTTTCTCTCTCTGTGTTTTCCTTTTTTCTCTCTCTCTGTGTTTTCCCCCTCTCTGTGTTTTCCTTTTTTCTCTCTCTGTGTTTTCCCTTTTTTCTCTCTCTGTGTTTTCCTTTTTCTCTCTCTGTGTTTTCCTTTTTTCTCTCTCTGCTTCCTTTTTTCTCTCTCTGTGTTTTCCTTTTTTTCTCTCTGTGTTTTCCTTTTTTCTCTCTCTGTGTTTTCCCTTTTTCTCTCTCTGTGTTTTCCTTTTTTTCTCTCTGTGTTTTCCCTTTTTCTCTCTCTCTGTGTTTTCCCTTTTTCTCTCTCTCTGTTTTCCTTTTTCTCTCTCTCTCTGTGTTTTCCTTTTTCTCTCTCTGTGTTTTCCCTTTTTCTCTCTGTGTTTTCCTTTTTTTCTCTCTCTCTGTGTTTTCCCTTTTTTCTCTCTCTGTGTTTTCCTCTTTTTTCTCTCTCTGTGTTTTCCCTTTTTCTCTCTCTGTGTTTTCCTTTCTTTTTCTCTCTCTGTGTTTTCCCTTTTTCTCTCTCTGTGTTTTCCCTTTTTTCTCTGTGTTTTCCTTTTTTCTCTCTCTGTGTTTTCCCTTTTTCTCTCTCTGTGTTTTCCCTTTTTTCTCTCTCTGTGTTTTCTTTCCTCTCTTTTTTCTCTCTCTGTGTTTTCCTTTTTCTCTCTCTGTGTTTTCCTTTTTCTCTCTCTCTGTGTTTTCCCTTTTTTCTCTCTCTGTGTTTTCCTTTTTTCTCTCTCTGTGTTTTCCTTTTTTCTCTCTCTGTGTTTTCCTTTTTCTCTCTCTGTGTTTTCCTTTTTTCTCTCTCTGTGTTTTCCTTTTTCTCTCTCTGTGTTTTCCCTTTTTCTCTCTCTGTGTTTTCCCTTTTTTTCTCTGTGTTTTCCTTTTTCTCTCTCTCTGTGTTTTCCCTTTTTTCTCTCTCTGTTTTCCTTTTTTCTCTCTCTCTGTGTTTTCCCTTTTTTCTCTCTCTGTGTTTTCCTTTTTTCTCTCTCTGTTTTCCCTTTTTTCTCTCTGTGTTTTCCTTTTTCTCTGTGTTTTCCCTTTTTCTCTCTCTGTGTTTTCCCTTTTTCTCTCTCTGTGTTTTCCCTTTTTTCTCTCTGTGTTTTCCCTTTTTCTCTCTCTGTGTTTTCCTTTTTCTCTCTCTGTGTTTTCTCTCTTTTTTTCTCTCTCTCTGTGTTTTCCTCTTTTTCTCTCTCTCTGTGTTTTCCCTTTTTTCTCTCTCTCTGTGTTTTCCTTTTTTCTCTCTCTGTGTTTTCCTTTTTCTCTGTGTTTCTTTCCCTTTTTCTCTCTGTGTTTTCCTTTTTTCTCTCTCTGTGTTTTCCTTTTTCTCTCTCTGTGTTTTCCCTTTTTTCTCTCTGTGTTTTCCTTTTTCTCTCTCTGTGTTTTCCCTTTTTTCTCTCTCTGTGTTTTCCTTTTTTCTCTGTGTTTTCCCTTTTTCTCTCTCTGTGTTTTCCTTTTTTTCTCTCTGTGTTTTCCTTTTTCTCTCTCTGTGTTTCTTTCCTTTTTTCTCTCTCTGTGTTTTCCCTTTTTCTCTCTCTGTGTTTTCCCTTTTTTCTCTCTGTGTTTTCCTTTTTCTCTCTCTGTGTTTTCCTTTTTTCTCTCTGTGTTTTCCTTTTTCTCTGTGTTTTCCCTTTTTTCTCTCTCTGTGTTTTCCCTTTTTCTCTCTCTCTGTGTTTTCCCTTTTTCTCTCTCTGTGTTTTCCTTTTTCTCTCTCTGTGTTTTCCCTTTTTTCTCTCTCTCTCTGTGTTTTCTTTCCTTTTTTCTCTCTCTGTGTTTTCCCTTTTTTCTCTCTCTGTGTTTTCCCTTTTTTCTCTCTCTGTGTTTTCCCTTTTTCTCTCTCTCTGTGTTTTCACTATTTTTTCTCTGTGTTTTCACTTATTTTTTTCTCTGTGTTTCCCCTTTTTTTTTCTCTGTGTTTCCCCTTTTTTTCTCTGTGTTTCCCTCTCTTTTTTTCTCTGTGTTTCCCCTTTTTTTTCTCTGTGTTTCCCCTTTTTTTTCTCTGTGTTTCCTTTTTTTTTTCTCTGTGTTTCCCCTTTTTTCTCTCTGTGTTTCCCCTTTTTTTTTCTCTGTGTTTCCTTTTTTTCTCTGTGTTTCCCCTTTTTTTTTTCTCTGTGTTTCCCCTTTTTTTTTCTCTGTGTTTCCCCTTTTTTTTTCTCTGTGTTTCCCCTTTTTTTTTCTCTGTGTTTCCTCTCTTTTTTTTTCTCTGTGTTTCCCTTTTTTTTCTCTGTGTTTCCCCTTTTTTTTCTCTGTGTTTCCCCTTTTTTTTTCTCTGTGTTTCCCCTTTTTTCTCTGTGTTTCCCCCTTTTTTTTTTCTCTGTGTTTCCCCTTTTTTTTTCTCTGTGTTTCCTTTTTTTTTCTCTGTGTTTCCTTTTTTTTTCTCTGTGTTTCCTTTTTTTCTCTGTGTTTCCCCTTTTTTTTCTCTCTGTGTTTCCCTTTTTTTCTCTCTGTGTTTCCCCTTTTTTTTCTCTGTGTTTCCCTTTTTTTCAATTCTAGCAGTAGCTGTCTAATCCGTTGTCGATTCCCATTCTCATAAGATTATGGGTAGTACCACCTGTCTTCGCTGTTTATACAGTTCATGAGTCTGAAATTGGTTTGCCTGTAATTGACTCCGGGAATGAGGACAGGCAATTGTTTTGGAGCATAATATTAGTCCAGCTGAACGAAAATGATAAAATTGAAATCTATAAAGTATGATAATTTGATAAAAACAATTTCAAAGCATTTCTGCTAAAGATGAAGAAAAAAATGACACTGATTTAATCACTATAAACTACATCTGATAGCAAGACCTCTGATCAAGGTGTTTTGAGGAGCGTGAGACCGCTTCTTGATTACTGATTTTCCCAGGTCCACCCTAGCCCTTATTGGTAACGCCTTAAAGTGTCTCAACTATGGGCCAATAATTAGCCTCTAAACTGGGTTAAAACACTGGGAAAGTACAATATTTTCATCGTCAAAAAAACAGCAATATATTTTCGAAGAAAAAAACACTAGTATTTGTCTATATTTCTTAGGCGAGATCGTAGGCTGTTAAAGGGAGATAACTACATAGCTACCAGAAGTGGCATTGCACATGAAATTTGAATGATATACCCCAGTGATCGTAATAAAGGGTTTCGGTTGAAATTCATTGCACCTGAAGAAGGCCGGAACGTACAACAGCCGAAATGTCGTAAAAATGGCAATAAAGATGAGGACAATAGTCTGATCAATGTCAGTGAGTTAAGTGCCATACGTGATACACGCTTGGGCGATCATGTCTCGAAAGAGACATGACTGACTGGACAGAAGATTATCTCGCAGGAGGTTGCCATTGCTTTTTGCGGTAGACTGGTTGCCAACCAGGCTATAGAACCCAGTTTGTCCTTTTATTTGACTCATAGCTAGAAGAAATATTATTAAGTAGTCATTAGTGGGTGATCAGTTTATTATTTTGTAACAATAAAACACCGATCCCCTACTTTATGTCCTGTAGAAGCCTTAATCATGTTTCCAACTATTATATTCAGTTAGTAAGTTATCTGCCATACGTGATACACACTTGGCGATCATGTCTCGAAAGAGACATGAATGAGTGAGCAGAAGATTATCCCGCATTAGGTTGCTATTACTTTCTGCGGTAGACTGGTTGACAGCCAAGGCTATAGAACCTAATTTGTCTTGTTATTTAACCCATAACTGGAAGGAAGAGACAGATTAATATCTTTCCCAAGGGCATTTGCGCGAAAGTGAATGCAAAGAATTAGAATTCGAACTCGCCTAATCAAGGACTATATTTTAAAGAAATGGCAAGAAACCTGGAACAACTGTCAAAACAACAAACCCATCCTAAAGAAACAACTATCAGAACCCAGTAAATCACGCAAAGAAGTGGTTATATCCCGTATTCGAATAGGACATACACACATAACCCACTCTTATCTCCTAAAAAATGAAGAACCTCCCGAATACATTGCATGTCAAGAACCCTATACAGTAAAACATGTTCTACTTGACTGCAGTGACTTTACATATATCCGGCAATCCCTCTATAATGTCAACAACCTGAAAGATCTTTTCGAAAAAATAAACTCTAATACTATTTTAACCTTCCTCAAAAAGATCAAACTATACAACAAAATATAATCTAAGTAAAGATCCATAAATGAAACTTTCTGTGTGTGTCTGTGTCCGTTACCTATAGACTTCGAAACGGCTGAACCGATTTTCTTGAAAATTTACAGAGTTGTACTATAAGCATTTGCGAGTGTTCTTAGTTTGGTTTTGTGTCGAGGTACCCCCGATTAATATCGAAAATCGATAATAGAATAAATCTGGTTAGAGAAGGAGTGGTCTGATTTAAATCAAATTTGATACACTCATAGACAAAGACATAAGGAACGATATTCAGAAGTTTCAAGGTTGCAGTTCTTACAATAGTGCAGAAAATCTATTATATATATATATATATATATAAAAGGCAAGATGTTTGTGTGTCTATCTGTATGTATGTTCTTTATTCGATTCTCACCAAACTTCACACAAATATTCTTTAGGCTGAGTCTGAGCTCCAGGACCATGGATTAGTTTTAAAGCTTTCATTATACCCGAGCAACGCTGGGCTATACTGCTAGTCAAAAATAGATCTGACCCTCACCAGGGTGAAAAATTTAAAAAGTAATACAACTTGCGTGAAACGCGCTTGGGGGATCATGTCTCGAAAGACATTTATCCCGCAGTAGATTGCCATTGCTTTCTGCAGTAGACTGGTTGCCAGCCAAGGCTATAGAACCCAATCTGTCCTGTTATTTAATCCATATCTGGAAGGAAGAGACGGATAATACTTTTCCCAAGGGTATTTGCGCGTAAGTGAATGCAACTGGGATTTGAACTCTGCTTCCCGATTTTCTCGTTCCGAGCCGATATCCACTGCACCACAACGCACATCCGTAAATAGCGTAAAAAATTACCAGCAATACATTTTTGTAAATTAAATTACTAATGCTTTCAAGAAACTAAAAATTTTGGCAATAAATGACCCAAAAACAGTTGACATACTGCGAAACAACAAACAAACCTTCTCAAAAGAACTTGAAAGCGTTTCTGCTAATTTAACAACCGAAGATGAATCCGTTCACTAAAAATAAAAAACGTTGTGGTGTAGTGGATATCGTTGCGAAACGAAAAATCGGAGAGCCGAGCTCGAATTCTAGTTGAATCCCTTGCATTCACTTTCGCGTAAATACCCTTTGGAAAGGTATTAATCCGTCTATTCCTTTAAGTTATGAGTTAAATAACAGGACAGATACGGTTCTATAGCCTTGGCTGGCACCTAGTCTACCACAGAAAGCAATAGCAACCTAATGCAGGATAATCTTCTGCCCAGTCAATCATGTCTCGAGACATGATCGCCCAAAGCGTGTATCATGTATAGCAATTAACTGAATATAAAAGTTTGTAACATGATTAAGGCTTCTACTGAGCATAAAGTAGGGGTCGGTTATATATTATTATGAAGTAATAAACTGATCCCCCACTAATTAATATTTAATAATATAATTAATCTCTTCTCCCTCACACTATAAGTAAAAAAAAAAACAAAAAAACAGGACAGATTGGGTTCTATAGCCTTGGCTGGCAACCAATCTACTGGAGAAAGTAATGGCAACCTACTGCGAGATAAAATTCTGCTCAGTCAGTCATGTTTCTTTCGAGACATGATCGCCCAAGCGTGTGTCACGTATGGCACTTAACTGAATGACTGAGTTAAAAAGCAACGAATAAAGATGAGGAAAGAAATCAAAATAGAGGCAATGGGCAACAATGGAAATAGTTTATCACCAAACACTTGGAGTGTTTAACAGCCAGAACTTCACAAGGACATTTTAATTTACTTAATTGTAGTCATTCAAAACTTGTACTTTAATTCCCAGAAAATGCGTACTTATCTTGACGACGTTCTGTAATTTTATAAATCTTTGTTATCCGTTCCTTTATTTTATTACAAACTAGCAGTATAGCCCGGCGTTGCTCGGGTGTAATGAAAGCTTTAAAACTAATCCATGGTGCTGGAGCACAGACTCAGCCTAAAGAATATTTGAAATAATAAAATTGCGACAATTTACCAATCGCACCTTGTGTGTGTGTGTGTGTGTGTATATATATATATATATATATATATATATATATATACTAGCAGTATAGCCCGGCGTTGCTCGGGTGTAATGAAAGCTTTAAAAGTAATCCATGGTCCTGCAGCTCAGACTCAACCTAAAGAATATTTGCGTGAAGTTTGGTGTGAATTGGATAAAAATTGTGGATTTGTACAAAGGACACACACACACACACACACACACACACATCTTGCCTTATATATATATATATATAATCGATTTTCTGCACTATTGTGAGAACTGCGACCTTGGAGCTTCTGAATATCGTTTCTTATGTCTTTTGTCTATGAGTGAATCAAATTTGATTAAAATGGGACTACTCCTTCTATAACCCGATTTTTTCGATTATCGATTTTCGATATTTATTGGGGTTACCTCGACACAAAACCTAGTTAAGAACACTCGCAGACGCTTATAGTATAACTGTGTAAAGTTTCAAGAAAATCGGTTCAGCCGTTTCGGAGTCTATAGGTAACGGATACACACACCCACAGACAAAGTTTCATTTATAAATAAGTTTAGATTTGGTTTAGTTTGACTTTATTTTCAATCAGTAAAACGTTCCTCTTTTTGCCAGCAAGCAATTTAATTTTTATTAAATTTAATAAAAGAAATGGTACTATTATGGTATGAAGTGTAGGGAGGTGGTTAATGTTTTTTTTTTGTTCGGCCTTGTGTCAGACTTAAATGAACTCCCTACGGTTTACTGATTCTATGTCGTGTTGTATTTATCAGAATTGTCAGGTTTTCATCAGAAGGTTGGTTGTCGGAGGTTGGAATGTGTGGATTAGTGGAGAAGAGTGGAATAGTAAAATATACATTTTGAATGTAAAATAGAAATTTATTAAAAGGAGGAATAACAAGAGTTGTAGAAATTAATGTTCAATTATAAACATGAGTAAGAAGTTATGAGTAGAGTTCGTATTCAATGTTTGTAGCAGTAATTGTTCAGAGGAAGACAAGACAAGACACGACACGACAGTGTCCGGGTCACTTGAAGTTGAGTTATATCTTTGTGTTAGCAATCTGCCTCCTCTGAAATGATCGCTGCGACCGGTTAGAGACCATCCTTAAATATTCAATTCAATCGTGGTGTGGCTCTTTAGCTATGGAAAAAAAACAAAAAAAAACAACAAAAACAAAAAAAAAAGTTTCTCTGATCTATTTTGAATTTTGCGATTTGATGACCAAACAGGATCTAGCGTTCCGCTACAGGTTCGTAAAAGGAATTTGATAATAATTTTTGGTTTACCCCCGTACTTGTGCGTGGAGCCAGATGCGCACTGACCAGTTTTAGTCATTTGCTTTCTGGATCTTTGAGGGCAAACATCCGGCCCCTCGCTTGCTCGGTATCACCACAGGTATAGACAAATTTGAGGTAATGTGTAACGGCCATGTTTTATTAACTATACAACCATTTTTAGTTTTTGTTGTTGGCTTTGTAAGGTTAAAATGCATTGCAACTTTTCTAGGCGGTGCTTAGAAAATCACCCATATGAATGGTTATCATTTTTGTCCTTTTTGTAGTTTGTCTTTGACTTATACAGGGTGACGCGCGCACACACACAAACACACACACACACACACACACACAAACGAACTTTTAACACACCAGTAAAACCAAAAGGGATGGAAGAAAAAAATTATTCAGAGTAATTGTAACCTTAAAACACGCCATTTAAGAAACAATGATCGAATTTTATTTTATTTTTTAAATTACTTTCTGTAGATGACGTGCTTCTGTACGAATGGATTCTTGAAATCTGCTGTTGTGACTGATTAAGATCCCCTGTTTATTTAAAAAAAAAAAAAGGTCCGATGATCCCATGTAATGAAACAGCACACCATACTTTCACCTTACTAGCGTGTAAAGGGCGCTCATGATCTTCATTAGGATTTTGAGTCTGCCCAGTAACGGTAGTTTTGCTTATTCACGTCACCCATGAGATGAACATGGGCCTCATCTGACATCCATAACTTGCTTAGAAATTCATCTTGATCCATGGTTACTGAAATGACAGTGTCTACTTCGTGAGGCCACTGTTTTGCGGTTTTGCCATTTGCTCATGTCTGCCAATACATACTTAAAAATTCTCGTTTTTTTTTTGGGGGGGGGGGTCACCCTGTATATCGGTTAAACTCTGGTTAATACTCTAGTTGAAAAGAAAACAAGTGATAAAAAGAGAAGTAAGATGTCCTATCCTTTTTTTCAAATTTATAAAACGCCTGAAATATAGTGTGACCCCAAAAAACGGGAACATTTTAACAATCCAATAAAACCAAGAATGATGGAAGAAAAATATTTTATTCAAAGTAATTGAAACCTTAAAACATGCCATTTAAGAAACAATGATGGAATTTTAATTTTTAAAAAATTACGTCCTGTAGTTGACGTCCTCCTATACGAATGGATTCTTGAAATTCGCTGTGACAGTGTCTGAGATTTCCTTTTTGTTTTTTAAAAAAAAAATAAGGTCCGATGATCCCATGTAACGAAACAGCACACCATACTTTCACCTTACTAGCGTTTAAAGGGCGCTCATGAACTTCATTAGGATTTGAGTCTGCCCAGTAACGGTAGTTTTGCTTATTCACGTCACCCATGAGATGAAAATGGGCCTCATCTGACATCCATAACTTGCTTAGAAATTCATCTTGATCCATGGTTTCGCATTACTCATGTCTGCCAATACACACTTAAAAAAAAAAATTCCCGTTTTTTTTTTGGGGGGGGGGTCATCCTGTACAAGAAACATATCATTGTGGAATTAATGTGAATGTTCATTATTATATATGTACTGCTGTGTTTAGAACATGAAGTGTTTTTTCCGTGTATGTGAACAGTTATGTAAATATAGCATATTTGTTCCGTGTGTCGGTGGAATGCAGTATCAGGTTGCTGTTTGTGCTCTGTTATATTCTGGCTATTGAGTGTGTAAATTGTACTCTTGAATTAATTCCTTGGCTTTCTGCATACTCCTTTCGTGAATATTAAGCACATCTCTGGTCTTTACACAGAGTTAATCTTCTTTTGGCTGGGTGGTATGTTGATTGAATCTCCGACGACATACTCAAAACCACACGCCCGGTGTGCACTAAGAGACTGTGCACGTGTTCACTGTTCTTTTTATATTTTCTTAACGCCTACGCGTTTCAAATTTGATTTTGGCAGGGGCCTTAGTCATTGGTTTGACTTCGCATGACGTCAGCTGACCAAATAATCTATGTCTGGTTTATATTCAGAAATACGGAAGAATTGAAAGAGGGAAAGGATGTGTGTGTTGAGTTTCTGTCGCTTTATTAGTAAAAAAGAAAAAGGTATATTTCAATCCGCTTTATTCCTACTGTTATGGTGAAACACACCTATTCCTCAGATAATGGATTCTCCCTTCTGTATTAAGAGTTAACAGGAAGTTAACTGGAGAAGTTCTTGGAAGTTCTAGAGAGTTCTCTTGGAGTTCAGTAGAACTCCTAGGCAGTTGATATTAGTCGGCAGTTAGCCGAATACTAAGGAGTCAGCTTTCAGTGGAAGATTACCAAGTTCCTAACATTTTGGGTGTGTTAAGTCAATTAGCAACTGACATAGCACGATTATAATTTTCAGTGCGAAAACTAATCCACAACCAAATGATTAAAAAAGAAATTTCATTGCTCTTAAATTCTCTTCCAATTACTCATTTTTGAAATATCCCCAATCGAGAGTTTATCTTAAATACTGTTATGGGGAAACACACCTATTCCTCAGATAATGGACTCTCCCTCCTATATTAATAAGAGTTAACAGGATGTTCTTGGGGAGTTCATAGGAGTTCTTTATTGGAGTTCAGTAGAACTACTAGGCAGTTGATATTAGTCGGCAGTTAGCCGAATACTAAGGAGTCAGCTTACAGTGGAAGATTACCAAGTTCCTAACATTTTGGGTACGTTAAGTCGATTAGCAACCGACAGAGCACGATTATAACCTTCAGTACAAAAACTACTCTACAACATTCTGCAGAGAGAGCCGACCTTCTTAGCAATGGATTTAGCTATGGATTCTATATAGTCATTCCACTTGAGGTCCCTTGTGAGAGTTAACTGAGGAGGCGTAGTGTTTTACTTTCAGTGCGAAAAACTACTCCACAACACCCAGTTATGTACTCAGATGTGCGTTGTGGTGCAGTGGATATCGGTTCGAAACGAGAAATCCAAAGGAAGTGTTCACCTGTTCAATAGACGAGGGTGGAATGTGAAGAGGCTCATCCCTTGTTTCCTGTTTAGGATGTGGTTTCCGGCTCTCTCTTTTCCAATCTTTTCACTCCTATGTAGCCCCCTGCACATCAGTGGCGTTACCGCCTTGCTCGGGGGGATATGATTAAAAAAAAATTTCTCGTAGGAGGGCACCATAATGAATGGGTTCGCTAATGTTAAATCCAGGATGTGCGTTGTGGTGCAGTGGATATCGGCTCGGAACGAGAAATCGGGGAGCCGAGTTCAAATTCCAGTTGAATTCGTTGCATTCACTTACGCGCACATACCCTTGGGAAAAGTATTAATCCGTCTCTTCCTTTCAGTTTTGGGTTCTATAGCCTTGGTCGGCAACCAATCTACCGCAGAAAGCAATGGCAACCTACTGCGGGATAATCTTCTGCCCAGTCAGTCATGCCTCTCTTTTCGAGACCTGATGGCCCAAAGCGTGTATCACGTATGGCACTTAACTGACTGACTGAATATAATAGTTGGAAACATGATTAAGACTTCTGCTGGACATAAAGTGGGGGATCGGTTTGTTATTGTTATGAAGTAATAAACTGATCCCCCACTAATTATTACTTAATGATATAATACATCTTTTCCCCTCTAGCTATGAGCCAAACAATAGGACAGATTGGGTTCTATAGCCTTGGCTGGCAACCAAGCTACCGCAGAAATCAATGGCAACCGACTGCGGGATAAACTTCTGCCCAGTCAGTCATGTCTCTTTCGAGACATGATCGCCCAAGTGTGTTTCATGTATGGTACTTAACTGACTGAATGTTAAATCCAGTTAGAACAATATTCCAATTCCTAACCGGCACCAGCGTGTTACTATAAATCGGCCTCACTTACTCGACACATACGCTCAAGACCCCTCAACCTTTTTACCAAATTCTGATAGTGGTGTGCAGGACCACCGCCTTTCCACCCTAATCTGATGGATAAAGTCCAAGCAAGCGTGTGCGTTGTCGTTCAGTGGGTATTGGCTCGGAACGAGGAAACAGTAGAACCTGGTTCGAAATCCAGTTGAACTCTTTGCATTCACTTACGCGCAGATACTATTGGGAAAGATATCGACCCGTCTCTTCTTTTCAATCATTTAATTTGTACCCCCTTACTTCTTAAAATAATGACTAGCATTCATATTCACGGTTGTTGTAGCAATATTTTGTTGCAAATATTTAAGGATGCGATCGGGGCATTTCTACGGGGATTTATTGTCGTAGAACTCGCCATGAGCATATTCACTCATTAACTGAAGAATTAAGATACATCACAAATTTCAAATACAAAAACTGTACCCTCCCTTTGTTAGAAAGAAAGAAGGGAGGGAAAATAGAAGTGTTGAAAATCTGTTTCAGTGAAATTAAAAAAAGTTGTCAATTTCAATTTTTTTTTCATTTGTATCCCCATACTTCTTAATATAATCACCAGCATTCGTATTTATGATTGTTGTTGCAATATTTTGTTGAAGTTAAGTTCAAATATTCAATGATACCACCGAGGAATTTCTACGGGTGTTTTATTGTCGTAGAACTCGTCGTGATCATATTCAATCAATAATTGAAGAATTGAGATTCATCAGACAATTTTCACGGGTTTTTTCACTGTCGTCTTTTTACTTTCTTTTTTTTCAGAAAGAATGGAGTTTAGAATTGGAGAGAAAGAAAATCAGATTTAGTTGATAAGAACAGGTACTACACTTTGAACTAAAACAAAAAGAAATGGCTAAGAATTCAGGTGATTTTAAAGCGTCCCTTAAATGTGGCCTAAGTAAAGATCGGCCCGAAACTGAATCGTAATTGTTCGAGCGAGACAATCCTGCTGTCAAGTTCGAAGCCAAGAAGTGGGAGACAAGAAAAATTGTAATAGGATGATTGTTATTGCAATATTTTGTTGTGAAGTTCAAATATTTAACGGTCCTGGGCATGACGGTAAACTGCATCCGACAGCAAGGCCTCTGATAGGAAGGTTGTGAGGAGCATGGAACCACTTCTTAATTGCTGTGGTTCTCAGGTCCACCCTGACCCAGAGTAGTAGCACCTGTTAAGGTCCCAGTTATGGACAAATAGTTAACCCCAAAACTAGGGTCAAAACATTATGAAAGTATATACGTAAAAACTTTTCTAGAAATGTGTGCGTAAAGACTTTTCTAGAAATGTGTGCGTAAAAAAACATAACTTCAAACCCCACCTTTTTGGCATTAAATAACCCACAGAGGTGTTGATATGCCGTTAAACAAAACTCAAATATTCAAAAATTCATATGAAAATTTTGTTTGTTTGCTTTCTAGTAGTTAATTATTTTTGTTCACTAATGTCACCTCGTCGCCCACGGCCAAGACCACGCTATATGTGCGATAGAGTGCGGTCTTGAAACGGCTGAACCGCGATATATTTTCCACTGACCGGCCTCGTGGGGAGGTATCAGTTTTTTTCATTAACCACGTGGGATCGAAAGAAAGAAAGATAAAAAAAATATACATGTGACATCTAAACATGACGCTCAGTTTTCTGACCTTTCTAAGAACATGTCTGATCAGTGTTCATTTTGACAGACCGACTGTCGGCATCAATCTGTACACTTGACCTCTCTCAAGCTAAATACGTCAGCATGAAATAACCCTGATGTTTGTCTATATTTTTAGGATGAGGTTTACACGATTTACATTACTCGGACTATTGTCCTTATCTTTGTTGCCATTTGTATGACGTTTATTAATAAATCATTCTATTTGTCTATATTTCTGAGATGAGGTAGTATTTACAGTATTTACATTATTCGGACTATTGTCCTCATCTTTGTTGCCATTTGTACGACGTTTAATAATAGATCATTCTATTTGTCTATATTTCTGAGATGAGGTAGTATTTACAGTATTTACATTATTCGGACTATTGTCCTCATCTTTGTTGCCATTTGTACAAAATTTATATACACAGGGCCATGTGTCCTTAAGGACAAGAACAATTGAATTTCTGGGAATTAATTTTTTTTACCAGAGTTCATATTGCACTTTTTTGATGCTAGTGATTTTCTCTAGTTTTTTTTGTTTTTGTTTGTTTTAATGATTGAAGGCTAGAGCGTACATCGGCCGAAACGTTGTACAAATGAAAACAGATGAGAAAAATAGTCCGAATAATGTAAATTAGGGGTCGGCAACTTCTTCGACCCCCCGGACTGGATCGTGTTATAATGACGGGTCGGGGGCCGGACGAAGGCCATTAATGAAAAATTAAAGAAAATTACATATGTAGACCCCTGTCAACCTAAATATTTAAAACCATAATGGAAAAAAAAAAAAAAGATTGAGAAATCAGAAAAACAAAAGAAAATCTAAAATTAAAAAACGCTCCCCACAAAAATTACTTTTCCTCAAGGAACGTCAAAATACTTCACAAAGAAAATAAACCAACCGAAGTGAAATGGATGAAATTATGACGTGTAGGTTTGAAACTGTTATTGAAAATTATACCACAAAAGAACCACACACACACACACACACACACACACACACACACATGCATACGAGTACAAATAGTTGCAAACGTATACACTTACGTATGATGAGTTAAGAACATGGCCCATTGAAAGATTCCAGCAACTTACATAGGGTAGGTGGCAGGGGGTAAACGATGGTGGGGGGTCACTGTTGGGGGAAGGAAATAGAAAGCCGACTGAAAGACTTTTTTTTTTTTTTTTTTTTTTTTAAAAAAAAGAAAATAATTAAATCTCACAATCTTGATAGAGCGTTATTTTTAAAGGATACTCCTGTAAGTACATTGGTCCTGGGCATGACGGTAAACTGCATCCGGCAGCAAGGCTTCTGATTAGAAGGTTGTAAGGAGCATGGAACCACCTCTTAATTGCTGTTCTCAGGTTTACTCTGACCCGAAGTGGTAGAACCTGTTAGGGCCCCAGGTATGGGCAAATAGTTAACCCCCAAACTGGGGTCAAAACACTCAGAAAGTATAAAAAATAGACTTTTATAGGAATATATAAATAAAGACACGTTTATAAAGTAAATATACATTCATGAAAGAAAAATATAACCAACAATACATTTTTGAAGAAAAAGTTATAACCATAACACATTTTTGAAGGTGAAAGCTTATTCTCTGCAAAACATTTTTAATACAAAACCAGAGGACATTTTCTGTTTTCTAAAATATCTAAACTTATAAATGGAACTTTCTGTGTGTATGTGTCCGTTACCTATAGACTCCGAAACGGCTGAACCGATTTCCTTGAAAATTTACAGTTGTACTATAAGCGTCTGCGACTGTTCATAGCTAGGTTTTGTGTCAAGGTACCCCCGATAAATATCGATAATCGAAAAAATAGGATTATAGGAGTGGTCCGATTTTAATCAAATTTAATACACTCATAGAGAAAGACATAAGAAACGATATTCAGAAGTTTCAAGGTTGCAGTTCTTACAATAGTGCAGAAAATCGATTATATATATATATATATATATATATATATATAACGCAAGATGTTTGTGTGTCCTTTTCTTCAGCCCTTTTATTTTAGTTTTTGCTTCGGGTTTGGCTCTAAGTAGGTATAATTGTAGTTCTTAGTCTCAGCCATGATACCATTTACTCAGAGGACTTATTTAGCCTTCAAAATTCAGTTTACGACGAAAAAAAACTTATTTGATATCGATAGCAGGAAATCAAAATTTGACTTACATCCATTCATTTTTCTTTCAGTCTACGGTTTCGCTTTAACTGGAAACAACAATTGCTTTTTTTATTCTTTCGTGCCAACGTCCAAAGAGTCTGAGCTCCAGGACCATGGATTAGTTTTAAAGCTTTTATTACACCCGAGCAACGCCGGTCTATACTGCTAGTATATATATATATATATATATATATATATATATATATATATATATATATATATATTAGGTGCGATTGGTAAATTGTCGCTGTTGTTTTATTATTTAAAATATTCTTTAAGCTGAGTCTGAGCTCTAGGACCATGGATTAGTTTTAAAGCTTTTATTACACCCGAGCAACTGCTAGTATTATAAAATAATAAAACAAGATTTTCATTAAAATCTGACTAAATCATCCTTCTCACTATAACCGAACATTAAAAAAAAAATACCTTGAAACCCCACCCTTTTGCCATTAAATGACCCACAGAGATGTTGATATGCCGTTAAACATTTGAGTAGATGCTTTGTTTTTATTATTAAACAGTATATTTATTTATTTACATCTACTAGCTCGAATATTTTCTCCCTTCCCTCCAGTTATGGGTTAAATAACAAGGGTAGGACTTGGGGACCCTGCCCTTAAAAACAAATCCCAACGAATCTTGATACTCGAAAAGAAAAAAGTATTACTAGACACACAATTTATATTAAAATAATAAATTGTTGAAAGAAAAAGGTATAAACAGCAATAAACAAATAAAAATTTAGTTGGCAATAAATGACCCGCTGAGGTGTTGATATGCCATAAAAACAAAATCAACCAACCAACCGAATATTTTCTTTTCATTTGTTGAAATATGACCGTCTGAACTTGGTTGATCCATTCTCGAGTTTTTCTCTTCGCCTATTTTTTGTACTGGGAAGTGCGACAGTGATAACGGAAGGCGAATTAGCATGGTGAAGGACGCATTATGGAAGCTGAGTAGAGTATTAAGAGACAGGACAATTTCGTTGGAAACAAAGAAGAGAGTACTGGATTGCTATGTGATGCCAGTTCTTCAATATGGCAGTGAATGCTGGACAATATCTTCGAACATGAAGAAAAAACTTGAAGCGACTGAAATGTGGTTCTACAAAAGCATACTGGATATAAAGTGGGGGATCAGTTCCATATTACAATCAATATATAAACTGACCCCTCACTTTGTGGCCACAGCAGTTTCTATATATTTATCTTCCTGAGGCGCATTCCAGGAGCTGAGGAGAATATTAAGAAACAGGACAATTTCGTTGGAACAAAAGAAGAGAGTACTGGATTGCTATGTGATGTCGGTTGTTCATTATGGCAGTGAAGGCTGGACAAGAGACTTCAAGCAACCGAAATGAGGTTCTACAAAAGCATATTGGATATAAAGTGGGGGCTCAATTCCATATTGCAATCAACATATAAACTGACCCCTCACTTAGTGGTCACAGCAGTTTCTGTACATTTATATTCCTGAGATCCAAATGCACAAGGATGCACCTCACGAGCTGAGTAGTGTATTAAGAAACAGGACACTTTCGCTAGTGACAAAGAAGAGAGTACTGGATTGCTTTGTCGGTTGTTCAATATGGCAGTGAATGTTGGACAATCTCTTCGAAGATGAAGGAAAAACTTGAAGTAGCTCCAGAAGGATGCTGCGAATATCATGGATCGAGCATGTGAGCAATGATGATGTTTTGGAAAGGATGGAAACGAAAAGGAAATTAATATTGAGCATCAGGAAGAGACAACTAAAGTTTTTGGGACAGGCAATGAGGAAGGAGGGCTAGGACAACCTGACACTAAACAGGTCAGATAGAGAGGAGAGACGGGGAAAACAGCGTGTAACGTACTTGTCTGGCCTGAGCGGGTGAATGGCAGAGCGGGGTTTTGTGTGGTGTAACAGGAGAAAGAGTGCTAAGAGACACCAGGGATAGGGAGACGTGGAAAGCCATTGTCGCTTACGCCCTGAAAGGACAGGGCACATAGAAGATATATGCCAACTGTTTATTAGAAATTTTAATGTGGTTATAAAATGAGGGATCAATTCTATATTATAATAAATATATAAATTGATCCCTCATTTTTTGGCCATGCTAGTTTTTATGCATTTATAGTCTAGATTTATGGGCTTGAGCTAGTGGATGGCAGAGCGGGGTTTTGTGTGGTGTAACAGGAGAAATCGGGCTAAGAGCCGCTAAGGATAGGGCGATGTGGAGGGCCATGATCGTCCACGTCCTGAAAGGACAAGGTACATAGAAATTGTCAATTATCTGCTTTTCTTGCTTTCCTAGTGTGCTTTTTTTTAAGGTGTTCCCTTTTTATTTTTTAATCGTTTTTCCTTTCATCTTAATCACCTGAGGCACTTCAACGTGGTGTTATGGCTAGCGAGCTAGTCTTGCTAGAACCTATTACAACTGAGTAGTGAGTTCGATACTCACTGGGTACCCAATACATTCGACCTTGTGCCACATTTAAGCGGCGCTTAGAAAAAATTAATTATCTCACTAAATCAGGATGAGAGCACATGTGTAGGGATCAAAGTGTAGTATCTGTTATTCACCTCTCTGCCGTTTCTGTTTTCGAATATTTTACGGAAAACTGGGAGGGAGACGCAGTAGGGTAATGGAATCGGAGTGCTAAGTTCGAATTCCAGTCGCGTTCATTGCATTCACCTACATGTTAATACCCTTTGCGAATATATTAGGGGTGGTCCTGGGCATGACTATAAACTGCATCCGGCAGCAAGGCCTCTAATTGGAATGTTGTGAGGAGCATGTAACTACCTTAATTGCTGTTGTTCCCAGATCCGCCCTGAACCGGAGTGGTAGCACCTGTTAGGGTCCCAGCTATGGGCAAACAGTTAACCTCCTAAACTGGTGTCAAAACACTATGAAAGTATAAAAATACACTTTAAAAAAAAATATTCATAAAATAGTCTTTTATATAAAAATATACATTTTTTTAAAGGAAAGATATTACCAAAATATATTTTTGAAGAAATATTCTCAGCAAAACATTTTTGAATACAAAACTAGAAGACATTTTCAGTTTTCTAAAATAAAAATAAAAATTTTCATTAAAATCTAACTAAATCAACGTTCTCACTATAACCTAACATTTAAAAAAAATACCTTAAAACCTCACCTTTCTGGCATTAAATAACCCACAGAAGTTGATATGCCGTTAAACAAAACTTTTTTTTTTTTTTTTTTTAATCATATCACCCCGAGCAAGGCGGTAACGCCACTTATGTGCAGGGGGCTACGCAAGAGTGAAAAGATTTGGAAAAGAGAAAGCCGGAAACCACATCCTAAACAGGAAACAAGGGATGAGCCTCTTCACTTGTACAATAGACGTGGGTGGAGTGTGAACCGGGCGATAGCTTAGTCTATCTACTCCAATTGAAAAAAATAAAAAATAAAAATAAAAAATAAAAATAAGAAAAGTGAAAAGATTGGAAAAGAGAAAGCCGGAAACCACATCCTAAACAGGGAACAAGGGATGAGCCTCTACACCTGTACAATAGATATGGGTGGAGTGTGAACCGGGCAATAGTTTAGTCTATCTACTCCAATTGAAAAAAATAAAATAAAAATAAAAAATAAGAAAAAGAAAAGTGAAAAGATTGGAAAAGAGAAAGCCAGAAACCACATCCTAAACAGGGAACAAGGGATGAGCCTCTACACCTGTACAATAGACGTGGGTGGAGTGTGAATGTGCACAAATTGTACAAAACTTTTTATGATTTTTGAGGACTATGAAATTAAAAAAGAATGTGAATAAGAAGATTGGGGAGGATTGAGGAAAGGACAAGTAAGAAACAGGGTTCAAGTTTAAGTTTTGTTTAACAGCATATCAACACCTCTGTGGGTTATTTAATGCCAAAAAGGTGGGGTTTTAAGGTTGTGTTTTATGTTCAGTTATAGTGAGAAGGTTGATTTAGTCAGATTTTCATGAAAAATTTGTTTTCATTCTTTTTTATTTTAGAAAATTGAAAATATCTAGTTTTATATTAAAAAATGTTTTGCTGAAAATAGTTGTCTCCTTCAAAAATGTCTTGTTGGTAATATTTTTCCTTCAAAAATGTATATTTCTTCTATAAAAGTCTATTTTTATGTATATATTTCTATAAAAGTGTATTTTTATACTTTCATAGTGTTTTGACCCCAGTTTGGAAATTAACTATTTGCCCATAGCTGGGACCCTAACAGGTGCTACCACTCCTTGTCAGGGTGAACCTGGGAACAAAAGCAATTAAGAGGTGGTTCCAGGCTCCTCACAACCTCTCAATCAGAGGCCATGCTGCCGGATGCAGTTTATCGTCATGCCCAGGACCTAAAAACTCATCTATCTATCTATCTATCTATCTATCTATCTATAAGGGAAGCTAAAACAAAAATATTGAAATTAACAAACGAGAGCTGATCAGTTGACTTTCTTACTCGTCGTCTTCAGCTAAAAAAAAAAAAAATCACAAAGTAAAGCTTTTTTCTCATAAAATATTATACATAATTATGCTTGTCTCCACCCTCATTAGTTCAAACCATTTAAATATTTCATAAATAATTGTCCTATTCCGAGTTTTGATAGTATGGTGTAAAGAAAAACACTATTTGATAAGAGAAAGCTTATAAGAATAGATACTACATTTTGATATTAGTCCTCCTTCCTCATTAGCCCTCCTTCCTCATTGCCTGTCTCAAAAACTTTAGCTGTCTCTTCCTGATGCTCAATATTAATTTCCTTTTCGTTTCCTTCCTTTCTAAAACCTCATCATTGCTCACATGCTCGATCCATGATATTCGCAGCATCCTTCTGGAGCTGCTTCAAGTTTTTCCTTCATCTTCGAAGAGATTGTCCAAAATTCACTGCCATATTGAACAACCGACATCACAAAGCAATCCAGTACTCTTTGTCACTAGCGAAATTGTCCTGTTTCTTAATATTTTACTCAACTTCTGGAATGCATCCTTGTGCATTTGGATCTCAGGAATATAAATGTATAGAAACTGATGTGACCACTAAGTGAGGGGTCAGTTTATATAAAGGCCGAGAGGAGATGGCGACTGTGAAAAGGCGGCATTTGTAAACGCGCATTATCGAACAAAGGTAACTGTGTAGAGTAATCGTCCAAAAACGTTGCCATGAATAAAATACCACCTTCTGAATTACTTTAAGATCATTAGGAGAAATAGTCTGTCAGTTAAGTGCCATACGTGAAACACGCTTGGGTGATCATGTCTAAAAAGAGACATGACTGACTGGGCAGAAGATTATCCCGCAGTAGGTTGCCATTGCTTTCTGCGGTAGAATGGTTGCCGACCAAGGCTACAGAACCCAATCTGTCCTGTTATTTGACTCATAGGTAAAGGGAAAAGAAATCTATAATATTACTATGTAGTAATTAGTGGGGGATCGGTTTCCTATTGTTATGAAGTAATAAACTGATCCCCCACTTTATGACCAATATAAGCCTTAATCATTATTCCAACGATTATATTCAGTCAGTCGGTTAAGTGCCATACATGAAACACTCTTGGGCGATCATGTCTCGAAAGAGATATGACTGACTGGGCAGAAGATTATCCCGCAGTAGGTTGCCATTGCTTTCTGCGGTAGACTGGTTGCCGACCAAGGCTATAGAACCCAATCTGTCCTGTTATTTGACTCATAGCTAGAAAGGAAGAGACGGATTAATACCTTTTGAATGCAATGAATTCAGCTGGAATTTGAACTCGGCTCCCTGATTTCTCGTTCCGAGCCGATATCCACCACATTTGTATCCACTTCTTCAAATAACGACCAGAAAATTTAAATAGGACATGCGTGAAATTCTCACGGGTTTTTAGTATTTATTTATTTTAAGTGTTTTTCTTTCAGTTTTGCCAATCGCATTAAAAATTGTAAATGTCGCCTTACGAAATTGTCAATTCATCGCTTAATGTCTGAGGTAAGGGTTAGGTTTCTATTTACGAACTGTATCCCCTAATACCCCGCCTGCAACTTGTATGCTAGTCGCCTGACTTCTTTGTTAAAACCAGTAGATTGAGCGCCACACTCGACCCCAAATAAAGAACTTATGAGGAATTTCTAACTGTTGCCCTTCCTTCTTCGGCTAATTAGGCGCAGGAGAGTCGTGTTTGTTTCAGGTGGCCGACGAAGTTCTCAAAGGAATAAAGACGTATAGTAAATGGTTAAAAGTATTGTTTAAAACCTGGTTTGATTTCAGTAAGACTTGTAATGGGAAATCTATTAAAACAAAAATTGATAACGCAGTAACCGTCTCACCATCTGCGAAATGCCAAACAACAGGCACCTCAACATCATCAAATAGGACCGCAGTTCTCTACTTGATCGCAGTCGGCCAAATCAGCAATATTTTCATTTGCAAACATTTAAAAAAAAATGTCTTGTAAAATATTTCAAGAATTAAATATGACTAAAAAAAAAGGACAGATAGAAATGGGATTGGACGGATTTTTATCTCCGGATGCGAATGTCACTGGTCGGACTTCAGTCCCTCCCTCACCCGGATGCGAATGTCACTGGTCGGACTTCAGTCCCTCCCCCACCCGGATGCGAATCTCACTGTGCTTACTATTCATAAGTTGCCTTCTTATTCCCGTCCCTCATCAAAACTTATGGTTTGAATATGGGAACATAGGTGTTTCGTCCTGTGATAAAGTCCATCACAGGACGAAACGCGTAGGCGATTTAAATAGTTTTCCTCTTGTCTTCTTTTTATTATAATATATATATATATATAAGAACATGTACATAATTATTCTATATATAACCGCTACAAAGGTACATTTGTTTCGACATTGAAACTTCAATGTTTCATCAGGCGGTGTTACATTTTCGTTTTGTTAGGTGTTGGTTGGGATTAGTGATAGGGGAATATTCACAGCTCTATATATTATATATCGAGCACTGTTTTAAATTAATGTTTTGGACGTTGTAAGATTCCTTTCTTCGTTCTGTATTCACTCGGATATATATATATATATATATATATATATATATATTGGAGTGAAATGACATTTTGACAATATATATATATATATATATATATATATATATATATTGTCAAAATGTCATTTCACTCCAAACACCCAAGAGTAATCTGCAAAGCCTTAACCCCTGTAGTCCCTTCTGAAAAGATCTCAGTCCAATCAAAAGTTTCAGAAAATAAAGAAAACTGTCAGGTTATTTTGTTAAACTTTAAACATGAGTCGAAACTTTTTCCCCGCACGTCTTTGAATTTTCCTTTTTTTACCTTCACCATTTGGGAATTTGAAGTTTTAAAAATATCATAGAATTGTTCAAAGAGAAAATACCAAAAATAGAAGAGAACTGTTCTCAGAGTTCTGCCAATGTCTTTAAAATTCCTGTAACTTAATATCTGCTATTGAATTGGCGAGAATAGTTAAGGCAACAAGCCTAATTAACGATGTGGGTAGCTTGGCTGTTCTCAGGAATGTCTTTTTAGCATTTTGTAAACAATGAATCTAATTTATATTATGGCGTTCTTCAGCTTTTGGTCTTTATCGGAAAATGCTTAATTGGCATCTTAGTACTCCCTCGCCGCGCGCGCACACGCACACACACTCTGTGTGTGTGTGTGTGTGTGTATATATATATATATATATATATATATATATTCTAAACATATTCTATTAAATATAAGTGACAATGAATGTCTATTATGTTTAATCATGAGCCGTTCTAAACGTCGTATTTAGAATTAAAAATTCTCCAATGGATCCAAATGTTGGAGAATTTTTGTCTTTATTTTCAACTGAAATTAAAGCAAAAATACGACGTTTAGAACGGCTCATGATTAAACATAATAGACATTCATTGTCTCTTATATTTAATAGAATATGTTTAGAAAATTACTTGCTGCCTCGATATACTATATATATATATATATATATATATATAAACTTATTTATAAATGGAACTTTGTGTGTGTCCGTTACCTATCGTCACCGAAACAGCTGAACCGATTTTCTTGAAAATTTACAGTTGTACTATAAGCGTCTGCGGGTGTTCTTAGATAGGTTTTGTGTCGAGGTACCCATGATAAATATCGATAATCGCAAACATGCGTTATAGAAGGAGTGGTCCGATTTTAATCAAATTTGATACACTCATAGACAGACACATAAGAAATGATATTCAGAAGTTTCAAGGTTGCAGTTCTATCCTTGGATGACTTATTTAACTCCGATATTGGAAATCGATACCCCGACATCCTACCGGGTGTGATCAAAATCAGTTTTTCAGCCCTTTTATTTTAGTTTTTGCTTCGGGTTTGGCTCTAAATAGGTATAAATGTAGTCTTTAGTCTCAGCCATGATACCATTTACTCAGAGGACTTATTTAACCTTCAAAATTCAGTTTACGACGAAAAAAACTTATTTGATATCGATACCAGGAAATCAAAATTTGACTTACATCCATTCATTTTTCTTACAGTCTACGGTTTCGCTTTAACTGGAAATAACTATTGCTTTTTAGTCTTTCGTGCCAACGTCCAAGGAGTCTGAGCTCCAGGACCATGGATTAGTTTTAAAGCTTTCATTACACCCGAGCAACGTCTGGCTATACAGATAGTGTGTGTGTGTATATATATATATATATATATATATAGTAGCGGCGATAATATAAAGAACGGAAACAACAAAGACATAAAAATGTGTATTACTTAAAAAGTAATGCATGATTAGCAATGAAATTTTTATCGAATAAAGATTAGAGTGTTATGCATAAATATTATACAAAGTTACAAAAATTTACATAATAGTTGTTTTTTAAAATAAAGATTAAATGGAACAAAGAAAACTAGCTACTGGACAAAAGTTAAGGAACGATCTTGTTAATACTTGATTGTGAACAAAATATCAACAAAATTTAATATTTAGTAAACTTCCCCTTATTTTCACTGACTTCTCTGCATCGTTGACCACGTGATCTAATTAATTTCTTGCAAAAATCAGCAGCAATTCCCTCCCAATCGTCTTTCAATAACTCTCGTAGGTGATCCTGTTTTTTCGGGTTTCTTTTCTGAGCTTTTTCTCCAATTAACTTCCAAACATTTTCTATTAAATCCAGGTCGGGGCTCTGGGCTGGCCACTTCATTAGGGCGATTCCTTTTTCAAATAGAGCCATAACCTTCTGAGCCTTGTGGCAAGTTGCATTGTCCTGCACGAAAATAGGAGATTCATAAAGATTATGGTGTAATCTTGGTACCACATGCTGCTGAAGAAGCCTTTTGTAAATCTCAGCATTGATATTGCCATGTATGCGGATGATAGGGCCAACTCCTGCAGATGAAATCATTCCCCACACCATTACACTGCCGCCACAAAACTTAACGGTTTTCTTGACACATTGAGTTCACCTGTTCTACGGCGAACAACATATAGTAAACTTGGACTTGTCACTGAAATGAAGTGTATTTCGTTGTGAGTCAGTCCAAACATATTCTCTCGCATACTCCAAGCGTGCTCTTTGGTTTCACTTTGAAATGAGACTTAGAAATTGGAATACGTGCATGCAATCAAGCATTTTTTGACCTGCGAGCAACCGTTTTTCTTGAGATCTTATTATCTGTCTATTCATTAAATTTACGGGCAATTGATATAGCAGTTTCAAAACGGGTTTTTGTAGATATTCTAACAATTCTTCGATCTTCACTTTGCAGTGTTTTTGGAGGTCTACTGGTTTTTGGTTTTGTATCTAAGGTTTTTCGGTTTTATACCTGCTAATTACACGATGAACGACACTTTTAGACTTTAGACCTATGAACAATAATAGAAAATTTCTGAAATTGACTTTTTTCTTGATTGTTAAAGATGAGTTTTTTTTTCTTCAAGAGAGAGCGTTTTGCGTGTAGAATTTTCCATAAAAATAAAGTCCTAATGATAAATGAACTTTTACATATAAAACCACGATATACTTTTATATTTCGTAACACTAACAGCTTAAACAAATACCATGAAGGTAGTTTTATAAACATCATATACCTTGAAGATAGTTTTATTAATGTTCGTTGACCCCCGCTCTCTCCGGCTTCTACCGTTCGTTGACCCCCCCCTCCCCCCCCCCTCTCTCCGGCTTCTGCCGTTCGTTGACCCCCCCCTCTCTCTCCGGCTTCTGCCGTTCGTTGACCCCCCCTCTCTCTCCGGCTTCTGCCGTTCGTTGACCCCCCCCTCTCTCTCCGGCTTCTGCCGTTCGTTGACCCCCCCCCCTCTCTCCGGCTTCTGCCGTTCGTTGACCCCCCCCTCTCTCTCCGGCTTCTGCCGTTCGTTGACCCCCCCTCTCTCTCCGGCTTCTGCCGTTCGTTGACCCCCCCCCCTCTCTCTCCGGCTTCTGCCGTTCGTTGACCCCCCTCTCTCTCCGGCTTCTGCCGTTCGTTGACCCCCCCTCTCTCTCCGGCTTCTGCCGTTTGTTGACCCCCCCTCTCTCTACTTTTCTTTTCTCTCCCTTCCTTTGCCTTACGTCAGTTTCTCTTAGACTTGGTAACAAATTCTCCTCCCCTTTCTTTTCGTTTTTTTTTTTTTTTTTTACCCTTAAATATATACTAATTCCGAAATATTTACAGATGTATATATGCTTCTTTTCAGGTAAATCTTTCGATATTACCTACGTGAGCATACGATTCCATTCAAGTCGTCCGGAGAGTTTTGCTATTTACAAAAGGACCACGGAAGATGGAGAATGGATACCTTATCAGTATTATAGCGCCTCCTGTGAGAGAACGTACGGCTTACGTCCAGGAGGAATCATCACAGAGTATGATGAATCAAAAGCCGTCTGTTCTGATGAATACAGTGATATTTCTCCATTGTCTGGTGGCACAGTGGCATTTAGTACCTTAGAAGGACGACCAAGTAGCAGAAAATTTGAAACTTCCGTCGTATTACAGGTGAGCAATTTTTAATTTAAAATTTTTTTTTTAATTTAAAATAAAAATTTTTTTTTTCTTTTTTTTACAATTTTTTTTTCAATTTGTTTGTTTTTTCAATTTGTTTGTTTTTTCAATTTGTTTGTTTTTTCAATTTGTTTGTTTGTTTGTTTTTTTTTCAATTTGTTTGTTTGTTTTTTTTCAATTTGTTTGTTTGTTTTTTTTCAATTTGTTTGTTTGTTTTTTTTCAATTTGTTTGTTTGTTTGTTTTTCAATTTGTTTGTTTGTTTGTTTTTCAATTTGTTTGTTTGTTTGTTTTTTTCAATTTGTTTGTTTGTTTTTTTTCAATTTGTTTGTTTTTTTTTTCAATTTGTTTGTTTTTTTTTTTTCAATTTGTTTGTTTTTTTTTTTCAATTTGTTTGTTTTTTTTTTTTCAATTTGTTTGTTTTTTTTTTTTCAATTTGTTTGTTGTTTTTTTTTTCAATTTGTTTGTTGTTTTTTTTTTCAATTTGTTTGTTGTTTTTTTTTTCAATTTGTTTGTTGTTTTTTTTTTCAATTTGTTTGTTGTTTTTTTTTTCAATTTGTTTGTTTTTTTTTTTTCAATTTGTTTTTTTTTTTTCAATTTGTTTTTTTTTTTTCAATTTGTTTTTTTTTTTTCAATTTGTTTGTTTTTTTTTTTTCAATTTGTTTGTTTTTTTTTTTTTCAATTTGTTTGTTTTTTGTTTTTTTTTTTCAATGTGTTTTTTTTTTGTTTTTTTTTTTCAATGTGTTTTTTTTTTGTTTTTTTTTTTCAATTGTTTTTTTTTTGTTTTTTTTTTTTTTTCAATTGTGTTTTTTTTTTTTTTTTTTTTTTTTACATCGACTGTTATACATTTTTGAAAGTTCTTTGATTTAATAATTTACGAATTTGGATTCCAAAAGACTCTTAGCATTAAGAGTAGATATTGTAGGGACCTCGGTGATGCTTAGTTAATTGGCCTTGTTTCAAACATGTCCGAAGTCCCCACAATTTAAATATCAGAAGGTTGGCTGTTGAAAGGATAAAATACTTCGTGTGTACATTAAAGCAAAGATTTATTTACAGAATGAAAAAAGTGTAAGAAGGAAAATATAAGTGAAATTTTAACTGAACACTATAATATATTTGTAAAAAAGAAAAATGTTCATTTTTTTATAATCATTTCACCCCAAGCAAGGCAGAACTGCCACTGATGCGCAGGGGGTTACAGAATAAGTGAGATGAGAAAGAGGAATAAGTTACAGGGGAGTCAGAGAATGAGTAAGAAAAGGATGAGAATACAGGTGTGAGGAGAGCTGCATGAGTGGAGTAAAAAGGAAGAACATTATACAAGGGTTGTCATGAAAAGGATGTGAGTCAAGGAGATAAGAGATGGCAACTGACTTTGCATCTAAATTCCTGGAGACTGCAGCTCTCAGGGAAGCAAGTATACAAAATGGAGTTCCACAGGTTGCATGCCATTTTATAGTAAAAATTGTTTGAGGAAATGTAGGTTTTTAAAATTTCTGCAGAAGTTTAGAGTTCATGTTTGTGTAGCAGTGGATTGTAAGGGCTTTGTTCCTTTCTTTTCCTTTTCTTTTTCCTTTTCTTTTTTTTTTTTTTTTTTAAGGCTGTGACAGGTGTCCTCTTTAGTAGCGGCATGGTGTGAAAATGAAGAGGGCAAATAAAACCGTGCTCTGTGTTCCAGGAATTTAAATGCAATGTCAATTCCCATCTCTTATCCACTTGACTCCAGTCCTTTTTACATCACCCTGTGTATTTTGTTTTTTCTTTTCTCTCTACCTTCGTAAATGTTTTCACACCTGTGTTCCCAGCCTTCTCTTGTCCTTTCTCTGACACCTCCTGTAACTGGTTCGTCAATTCTCATTTCTTATTATCTTGACTCCAGTCCTTTCTTCATCACCCCGTGTCTCTTGTTCTTTTCCTTTCTCTCTACCTTCGTAACTGTCTTCATTCTTGTGTTTACATCCTTCTCTTTCTTTCCCCACAGCTGATTCGTCTTTGCCTTAACTCTCCTCCCGTCTAACTCTCTCTCCTCCCGTCTAACTCTCCTCCCGTCTAACTCTCTCTCCTCCCGTCTAACTCTCTCTCCTCCCGTCTAACTCTCTCTCCTCCCGTCTAACTCTCTCTCCTCCCGTCTAACTCTCTCTCCTCCCGTCTAACTCTCTCTCCTCCCGTCTAACTCTCTCTCCTCCCGTCTAACTCTCTCTCCTCCCGTCTAACTCTCTCTCCTCCCGTCTAACTCTCCTCCCGTCTAACTCTCTTATGTAGCCCCCTGCACATCAGTGGTATTACTGCCTTGCTTGAGCTGAATTTTTTTCTCTTTCCTGGATACCAGACTCTTTGGAACTTTGTTTAGACCAAGTTAATGGCCTTTTAGGCTTCCTCCACATATGGGGGTGGGGCTTCAGGATTTTAGAGATACTTAAGTGGGGTGTGGCCAAAAAACAAAAAAAAAACTGGAAACCACTGATACATTGGAGAGAATTTGTTAACTTTATTTCTTTCAGGCAAGTGCAGACCCCAAGTTTGGTTTCTAGTTAGTGAATCCAGGGCAAGGTTTTAGAATAGAAATGTTCCATTCATCAGATGGCAACGTCTTTTGTCAGTAACATTTTGGTGTAAGAAGTTTTTAATCTTCTTCTGTGTCTTGTCCTTTCAGGATGTAGGCAATCATGAGCTTCCATGTCTCCCTATCCCTGGTGGCTCTTAGCACGCTTTTCTTGCAACCCCCGTTCTGTCATCCACCTGCTCAGGCCCTTCAAATATGTTATCTGCTTCTTTCTCCTGTCTCTTTTTCCCCTCTATCTGGCCTGTTAGTATCAGGTTCTCCAAGCCCTCCTTCCTCATTGCATGCTCTAGGAACTTTAGCTGTCTTTTCCTGATGCTCAGTATTAATTTCCTTTTTGTCTTCATCCTTTCCAAAACCTCATCATTGCTCACATGCTCGATCCATGATATTCGCAGCATCCTTTGTAGAACCACATTTCAGTTGCTTCAAGTTTTTCCTTCATCTTTGATGATATTGCCCATCATTCACTGCCATATTGAAAAACTGACATCACAATGCAATCCATTACTTTCTTCTTTGTTTCTAGCGAAATTCTCCTGTTTCTTATTCTTCTTCTCAGGTCCTGGAATGATTCCTTGTGCTTTTGGATCTTAGGAATATAAATGTATAGAAACTGCTGTGGCCACAAAGTTAGGGGTCAGTTTATATATTGGTTGTAATGTGGAACTGATCCCTCACTTTATATCCAACATCCTTCTGTAGAACCACATTTCAGTTGCTTCAAGTTTTTCCATCATCTTTGATGATATTGCCCATTATTCACTGCCATATTGAAGAACTGACATCACATAACAATCCATTATTCTCTTCTTTGTTTCTAGCGAAATTGTCCTGTTTCTTAAGATTCTTCTCAGCCCCTGGAATGCATCCTTTTGGATCTCAGGAATATAAATGTATTGAAACTGCTGTGACCACAAAGTGAGGGGTCAGTTTATATATTGATTGCAATATGGAACTGATCCCCCACTTTATATCTAATATACTTCTGTAGAACCACATTTCGGTTGTTTCAAGTTTTTCCTTCATCTTTGATGATATTGTCCAACATTTACTGCCGTATTGAAGAACTGACATCACATAGCAATCCGGTACTCTTTTCTTTGTTCCTAGTGAAATTTACCTGTCTCTTAATACTTTACCCAGCTTCTGGAATCTGTCCTTTGCCCTGCCAATTTGCCTTTGGATCTCTGTGTCACACTTTCTGTCTTCTGTTAGAACACTTCCCAGATATTTAAACTTCTGTACCTGCTTGATTTTAGTATCCCCCACTTGTATTTGGCATTTTGGGCTGCCCTTTTTACTGATGACCTTGCAGTTTATTTGTAGTCCTTTGCTGTCACTCTCTTCAGTCCCTTCCATAGGAGGTTTTGTAGTTTCCTTTCTGTGTCTGCAAACAGCACTGTATCATCTGCGTACCTTATGTTGTTCAAATTGTGGCCTCTGGTTATGAATCCAGGCATAACATCTAAGGTTCTCGTACAAGTTGAATAGTTCTGATGAAAAGACTCATCCTTGTCTTACTCTCCTTTTCATCTTTATTTTATTTTTTAATCATCTCACCCCAAGGCATTCCACTGCCACTATTGCGCATGGGGCTACATAGTGGAAGGGAAAGAGAAGGAGTGGTTAGACATAGGGAATGTCAGGAGGAAGGTGACAGATGAGTAAGGATACAGAGGATCTTAAAAAATAATGCATGTTTTTTTTTTAATCATCTCACCCCAAGCAAGGCATTCCACTGCCACTATTGCGCATGGGGCTACATAGGGGAAGGTAAAGAGAAAGAGTGGTTAGACATAGGGAATGTCAGGAAGAAGGTGACAGATGAGTAAGGATACAGAGGATCTTAAAAAATAATGCATGTCTTTTTTTTAATCATCTCACCCCAAGCAAGGCATTCCACTGCCACTATTGCGCATGGGGCTACATAGGGGAAGGTAAAGAGAAGGAGTGGTTAGACATAGGGAATGTCAGGAGGAAGGTGACAGATGAGTAAGGATAGCAAGGATGAGGGTTGGGCAGATGGGAAGAGTGCTTGATAGAATGGGAGCAGGTTAGTGTGTTAGGAGGTGTCTATTGACCTTACATTTAAACTCCTGAATATCTCCTGAATTTAAATTTAAATTCAGCAGATATACAAAGATAAATTAAATTTATCTTTGTATAAACAGATAACCAATTCAGCAGATACACAAAGATAAATTAAATTTATCTTTGTATATCTGCTGAATTGGTTATCTGTTTTATCCATATGCTGATGGTTTGCTGCCAGTAGATGTTCTTGATTACTCTTATGTCTTTCCTGATTATGTTGAGGCTGCTGGCTGACTCCTTGTCCCTGGCTGGCTGACCCCTAGATGATAATGGATGCCAATTATGATGATGACCTGAACCTGAGTCAGGGCTGATGCTGTCGAACATGGCACCAGTTATGATGACGCACTCGGGTTGTTAATGGTGATGATGGCCTCGTCACAGTATCTGGTCCTCAAGATGTCTATTACAATGGTGAACTTTTTTGCCCATGCTGTGTATTTTGGTCTCAGGAAAGACACGTTGAAAACCCGGTAGTCATTTCTCTACCACCTCAAACCAGACCGGACACACGTGTACACTTGTGTTGATAAAATAAAACATGGCACCCAAAAAAAAAAAATGAATAATTTCGAAGACACCTGGATAAGTTGCGGAAAAGCAACAAAAGCAGAATGTACAATCGTTGAATTCAGTTTTTACACTGGAGTGAAAGTTTTCATTTAGAATAATCAGAGCTTTCAATTTTCCCAATTACTTTTAAAACAAAAAGTTCTTTCAGGGCTCTTTATTAAAGCTTTATGGAAATGGCCAAAGTTGGGTGTTTTGGCAACAGTGGTAGTAAATTCATCTTGTCTCTTTCGCTCGGCAGCTCCAACTTAACTGGGTTCTTTCTGTTTCTATACATTTTCAGCTATGACTCTGTCGGAGGTGCATTATTTGACTTTAACTCTTTTAAGTTGATCGGCAGCAGGCTTTTCTACGTTTCTTTATATCTTCAGCCAGGAGCTCCATGGGAAGCAACCATCACTGTCTCTATAGCTGACACCTAAATGGCATGGCTCCCTGTTGGAACACACTTCCCTTCGTCATTACATCTCTGGGCCAAGAATCGATTGGATGTTGACTGCAACTTAACTAACTGAACTCAGGTCTCGATTTTTATACTTGTCCCAAATTCTCTTGGGCGGTGCGGAGAGACCTGGGGCATGTTATGCAAATCAAATCTTTGGTCAATGAGATTACTTCCACCTTCACATTTTGAGGTGGGAGGGGTTTGGTTCAACCAATGAGGCAACAACACTTTCTCTGACATAATTTCTCTTCATCTTCCACTTCAGGTTCAACTGATTATGTCAGCAATATAGCTTGGAAATGTTTAACGCCAGTGAGACTTATACTTCGTTTTTATTTGCATAGTTAAAGCTTTTGACCTTTTTAACCTCATCAAAAGTTTTTGACAATTTGTTTTGGCTATCACTATTTTCTATGTCTACTGGCCGAAAAACCAAAGTTTCTGATCAACTTTTGGATAAAAAAATGCAAAAATATATTTTTTCTTTCTATTCTCTTCAATTTGCAGCTAGTTTTTCTGTTTTTTAGATTTTACAAGCATACAAGTATTTTAGAAATATTTCTAACTCAAGCTCATGTTGCGATTTACAATAAACTGCAAAATCAACAATACCACTAACAATAATTTCTTTCGCTCCGTCGTATTAAACTTAGGATTACATTTTTCATATGCAGAAATAATGTTACAGCTGTGCATCTCCATCAATTCCTTGTGGTGTATTTTGTCGAATGCCTTTGCATAATCGATAAAACATAGGTACAAGTCCTTCTTCATAAGAGCTGCAAGGGATGGGAAGATGTGGAGGACCATGATTATCTACCCCTTGATAGGACACAGCATATAAAAAAAGCATGTTAATTAGAACAGTGTTTCTTAATAAAGTCACAAGGAAGCCACCGTAAATTTTATGGTGGCCTACAGAAAAATTTTGTTGTGGGGGGTCCACATTCAATGAAAGTGATCCACAGTGATACAATCCTGATTCTGTCTATATTTTAGTTCTAGTAAACTTCAATATGTAATAAAATAATTTTTAAATGTATTTTACATAAAGTTTATGCAATGTTATTCATTTTGTATGACCTTATTGTTTTTATTTTGCTGAACTTTCTGAATTTGTATGTGCATTCATGTGCAGACATTTTTTTTGTTAAAGTAACCATTTGTTTAAATCAATTAAAAGTGGGCCATGAATAAAAAGGTTGAGAACCTCTTTCACTTTTTTTTCTTTCACTTTTTTTTCTTTCACTTTTTTTCTTTCTTTTTTTTCTTTCTTTCTTTTTTTCTTTCTTTTTCTTTTTCTTTCTTTCTTTCTTTTTTCTCTTTCTCTTTTTCTCTTTCTTTCTTTTTTTCTTTTTTCTTTCTCTTTTTTTCTCTTTCTCTTTTTCTCTTTCTCTGTTTTTCTCTTTTTCTTTTTTTCTTTCTTTTTCTGTTTTTTCTCTTTTTCTGTTTTTTCTCTTTTTCTGTTTTTTCTCTTTTTCTGTTTTTTCTCTATCTCTGTTTTTTCTCTATCTCTGTTTTTTCTCTTTCTCTGTTTTTTCTCTATTTCTCTGTTTTTTCTCTTTTCTTTCTCTGTTTTTTCTCTTTTCTTTCTCTGTTTTTTCTCTTTTCTTTCTCTGTTTTTTTCTCTTTTCTTTCTCTGTTTTTTCTCTTTTCTTTCTCTGTTTTTTCTCTTTTCTTTCTCTGTTTTTTTCTCTTTTCTTTCTCTGTTTTTTCTCTTTTCTTTCTCTGTTTTTTCTCTTTTCTTTCTCTGTTTTTTCTCTTTTCTTTCTCTGTTTTTTCTCTTTTCTTTCTCTGTTTTTTCTCTTTTCTTTCTCTGTTTTTTTCTCTTTTCTTTCTCTGTTTTTTCTTTCTTTTCTTTTCTTTCTGTTTTTTCTCTTTTCTTTCTTTCTTTCTTTCTCTTTTCTTTCTCTTTCTTTCTTTCTTTTCTTTCTCTGTTTTTTCTCTTTTCTTTCTTTCTCTTTTTTCTTTCTTTCTTTCTTTCTTTCTTTCTTTCTTTCTTTCTTTCTTTCTTTCTTTCTTTCTTTCTTTCTTTCTTTCTTTCTTTCTTTCTTTCTTTCTTTCTTTCTTTCTTTCTTTCTTTCTTTCTTTCTTTCTTTCTTTCTTTCTTTCTTTCTTTCTTTCTTTCTTTCTTTCTTTCTTTCTTTCTTTCTTTCTTTCTTTCTTTCTTTCTTTCTTTCTTTCTTTCTTTCTTTCTTTCTTTCTTTCTTTCTTTCTTTCTTTCTTTCTTTCTTTCTTTCTTTCTTTCTTTCTTTCTTTCTTTCTTTCTTTCTTTCTTTCTTTCTTTCTTTCTTTCTTTCTTTCTTTCTTTCTTTCTTTCTTTCTTTCTTTCTTTCTTTCTTTCTTTCTTTCTTTCTTTCTTTCTTTCTTTCTTTCTTTCTTTCTTTCTTTCTTTCTTTCTTTCTTTCTTTCTTTCTTTCTTTCTTTCTTTCTTTCTTTCTTTCTTTCTTTCTTTCTTTCTTTCTTTCTTTCTTTCTTTCTTTCTTTCTTTCTTTCTTTCTTTTCCTTTCTTTTTTTCTCCTTTCTTTTTTTCTCTTTTTCTCTTTCTCTGTTTTTCCTCTTTCTCATGTGCTGTACCCCCTCCCAAACCCTCCCAAACCCTCCCCTACTATCCATTTGCTCAAACACACAAATTTAAAATATAAATGTATAGAAACTAGCATGGCTGCAAAGTGAGTGATCAGTTTATATATTAAATGTAATATAGGATTGATCCGCTACTTTATATTTTACTGGAACATTAATAAGTTTTCTACATCTAGGGAGGCTGCTTTTCTATATGCTGTGTCCTTTCAGGGTGTAGGCAGTCATGGCTCTCCACATCTCCCTATCTCTTGTAGCTCTTAACATGATTTCTCTTGTTACCCCTCCCAAAACCTGCTCTGCTAGCCATTTGCTCAAGTTTATAAATCTAGAAACTAATATGGCTACAAAGTGAGTGATCAGTTAATATATTGATTATAATATAGAATTGAACCCCCACTTTATGTCCACGTTATAATTTCTTGTTCATGGATTGAAAGAGACATGATCGCCCAAGTGTGTATCATGTATGGCACGTAACTGACAGACTATTTGTGATTATTAACCTAGCCATTTTGAGAACCACTGATTTAGAGCAAAGTCGTACAAAGCAAGAATATGAAGAAAAGGAACGTTAGTATTCACAGTTAAACTTCCAAACAAAAGATAAATATTATGTTTCCTTAAAAACATTTAAAATGGTGAGTGTGTGGGAGGTGCTAGTATTGTTTTTCCTGTAGCTTAGGAATTGCTAGTATGTTTTGACACTTAGTCTCCAGATAAATGCTGGCTATTCTGGTTGACCTTTTTGGCAGAACACAATTTGAAATGTCACCATTAACAGGTGTCACTGAATAGTGTAATCTCTGAATGATAGAGAACTTCCTCTATAGCTCTCTATCCTGTTTCTCTCTTTCAGTTGTCTGTTTTCCCTCCCATATATATATATATATATATATATATATAGAGAGAGAGAGAGAGACAATGAATGTCTATTATGTTTAATCTAAACATCGTATTTTGGCTTTAATTTCAGCTGAAAATAAAGACGAAAATTCTCCAACATTTGGATAACTTTTTATTAAGTTGGTTCTAAGCTTTCGGCTCACATGAGCCATCTTCAGAATATTGTATCTCTGGTACTATAATAAACCCACTGCATATATTGGTTTTACTACAACTATGGTCTCCCGTAGACTTACCTGTCACCTTTCTGATCAGAGTACAATTAAACAACATTTCTCAGAAAAACATAACCATGTAGGTAATATCAGACAGATTTTAGTCAACAATACAATAATCCTCACTCATACACACAGTAAAAAGAACCTTCAGATATTGGAGGCCATCTACATTAAATTAAAACAACCCACACTTAATAAAATCATGTTTAAATCTGGTCATAACATGTTACATTGCATTTGAATATATGGTTTTGTTGTCATTTCGTGCTATCACACGGTGTGACTTCATAGAATTGCATTGCAAATTTGCGAACTGCGTTTGCTATTTTTGGTAACTGTTGCCATTGCTTAGTGGAGTTTTATGTCAACACAAGATAAAATCATCGCTGATGGTGGATGTTTTAGTGTTAATGTTATTATAACCTCTCTGAAGATGGCTAATGTGAGCCGAAAGCTTAGAACCATCTTAATAAAAAATTATCCAAATGTTGGAGAATTTTTGTCTTTATTTTCACCTGAAATTAAAGCCAAAATATGATGTTCAGAACGGCTCATGATTAAACATAATAGACATTCATTGTCTCTTATATTTAAGAGTATATGTTTAGAAATATATATATATATATGTTTAGAAAATTATTTGCTGCCTCGATACACTCAACATATATATTCATTGCTCTATTTCCATATTGAACTCTGTTGTAAGTTAATGTTTTGAACTTTGTAAATATTTTCCTTGGTCCTTATTCATTTAGATTTATATGAAATGATTTGTTTGAACATTATTTTTGATCAATACTCGTACATATTCTTTTTATAATCAAACAGTAAAATATATTTATTTCTACTGGCCTAATTATTTACGACAAATTTTTAGTTATGAAAATGCGTGTCATTGAGCAGGATTCGAACTTGTGACCCCTATCCATATAGGGGAAGCCACCAATTGATCTGGTACATCTTAGACCTCTCGGTCATGAAGGACCAACAGTCTAAACAAAGTCAAATCAAGCCGCCTTAAGGACACATGGTCCAGTGGATATAGATGTTGGTTAGTTCCTGACTTGACTCTTAAGTTATATAATACATAACTTTAAAGAAAAATATAGGAAATGGTTAAATTCAAGACTTCTGAATTTCCTTTGACTTTCATTAAAAAGTTCTGGTAGTAGTAGTAGTACTACTACTACCAAGGCTATAGAACCCAATCTGTCCTGCTATTTAACCCATAAGTGGAAGGAAGAGACGGATTAATACCTTTCCCAAGGGTATTTGCGCGTAAGTGAATACAATGGATTCAGCTGGAATTTGAACTCTGCTCCCCGGTTTCTTGTTCCGAGCCGATATCCACTGTACCACAAAACAGTACAATTGCCATTAAAATTTTATTCAGTATCAGATCCATAAAATTCGTCATCTTCATTATCAAAACTTGGATACTCATTTTCAATACTACTATCATCATCTTTTTTGGATGTGTGTTGTGGTGCAGTGGATAGTGGCTCGAATTCATTGCATTCACTTACGCGCAAATACCCTTGGGAAAGGTATTAATCCGTCTCTTCCCTCCATTTATGGGTTAAATAACAGGACAGATTGGGTTCTATAGCCTTGGTCGGCAACCAGTCTACCGCAGAAAGCAATGGCAACCAACTGTGGGATAATCTTCTGTCTAGTCAGTCATGTCTCTTTAGAGACATGATCGCCCAAGTGTGTTTCACGTATGGCACTTAACTGACTGATACTGAAGAATACTACTCAAAAATTATTATTATAATAGTTGGAATTATGATTAAGGCTTCTGATGGTCATAAAGTGAGGGATCGGTTTTCTATTGTTATGAAGTAATAAATTGATCCCCCACTAATTACTACTTAATAATATAATACATCTCTTCCCTGTCTAGCTATGAGTCAAATAACAGGACAGGTTGAGTTCTATAGCCTCGGTTGGCAACAAGTCTACCGCAGAAAGCAATGGCAACCAACTGTGGGATAATCTTCTGTCTAGTCAGTCATGTCTCTTTCAAGACATGATCGCCCAAGCGTGTTTCACGTATGGCACTTAACTGATCATCATCTTTAAATAATGTGTCATCTTCCATTCAACTGAGAATTTGAAACCTACATATGGTGTATGATGCAGGGGAATTTTAAAAGATACTTTTTAGTTAAAGAGAAGTGCTTCTTATATGCCATCAGATAGGGTATATTTTAAATTCCAAGTAGGTTAGCAAACAATAACTGACACCTGAAGAGGGGCAGTGAGTATGGCAGCAAAAATGTTAAAACAATGTATACCAAAATAAAGACCCAAGTGTGAAATGCATCTTTATGCAAATTAATAGAAACAACTGTTTACTTTCAAGATACGATCAGTTGTAGACCCACTGTAGTGACAGGGTGTTATCGATTTCTATTTTTCCTCAGATTAGGTTACCTGTTGTGGTGTGCAATAATATCAATCTATTTTCGGGGTGAATGATGATATTTGTTTGGCTTTGAAAAATATTGTCATTCGTGATGGCATCAGATTTTTAACACGCCCAGACACTATTGTCTCAATTGTCGATTAGTTGTCCTATGGACATTATTTGTGATGGATGTTGTACCAAAGAAGTGTATGAAAAATTCTAACACTACATGAACACACTGGCAAGCTTCACAGAGAGGTTTGGAATATCGTTAGTGTCAGCCTTGTCATCAAGGTGAAGAAACAAACTGGGTCCATCAGTCCAAAATGAAAAGGAAAACGTGGTTGGAAGAAAAAAAAAACAATGCCAAGAGGCAATGTATACATGATCAGGCAAAGTGAGAAATATCCTGAGAAGATATTATTTATTTTGTTTCAGTTTGCACAAGGGTGTAAATTTCTCTTTGAACTTAATCTGTTGGATCTTGCATAACATTTCTTGATGGTATGCATTTAAATAAAATGTGATGGTGATGATGATAAGAGAAACTGAAAGTGCTTGACAAAGAACATTTTGGGAATTCTGAACTACAAAAAGAAAATTGTGGTTTTCATCAAACATGGATTAATGAAGGATTACTACATGTCATGGTTGGCTACACATTTGAAGATCTCTGCTTAGACCCAGTTGTTCTATATTTTCATACATCAGCATAGCCAATATTGTTCATGGTAAGTAGACCTTACTTACAGTCTTTGGCAGAGTATGAACATGTCCAGCATGCTGAGACTCCTCAGTCACGATGACTTGTAATTTTGTGCCAGCTATTGATAGCTTCTGAACAGCTTCATCTACCCAACTCACATGTAAAGGTTTGGGTATGCTTACGATATATCGCATGGAATACACCAGTTCTCATTCGATCACCGAAGTTAAGCAACATTGAGCCTGGTCAGTACTTAGATGGGTGACCACTTGGGAATACCAGATGCTGTAAGTGTTCAGTGATGGATGTGCATTGTGGTGCAGTGGATATTAAGCGAAGACTATATTTATCAATCAAAAATTGAAAAGCCTAGTGCAAATCTTTGAGCTGAAAGATTTTTAAAACAATTTTAATTTATTTTTGTTTGTGTATAGGAAAATTTTTTTTTTTTTTTTGAAGTATGATATTTCTTGTATTACATCAAAAGGTCACGAGTTTCATGGTTTCTTCCTTTTTACAGCCAAAAATTTTGGACAATTATGTCAATTCTGGTCAACCATACTTAGCTTATCACCACTTATGGCTGTCATCAATCACTTAACAGGTCAGAAAGCTCAGAACTCTGAATAAGAAATATTTTTATTCTAAATTTCATCCTATAAATAATTATGTAAATGAGATTAAATTTTTCAAAAATACCATGCCACAGATGTATATTTTATTTTGTAACTAGTGGTATAGCCTGGTGTTGCTTGGCTGTAATGAAAGCTTTAAAACTAATCCATGGTCCTGGAGCTCAGACTCAGCCTAAAGAATATTTATGTGAACTTTGGTGAGAATCGGATAAAAATTGTGGATTTGTATAAAGGACATACGGACAGATAAATAGACACACACAGAAACATCTTGCCTTTTATATATATATATATATATAATCGATTTTCTGCATTATTGTAAAAATTGCAGCCTTAAAACTTCTGAATATTGTTTCTTATGTCTTTGTCTATGAGTGTATCAAATTTGATTAAAATCGGACCACTCCTTCTCTAACCTGATTTTTTCGATTATCGATATTTATCGGGGGTACCTCGACACAAAACCTAACTAAGAACACTCGCAGATGCTTATAGTACAACTGTAAATTATCAAGAAAATCGGTTCAGCTGTTTCGGCGTCTATAGGTAACGGGGATACATACACACACAGACACACACACACATAAAGTTTCATTTATAAATATGTTTAAATTAGATTAGATATTTTTAAAAGTGAGAATTAATCTTTTTAAGCAGCCTAAATAGACAAAAAAACTTTTTCATTTATAAAATTTCAATCTAAAACTTGGTTATGGAAAACGAGTAGAGGCACCTACTTTAAAAATAGATGATAGCGTGATTCAAACCCAGACCTCATAGTGGGAACACTAAGTTGAGAATATCAGGTACATCTATGCAAGGGTAGTGTGGTCGGTTGAGGACGATGGCAGTGGGAAGTGCTATGAGTAACTGCACCCCCAACCCCCGTATGAGTAAGACACTGCATGGGTGAGTAAGGACCGAATCTGGTACTCCCGCTTTCCAAAGACTGTAAGGTTCTGTGACACTTCCTGTTGATTCAAAGACATTTTTTTTTTATTTTATTCCTTCTAATGATGTGCACCTATCAACACCCCCCTGCTTTCCTTCCGCCCCTCTTTAACAAATCTAAGTATCAAGGTCACTGTTGAATGGTTGAAATTTTCCCTCCCCCACTGCCACCAGTTTCCCTTCTCTATTAATCATTTTAAGAAGTGGGTGTCCTCACACGCAAAATCTTGTAATAGTCTTGTCCACTTAGGTTTCAATTTTATATCCTTCATTTTGCTGACGTTAATTTCCTCTCTTACTTCAGTCGAAATATCATGTCGTTTGCAGTTGAACGTATTCCTTCCCCATATTGGTGAGTATGTATATAAGTATGTGTGTGCAGTTGAACGTATTCCTTCCCCATACTGGTGAGTATGTATATATATGTGTGTGTGTATACACACACACACACACACACACATATATATATATATATATATATATATATATATATATTTCCTTATAATGTCCCTAAGTGAAGATTCATCCTGTTTATAGTTACTGTGCATTTCATGATAACTATAAATAAAATGATCCTTCACTTAGAACTATTGTAAGGAAATATATATATATATATATATATATATATATATATATTACGGAAATTAATGAAACTGGTTATAAACAAGCGACAATTTGAAATGATTTGTTTGAACATTATTTTTGATCGATACTCGTATTTAAGTAGATATTCTGTTTTATATTACGGATTTTAACAAAAATTAACGAAATTTGTTTATAAACAACCGACAATTTGAAATGATTTGTTTGAATATTATTTTTGATGGATACTCGTATTTAAGTAGATATTCTGTTTTTAATTAAACAGTCTACTAGCCTGATTATTTACGATACATTTTTATTATAAAAAATGTGTCATTCGGCAGGATTCGAACCTGCGACCCCTATGCACATAGGGGAAGCTACTATGTGATCTGCTGAATGATACATTTTCGTAATAAAAATTTATTGTAAATAATCAGGCCAGTAGATATAAATATATAATACTGTTTAACTAAAAACAGAATATCTACTTAAATATAAGTAGCGATCAAAAAATGATGTTCAAACAAATCATTTCACACACCCATATATATATATATATATATATATATATATATATGGTTAAATAAAATAAAGACAAGAGGAAAACTGTATTTTAAATTGCCTTCAGGTTTCGTCCTTGGACTTTATCAAGGCAAAAAAGACGAAATGAGCTTTATTCTAAATTACGTATCTATAAACAAACAGTGTTGGCAACCACAAAGACGCTCACAAATCATTTCATAAGATCAACAGAATATTTTAGTTTTTAGAATTTCAACATGTGTAGTGCAAAGTCACGAGATATTACAATGAAGGTAATTTGACCGTTTTCTTTGAAAACTGTTTATTTCGTGTGTAAGTCTAAGAATTTCTTTAGTTTGTTTTAGTATAATTTGCACTACACATGAAGAAATTCTAAAAACTAAAATATTCTGTTGATCTTTTGAAATGATTTGTGAGCGTCTTTGTGGTTACCAACACTGTTTGTTTATAGATACGTAATTTAGAATAAAGCTCATTTCGTCTTTTTGCCTTGATAAAGTCCACCACAGGACGAAATGCATAGGCGATTTAAAATACAGTTTTCCTCTTGCCTTTATTTTATTTAACCATTCTGTCCTTAATCTCAGATTATAACTGAGTATATTTTTTATATATATATATATATATATATATATATATATATATATAAAATGTCAGTTTCTGGTTGCTTTCTGTCTAATGCTCTGCGGTGTATTTTTTGGGCTAGGTTTCCGTCATTTCATAAGGATGAATTGCCCTACATCGAATTTTATTTAATTATATATTCTTGTATTAATTAAATATACTTGTATTAATGATTTTATATATATATATATATATATAAGGGCCAAAATTTAGTTAATCAGGTTAGCAAGACTGTTTCTGGTTGTTTCAGGTTAGCAAGACTTTATATATATATATATATATATATATATATATATATATATATATAAAGGTTGTTTTCCGTCTGTTGCTCTGCGGTGTATTTTTCGGAATGGTTTTGCGTTTCCGTCTTTTCGTACGGAGGAATCGCCCTCCATCAAACGAAGTAATTTGGTATATGAATTTAATTGCCAGTGTGCTACTGGTTATGTGGTGTGTACCACCTTACATTTGGGAACAAAAATTAATTAATATGTACCTTTGAAAATACGATTAAGCAAAATAAGTAGCGGGTGTTTTCTTCCCTCTACCAATATGGAATCGGCTATTGCTCAACACCTAGTAGAGAATATAGCCTGTGTTAAATCGTATAAGAAAAAGTGGTTCAAAATTTCACATGTAGTTGGTTCTAATAATCAATTAAAGATTTTGGAATCGGTTTGTATATCTTTAGGGAAGCCTTCTCTTTGCCGGCAGAAGGATTTTGTAAAGTCTCTACATTTGTGGGGGGGATATTTTATTTGAACTGTCCTTCGCTAATAATTTACGCGCAATTTCTCCTCTCCTCTTTATAAATATATATATTTATATGTATATTGTTTTGAACATGTCCCCCCCCCCCCACCTTTTTTGTTCTTCATTGTCGTTGTTGTTCTTTTTGTTTGATTTATATTTTCAATGATTTTCTCCTGATGAGATGTTGGACGAAAGGTCCTTAGCGACTGTCAATAAATTCTTTGTTTTTAAAATAGTATACAAATTTTGTACCTCCAAACATTTGTTTGTGTATGTATGAATATATATATATATATATATATATATATACATACTAGCAGTATAGCCCGGCGTTGCTCGGGTGTAATGAAAGCTTTAAAACTAATCCATGGTCCTGGAGCTCAGACTCTTTGGACGTAGTCACGAAAGACTAAAAAGCAATAGTTGTTTCCAGTTAAAGTGAAACCGTAGACGGAAAGAAAAATAAATGGATGTAAGTCAAATTTTGATTTCCTGGTATGGATATCAAATTTCCTGCACTATTGTAAGAACTGCAACCTTGAAACTTCTGAATATCATTTCTTATGTCTTTATCTATGAGTGTATCAAATTTGATTAAAATCGGACCACTCCTTTTAGAACCTGATTTTTTTCGATTTTCGATATTTATTGGTGGTACTTTGGCACAAAACCTAGCTAAGAACACTCGCAGACGCTTATAGTACAACAGTGTAAATTTTCAAGAAAATCGGTTCAGCCATTTCGGAGTCTATAGGTAACGGATACACACACACACACAGACACACAGAGTTCCATTTATAAATAAGTTTAGATATATACACACATACAAATGTTTGGAGGTACAAAAAACAGCCCATTGTAATAAATCAAGTTTTTTCTAAATTATTTGTGTGTGTGTATATATATATATATATATATATATATATATAATTTGTGTATTTAGGCAGTAAATTTTCTTGTAAAATGTCAGACTATATAAATTGCAAACAATATGTTTGCTTATTTTTAATAAAATCCATTCATACTCATGGATAATCTTTCGCATATTACAATCAAAAGATGTCAGAAATGAGCTGTAACCTTGACAGATGTTGTTTTCGTTCATTTCTTAAGGTATCCAAGGACTTTCAGCCTTTTTCTGAGGTCATCTTCAGGGATGTGAGTTAAGTTAACAAATGCAACTAGAAAGCTGTGTTGCTAAAAATTACTGTACATTCTTTTCCTGCTTCAAATATAATGGTTGAAAAATTGCTGGTGTTCATTAAATGGTGAAAATTATCAAAAAAAAAAAAATATGTTGTAATGTCATGGTCATGCTTTATAAACATTTTGGAACATTATTACAATATTCATAGCTGATTCTATTAATTGATGGCTTAAGTATTTTAATGAATATTTGCCTTGAGAATCTGTAGTTTGCTTTTGTTGTTTTCTTGGTGTAGGATAGTTGTATTATCGATCATTATTTTTTTATAGTGTCAATGTAGACAGAAATGTTGTAGATGTCATCCAAATGCATGGATGGATTTTATTAAAAATAAGCGAACATATTGTTTGCAATTTATTTAATTTGACATGTTTAACATATTGTTATAGTGGAACATCCTGCCATCCCCGAGAATAGAATGCTCTACTTTATAAAAGACGGTAACGAGCTGTACGACTTGGGAAAGGTCTTAGGCATTCGCCTGACTGCTCTATGACATTGTCAGCTCTCTGCCTTCGGGTAGAGGGTGCTCTCTGCTTCCGAGCAGAGAGCACAAACCCAGTCGTGGTTCCGCCGAAGGGTAGAACCACGACTGGGGAAAAATAGATATTTTTGGGCCCAGCTATATGGTCACGAATATCCACTATAAAATGACCATGTGTCACATCTGGCCTTGCATGGGAAGGCTAGTAAATACAGAAAGGTCTTAGGTGAAGGCATTCAATATTTGATAGTCAATTCCGCTCCAACCAGTGGCTTGCCTATATGTGTATTATTGTTAATTGTACCTTAGTACAATGAATCTGGATTTCTTATTCCTGGTGTGGAGTTCCATTCTTCAACTGAAAAAGGTCTTAGGCGAAGGACTTCACTATTCGATAGTCGATTCCGCTCCAACCAGTGGCTTGCCTATATGTGTATTATTGTTAATTGTACCTTAGTACAATGAATCTGGATTTCTTATTCCTGGTGTGGAGTTCCATTCTTCAACTGATCATTTTTACTGTTATCCTTTTCAGGATATATATATATATATAGATATATAGAATATATATGAGAGAGGGAAACTCGGCACATAATTGAAGGCTTATAAATCTAGAATTTATTTTGGCAGTTGTAAAAATTGCAAACTGCTTTTTCAAGCCTGAAAATTGAGTAGATATAAATAAATATACTGTCTTGTTATAAAAACGGCATATTTATGACGTTTTGGCAATTGAACGCTCCTGCCTAAATTTCAGAAGTGGTTTCGTGCATGGAATAAAAATGATATACCCCCAGTGATCGTAAGAATAGGTACGGTTCGAAAATCCTAGCATCTGAAGAAGGCTGGAGTGTACAATGGTCGAAATGTCGTAAACATGGCAGCAAAGATGAGGACAATAGTTTGAATAATAGAAATCTCAGAAGTATGTTCAAATACTGTAGGTCGTCAAGATTGTTGTTGTTTTTAATTTTTTTATTTTTTTAAAATTTTTTTGGGACACTCGATATGTTCTTGTCAATGACCTCTGATCTTAAGCCTGTCAATGGCTACTAATCTGTATGATTGTACAACAAAAACATCATGCCCTTTTGAGTCCTGTGTTAGCTGTAACTTCTACGGCAAGATTAAAGTCGGTTCTCTGTGTAGGGCCCGGAAGTTTTTTCCGTCTAAATCTATCCTGCACATTTATAAATCTACCATCCACCCGTGCATTGAATACTGCTGCCATATCTAGTCGGGTGCCCCTGCTGTTCTCCTCGGGCTTCTCGATAAGGTTCTGAGGAGGGTCTGTAATGTGATAGATACCGACTTGGCAGACCGCCTGCAGTCTCTCTCCCACCGGCGTGACGTGGCTTCCCTGTGTCTCTTCTATAAATACTTTCATGGCTTCTGCTCCGATGAACTTAGATCACTAGTGCCCCCTAAATACGAATTTGAACGAGATACTAGATTAGCAACTAGATCCCACCCTTTTACAGTGAAATCAATAAAATGCAGCCGTAACTTCTACTCCAACAGTTTCTTTCCTCACACTTCCCGACTGTGGAATTCTCTTCCAAACGATTGCTTCCCCGACGGCTACAATCTCCAGGAGTTTAAATGTAAGGTCAATAGACACCTCCTAACACACTAACCTGCTCCCATTCTATCAAACACTCTTCCCATCTGCCTAACCCTCATCCTCGCTATCCTTACTCATCTGTCACCTTCCTCCTGACATTCCCTATGTCTAACCACTCCTTCTCTTTACCTTCCCCTATGTAGCCCCATGCGCAATAGTGGCAGTGGAATGCATTGCTTGGGGTGAAATGATTAAAAAAAACATACATTATTTTTTAAGATCCTCTGTATCCTTACTCATCTGTCACCTTCCTCCTGACATTCCCTTTGTCTAACCACTCCTTCTCTTTACCTTCCCCTGTGTAGCCCCATATGCAATAGTGGCAGTGGAATGCCTTGCTTGGGGTGAGATGATTAAAAAAAAAAAAATAAATAAAAGACAAAAATGTTTTTTTTTTTTTTTTTTTTTTTTTTTTTTAAAGCAAGTCTATAGAATCTGTGTGCACTTTAAAAAATTTATAACTTTATCTGTATTTACGACTGAAATAATCTGTAAAAAATGAGGTTAAACAATTAAACTTGAAAGATAATCCAGTGTTTTAACAAGATGGGGCTTGTTGTCACTTTGCTCTGCGAGTTAGACAGTTTCTAAATCAGGAATTTCCTAACAGATGGATTGGATTGGAAGGGGTGGTTTGTTTGGTTGTTTTGTTTTCATGGCATATCAACCTCGGTGGGTCATTTATTGCCAACTAAATTTTATTTATTGCTGGTAATACCTTTTTCTTTCAACAATTTATTGTTTTTATATGTTTTGTGTCTAGTAATACTATTTTCTTTTCGAGCATCAAGATTCATTGGGATTTGTTTTTAAGGGCAGGGTCCCCAAGTCCTACCCTTGTTATTTAACCCATAACTGGAGGGAAGGGATGGATTAATACTTTTTCCCAAGGGTACCAGTGCTTAAGTGAATGCAGGGTATTCAACTGGAATTTGAACTCAGCTCACCGATTTTTCTTTCCGAGCCGATATCCACTGCACCACAACGCACATCTGTCACTGAATGCTTACAGCACCTGATATTCCCAAGTGGTCACCATCTAAGTATTGACCAGGCTCAATGTTGCTTAACTTTGGTGATCAAGTGAGAACTGGTATAATCAACGTGATATGGCCGCAAGTCCCGAAGGGGTGGACCATTTTATTGGCTTTCACGTTCACCAGATGTGATTTCATTAGATTTTTTTCCTGTGAAAACAATTGTGTACGTAACCAAACCTAGTTCATTAGAAGATTTGAAGGCTAAAATAACTAATGTGATTTCAGGCATTACTGTAAATCAGTTGGCTAATGTTTTCCGTGAACTGCAAAATCGTATTACCCTTTGTATTGTTAATGATGGAGGACATGTGGAAACTTAAATAAAATTTCAATAAAACCTGAAAAAATATAGATTAACTTCTTTCTAATCCTTTTTACAAATTATTTCTATTGCAAATACAAATCATATAACTCTGCTTGTTCCTTCCTTAGTTAGTTACTCAGTTCCTCTGTCCACTGAAGAAAGATAACACACTTACTCTCTACACAAGCTTTTCCTTCCCCTCTATCTTTTTAAATGCTACTCTCCTCAGCCTTTCTCTCACCTTTGCCAAACGGAAGGGTAGTAAAGAGTGAGAGAATAGGAGGAGAGAGCCTATAGCATTACTGTAGCAGCTTAAGCTGGTGGTTGTAGCAGTAATTGTGTGTGTGTATATGTGTGTACTGTACAATATAGTAAAAATAGGTAGGTTTGTTGTCATGTCCTATGATCTAGTAACAAAATTTCTGGCCTCTACACCCTTGGCCATTACTCAGTTGGTCTTTTCTGTTTACAATGGACACAGGAGCCATGATTTTTCAGTAATAAAAAAAAAAATTTTCTCTTTGAAAATCTCTCACAAAATAACGGACAGTATTTTGGTTATGGTCTGTGCATACGCCGCTTAATATACGATTACAGTAAAGTAGCTTCTAAGGACATTAATTTTATAGATATTTTAATAAAATTACACTGTGTTATCGTTATTTTATTATCCAATACCTTTATGTTTGAAGACGTTACTATCATTTGTCTTATGACAAAGTAAAATTTTTCCAGGAAATCATAATTATCCTTCTGTGCAAAGACTAAACTATCGCCCGGTTCACACTCCACCCACGTCTATTGAACAGGTGAAGAGGCTCATCCCTTGTTCCCTGTTTAGGATGTGGTTTCCGGCTTTCTCTTTTCCAATCTTTTCACTCTTTTCTTTATTTTTTTTTTCAATTGGAGTAGATAGACTAAACTATCGCCCGGTTCACACTCCACCCACGTCTATTGAACAGGTGTAGAGGCTCATCCCTTGTTCCCTGTTTAGGATGTGGTTTCCGGCTTTCTCTTTTCCAATCTTTTCACTCTTACGTAGCCCCCTTCGCATTGGTGGTGTTGCCGCCTTGCTTGATTTAAAAAAAAAAAAAAAAAAAAGAAATTACATGGGTTTCGCTAGTAAAGTTATGAATTTTTAAGTGTGTGTGAACTTTATGGACACCCTATTTTTGTTCCCATCTAAAGATGTTCTCAAATACATGACGCACTCTGTGTATGTCGGCCATATTTGCATATGTATTATTTTCAAAGTGATTGCAATCGTTTCTGTTACTTGCAAGAACGTATCATGATATTGTGAGGTGGAAGCACCCTTCCTAAGTCTGAATGATCAGCCTTTTTTTAAACTTCAATTTAAGTTTATCTTAATTGCCCCTTTAGAAGTGCGTGTGCGTACGCACAACTACTTTGCTTTTAATTTGTACATAGTAAGATGATCCATTTCAACTCTGGGGGTAGCTGGAACAACCACCCGACCCTCACTCAATATACAAGAGAGTGAGATGGGGTGGAATAGATACGAGACTATATTCAGAATATAAATTACATAATTATTTCGACGTTGTATATACTTAGAATTTAAATTATAGTTTAAGGCGGCTAGGAAGTAAATTACTGTTGTTTTTATTACAGTGTATTGTTTGTTGTGGTGCAGTGGATATCAGCTCGGAACACCAATTTGGGGAGCCGAGTTCAAATTCCGTTTGAATTCCTTGCATTCACTTGCGCACAAATACGCTTGGAAAAGTTATTAATCCGTCTCTTCCCTGCAGTTATGGGTTTAATAACAATAATAATACAGTTTGGGTTCTATAGCCTTGGCTGGCAATCAGTCTACCGCAGAAAGCAATGGCAACCTACAGTGGGATAATCTTCTACCCAGTCAGTCTCATTCAAGACATGATCACCCAAGCGTGTATCACATATGGCACTTAACTGACTGAGTGAATATAATAGTTGGAAACATGATTAAGGCTTCTACTGGTTATAAAGTGGGGGATCGGTTTTCTATTGTTATGAAGTAATAAACTGACCCCCCACTAATTACTACTTAATATAATACATATCTTCTCCTTCTAGCTTTGAGTCAAATAACAGGACAGATTGGGTTCTATAGCCTTGGCTGGCCACCAGTCTACCGCAGGAAGCATGGCAACCTACTGTGGGTTAATCTTCTGCCCAGTTAGTGATGTCTCTTTTGAGACATGGTCGCTCAAGCGTGTATCACATATGGCTCTTAACTGACTGGCTGAAATAGTTGGAAACATGATTAAGGCTTCTACTGGTCATAAAGTGGGGGATCAGTTTTCTATTGTTATGAAGTAATAAACTGACCCCCCCCCCCACTAATTGCTACTTAATAATATAATACATATCTTCTCCTTCTAGCTATGAGTCAAATAACAGGACAGATTGGGTTCTATAGCCTTGGCTGGCCACCAGTCTACCACAGAAAACAATGGTAACCTACTGCAGGATAATCTTCTGCCCAGTTAGTCATGTCTCTTTCAAGACATGATCACCCAAAGCGTGCATCATGTAAGGCACTTACATGACTGACTGGAAATATTATTTGGAAACCTGATTCAGGCTTCTATTGGTCATAAAGTGGGGGTCGTTTTTCTATTGTTATGAAGTAATAAACTGATCCCCCATTAATTACTACTTAATAAAATATCTTTCTTCTCCCTCCAGTTATGGGTTGAATAACAAGACAGATTGGGTTCTGTAGCCTTGGCTGGCAACCAGTCTACCGCAGAAAGCAATGGCAACCTACTGGGGGATAATCTTCCCGGTCAGTCATGTCTCTTTCGAGACATGATCGCCCAAAGTTTGTGGCACGTATGGGACTTAACTGACTGATGTGTGTTGTGATGCAGTTGATATCGACTCGGAATGAGAAATTAGACAGCGGAGTTCAAATTCAAGTTGAATTCCTTGCATTCACTCATGCACAAATACTCCTGGGAAAGGTACTAATCCATTGCTTCTCCCTCCAGCTATGGATTCAATAGCAGGATAGATTAGTGACTATAGTTTTGGTTGGCAACCGTTCTACTGCAGAATGTGGCAACCTACTGTGGGAATAATCTTCTGCCTTGTCAGTTGTGGATTGAAAGAGACATGATCGCCCAGTTGTTTATCACATATGGCACTAAACTGAAAGAGTCCTGGGCATGACGGTAAACAGCATCTAGCAGCAAGGCCTCTGATTGGGAGGTTGTGAGGAACATGGAACCAACTCTTAATTGCTGTTGTTCCCAGGTCCACCCTGACCCAAAGTGGTAGCACCTGTTAGGGTCCCAGCTATGGGCAAATATTTAACCCCCAAACTGGGATCAAAATACTTTTATTTTTATTTATTTATTTATTTATTCATATCACCCTGAGCAAGGCAGTAATGCCACTGAAGCACAGGGGGCTACGTAGGAATGAAAAGATTGGAGAAGAGAAAGCCGGAAACCACATCCTAAACAAGGAACAAGGGATGAGCCTCTTCACCTGTTCAATAGACGTGGGTGGAGTGTGAACCGGGCAATAGTTTAGTCTATCTACTCCAATTGAGACAAAAAATAAATAAAGAAAAGAGTGAAAAGATTGGAAAAGAGAAAGCCAGAAACCACATCCTAAATAGGGAACAAGGGATGAGCCTCTTCACCTGTTCAATAAATGTGGGTGGAGTGTGAACCGGGCGATAGTTTAGTAGGAAATTGTAAATTTTTGAAGGCAAAAATGATTACCTTAACATATTGTTGTAAAAAAAAAAAAATGTCATAATACATTTTTAAATACAAAACCAGAAGACATTTTCAGTTTTCTAAAAGAAATTTTTCATCAAAATGTGACTAAATCAACCTTCTCACTATAATGGAACATTAAAAAATACTTCAAACCCCATTATTTCTTTTTTTTTTTTTTTTTTTTTTTTTTTTTGAAGATATCAGTCAATTCTATATTTTCTTATTTTTTTTTCTTAAATAGAATTTTTGTCCTTAACTTAGAAATTGGCTGGCTGTGCCACGTGACATCCAAATTGCTCTCGGCGCCAAAATGCCAAGTAATTCCAAGTTAATTGATAGGGGTTGGGGCACCAGCATCAAAAGCATTAAACGGTTAAGTTTGTGATATTTTTAAACAGACGTTTAATTTTGACATTTGATGAAATTCAACACTTGATACCTTTTTTTAACAGTTTTGAACAAGCCAATTTTGGACTATTTTAATTAAATGATTACTTTCAGCTTGAAGTGGTGTAAAAATCTTAGTTCCAATGGGTGTAAAAGAATAAAAAAAAACTGCTTCACATTAAGTTCCTTTATATGCATTTTGATCACGCATTCAGCTGTGCTGATCAGAAGTTGTCCTAGGTAGGAAGATAAACTATATCTGGCAGCAAGGCCTCTGATTATGAGATTGAAGGTTTGGAGGAGCATGGAACCACCTCTTAATTGCAGATCCTGGGTATGACTATAAACTACATCTGGCAGCATAGTTTCTGATTAGGAGATTGGAAGTTTTTAGGTGCATGGAACCGCCTCTTAATTGCCTGATATTGAACTCAAAATTCTTTGTGTCAAGTTAGAGGAACATCTACATCCACTGGCCAGATCTATTATTAAACGTATTACAAATGGCAACAAAGATGAGGACAATAGTCCGAATGTTGTAAATACTGTAAATACTACCTCATCTCAGAAATATAGACAAATAGAATGATCTATTATTAAATGTCATACAAATGGCAACAAAGATGAGGACAATAATCCAAATAATGTAAATACTGTAAATACTACCTCATCTCAGAAATATAGACAAAGAATGATCTATTATTAAACGTTGTACAAATGGCAACAAAGATGAGGACAATAGTCCGAATAATGTAAATACTACCTCATCTCAGAAATATAGACAAATAAAATGATCTATTATTAAACGTTGTACAAATGGCAACAAAGATGAGGACAATAGTCCGAATAATGTAAATACTACCTCATCTCAGAAATATAGACAAATAAAATGATCTATTATTAAACGTTGTACAAATGGCAACAAAGATGAGTACAATAGTCCGAATCATGTAAATACTGTAAATACTACCTCATCTCAGAAATATAGACAAATAGAATGATCTATTATTAAACGTCGTACAAATGGCAACATTTTACATTTACTATAGTTTAGTGGTTCTCAAACTGAGGTCTGTGGTCCCCTAGGGGATTGGTAAGCGGCTACTCAGTTGAAATTATTGGCTATTTGAGATTGTTTCCATGTCATAATTGCAGCGTTGTTGTTGTAAAGGGAGATTATATCGTTTCATCTCCAACTCTCGCTTCTTTACCTCATTTTTCCTTTTGTATGCATTATTTTTATTTCTTGAGTTACCTCCCTTAGTTCTATTTTGGCCCTTGCTTATATTTTAGTTATGTAATAAGAGGAAAAGCTGTTGCAAAGGTACGCTAATCTATATGAAGAAGAAGAAAGTATTTGTGTTCTACAGTTAACGTGATTTTATTTGAGTTGCTTTGACTCGAGGTGAAGTGTCCTGTAGCGACTTTTAGATTAAAATGGCACAGTCATATCCCGATGTTGCAACGCTTGCTCTAAAGCTGCTGATTCTATTTGCAACCACCTATGATTTCAAGGCAGCGTTTTCCACATTAACTGCCCTCAAAACAAAATCCTGAAACAAATTAGAAGCTACAAATGACATAAGAGTTGCACTCCCCAAACAATGAAAACAAAAGGTATTAAGTGTTGAATTTCATCAAATGTCAAAATTAAACGTCTGTTTAAAAATATCACAAACTTGACCGTTTAATGCTTTTGATGCTGGTGCCCCACCCTCTATCAACCTAATTACATAATTGTTGCTTAAACGTTACGGCCATGTAAGTCGTCATCATTCCTTAAGTCAGTGGTTCTCAAACTGTGGTCTACGGTCCCCTAGGGAAGGGGTTCAAGTGGAAAAGCCATTGCAAAGGTACTCCAGCCTATATGAAGAAGAAAGTATTTATGTTCTACAGTTTGCGTGATTTCATTCGAGTTGCTTTGACTGGAGGTGAGGTGAATTGCGTGATTATATTTGAATTGCTTTGATTACAGGTGTAACATTGATTCCAAATTATAACTAACATAAATAGATTAAATAAGTTTGTAGCAGAGAGAGATTTGCTCCAGACTTTGTGGAACTGTCTATATATATATATATATATATATATATATATATTAACTGTGGTTAATATAAAATGGGTCCATGAGCCATCTAAAATATTATAAAGAGACTGTCAAGCAAAAAAATCCTAAAATAGTTGAAGAACCAGTGTTATAGTTACTGCTCTTATTTTAATAATATTGTGTATGGATGTTTGTATTTACAAGATTTAACTTGTTTATTTGAGGAAAATTAGCTGATTTAAAGTTTAATTAATTTGAATTGAAACAAATGTTATTTTAGTTGAAAATATTGCAGACCCCCCCCCCCACTTTTTTTTTTTTTTTTTTTTTTTTTTTTAAAAAAACTAAACATGGCATGGATGTTTTCTGACATTAATTGTTGGTAAATTTAACTAAGGCGAACATATCTGAAAATTGAGTAATATAAAGTTATATTCAATGCAGAACAAAAGGATTGTAAAATATTCCAAGACAAAAAAAAAATAACCGACCCTTCCTGAAAAACCCAATAAATCAAAAAATTTTATTTTATCTGTTGCATCAACAATCAAAAAGAATATCTCTAAACTCAACATAAAATTTATTGCTACTACGTCAAAAACAAAAGATTTAGTCAATACCATTAGCATGGACCAGGCTTGCCTCCCAGAGAGTAAAACACTACGCCTCCTTGGTCTCACACTTTCAGCGAACCTCAAATGGAATGACTATATCGAATCCATTGCTAAATCCGCTGCTATGAAACTCGGTACTCTGTGTAGGGCCCGGAAGTTTTTTCCGTCTAAATCTATCCTGCACATTTATAAATCTACCATCCGCCCATGCATTGAATACTGCTGCCATATCTGGTCGGGTGCCCCTGCTGTTCTCCTTGGGCTTCTTGATAAGGTTCAGAGGAGAGTCTGTAATGTGATAAATACCGACTTGGCAGACCGCCTGCAGTTTCTCTCCCACCGGCGCGACATAGCTTCCCTGTGTCTTTTCTATAAATACTTTCACGGCTTCTGCTCCGATGAACTTAGATCACTAGTGCCCACTAAATACGAATTTGAATGAGATACTAGATTCGCAACTAGATCCCACCCTTTTACAGTGAAACCGATAAAATGCAGCCGTAACTTCTACTCCAACAGTTTCTTTCCTCGCACTTCCCGACTGTGGAATTCTCTTCCAAAGGATTGCTTCCCTGATGGCTACAATCTCCAGGAGTTTAAATGTAAGGTCAATAGACACCTCCTAACATACTAACCTGCTCCCATTCTATCAAACACTCTTCTCATCTGCCCACCCCTCATCCTCGGTATCCTTACTCATCTGTCACCTTCCTCCTGACATTCCCTATGTCTAACCACTCCTTCTCTTTACCTTCCCCTATGTAGCCCCATGCGCAATAGTGGCAGTGGAATGCCTTGCTTGGGGTGAGATGATTAAAAAAAAAAATACTAAACAAATCAACAAACTAAAAACCTGAAGGAGGAATTTACTGGATCGCCTGAAATAATTCTCAAAAAAAAAAAAAATCCAGAGGCGAAAAAAAAATCTAAAAATTATATGAACACAAAAGGGACATGTTACAAAATATCTCAAATGCATTCGTTGCCTACCGTAATAAGACTGATTGCAGTTTAGACATAAAAATGCTGCTCTGATCAAAGGTGATAAAAATTCACTTGATCGCAAGGTCATTGCTGCCCTGAACAAAATGCTGATAAGCATCTTGCTTTAAACAGCCAGTTTAAACTCAAATTCGCAAGAACACACAGAAAAATTTCATTGAAAAACGAAAGATTTCTTCGAATTAGGTAAAAAATCAAGTTATATGAATGGCAGAGAGGTGACACGTGCGAATGTACATGGGGGACCAACAGGAAAAATCTGAAGATCCCGCCAAAGGACAATCTTGCTCACGTGGCCTTATCACATTGCCGAGAGTGGATAAAAAAAAAAGCTGTAGGGCGTGATAAAGGACAGGAAATTAAAACAAAAGGAAGCATAGTCTATGCTAGAAAGCACAATAATGAAGGAGAAGGAAAAAAAAAAAAAACGGTGCAACGCTTGCAGACGCTTATAGTACAACTGTGTAAATTTTTGAAGAAAATCAGTTCAGTTGTTTCGGAGTCTACACACACACAAAAAAAAGTTCCATTTATAAATAAGTTTAGGTTTTTTATATATATATATATATATATATATATATATATATATATATATATATAAGATTCATTTATTTAGACAGCAAATTTTCTTTTAAACATGTCAGATTAAATAAACTGCAAACAATGTTTGTTTATTTTTTAATACAATCCGTTCATAGTAACGGATAATCTTTTGCGTATTACAATCAAAAGATGTCAGAAATGAGCTGTAACATTGGCAGATGTTATTTTCATTCATTTCTTAAGGTACCCAAGTACTTTCAGCCTCTTTCCAAGGACAGCTTCAGGGGTGTGAATTATGGTAACAAATGGAACTGGAAAACTGTGTTGCTAACAATTACTGTACATTTTTTCCTGCTTCAAATATAACGGTTGACAAATTGCTAGCGTTCATTAGAATGTGAAAATTATCCAAATGGAATTTTTTTATATGTTGTAATGTCATGGTCATGCACATGTTAAAGCATGAAAAAACTGTTCTTTTATAAACATTTTAGAACATTACTACAGTATTTATAGCTGATTCTATTAATTGACGGCTTAAGTGTTTTAATGAATATTGCCTTGAGGATCTGTAGTTTGCTTTCGTCATTTTCTTGGTGTAGGATAGTTGTATTATCAATCATTATTTTTTTTTATATCGTGAATGTAGACAGGAATGTTGTTGTAGATGTCTACAAATGGAGATATATATATATATATATATATATATATATATTAAAAAAGGATTAATTCAAAGATGTTGAATGGCCATTTTGATGTTGCTGAGAGGTGATGTGTTGTCCCCCGTGGGGATCTTCATATCGAAATGGCCATTCAACATCTTTGAATTAATTTTTTTTTAATATATATTTGCTGTGTAATATTTTATTACATGGAGCTCTCTTCCTGTATCATTTTTTAATATTAAAATAAAATTTTTAATATTAATTAGGATCGGGTTTTTGGAATTTACCTTATTGCTTTTTTCCCTTGGATTAAAGTATCTGAATTAAAATATATATATATATATATATATATATATATCGAAACAGCTGATAATTTTCTAGACATACATTGTTAAATATAACAGACCATGAATGTCCATTTTGTTTCATCATGAGCTGTTTTAAACATTGTATTTTGGCTTAATTTTAGATGAAAATAAAGACAAAAATTGTCCAACATTTGGATATTTTTTTATTATGCTGGTTCTAAGCTTTCAGCTTACTTCAGCCATCTTCAGAGAAGTTACAAAGATGTTAACATAAAAACATCCACAATAAAAAATCCTATTATCATCTACATTAAATCAAAGCAACCCATGCTCAATAAAATCGCATTTCAATATAGTCATAACGGCGTTACATAGCATTTAAACATACCGTTCTCTTAACATTTCAGTCTCTCATGTGGTGTGACGTCATGGAACCACGTTACAAATTTACGAACTGCGTCTGCTATTTGGTGACTCTTATCATTGCTTAGCAATGTTTTATGTCAACACAAGATAATATCATCTTTGATGGTGGATGTCTTGGTATCAGGATGACAGTTGAGGTTTCTGGGGCATGTAATGAGTGAGGAGGGCTTGGATAATCTGATACTCACAGGGCAGATAGAGAGATAAGGAAAAGCAACTGGAGATGAGCTTGAGCAAAAGGAGGGTGAACTGGGTTTGGGTGAGATACCCAGAGGAAAAATGTCAAGTGAGACGATAGAGAGAAAGAGTCAGGGGAATGCAGTATGAGACATATTTGGTGGGCTTGAGTGAGTGGATAGCAGAAAGAAGTGAGTACCAAGAGGAGAATTATTGGCAGCAACAAGGGATAGGGGCAAGTGGAAATCCATGATTGCCTACGTCCTGAAAAGGCACAAAGGTTAGAATGGAGCTTCATAACTACGGCTATCTATAATTCTCTGTCTTTTCTACAAATTTTTTTATGGCTTCTACTTTCACAAGCTTCTTTTTTTTTTTTTTTGACCCAATACCCTGACTAGATTGGCATGTAGAACCCACCCTTTTACTGTTGAACTCCTCTTCTACTTAAACAGTTTCTTTTCTCACACTACTCATTTGTGAAACTCCCTTTCATTTGCATGCTTCCCTGATAGCTACAATCTCCAAAAGTTTAAACGCAATGTCAATTGCCATCTTTTATCTGCTTGATTCCTATCCATCTCTTATCTTTGGCATCCCCAGTACCTCGTCTTTTTCTATTACTGTAGCCCCCTGTGCACCAGTGGCATTTCTGCTTTGCTTGGGACAATATGATTATAAAAACAAAACAAAATTTATATCAAACAACAGAATTATTCCTCCTTTCTATATGGGTGTCATAAAATTATATCAAGTAAATTAAATTCAAGGGACATAACTCTTAAAAATATTATTGAATATCAAGCTTTATTTTATTTTTTATTTTTATTTTTTTCAGGAATTTGTAACTGCTACCGACATTAGGATTACCTTAAACCGGATAAATACATTCAGGGATGAAGTTTTTGGAGATCCTCAAGTATTGAAGTCTTATTTCTACGCCATTTCGGATATTTCAATAGGTGCACGGTAAGTTCGAATCTGTTTCTTTTTATTTTATTTTTTTTTTTTTTAACTGTCTTATCTGATCCAACTAGATTTTTGGCAATTCCTCTTCTCAATCTCTCTTGTTTGATATTGTGTGTCTAAAAAAAAAAAAAAAAAAAAAAAAAGAAGACATTTTATCGCAGTCATTATTGATGGAAATTAGGTGGCAGAAAGGTTTTATCTACTTGTTTTATCTAAGGATAAGCCACACATATAATTGTTAGCATTAAATATTATTTCTTGAGTTTAAATAAACAATTGGAGTCAAATGCCACTAGAATTAAGGTGTGCAAGTTGCAAAGTAGTTTTCAAAGTTTTCCTGGGTAAGATAACAAACTGCATCAGGCAGCAAGATTGGGAGGTTGCTGTTGTTCTCAGGTCCACCCTGACCCGGAGTGGTAGTACCTGTTAGGGTCCTAGCTATGGGGAAATTAACCCCCAAACTGGCGTCAAAACACTATGAAAGGATAAAAATAGACTTTTATCATAAAATTTTTTTAGCTGATGGTGATAAAAACAGAAACCGAAAATGCTAATTACAGGTGGGCGATATTAAAATCAAGCAGGTACAAAAATTTAAATACATGGGAAATGTTCTAACAGAAGATGGAAAGCGTGACACAGAGATCCAAAGGCAAATTGGCATGGCAAAAGAAGCATTCCAGAAGTTGAGTAGAGTATTAAGAGACAGGAAAATTTTTACTAGACACAAAGAAAGGAGTACTGGATTGCTATGTGGAGTCATTTCTTCAATATGGCAGTGAATGCTGGACAATATCATCGAAGATGAAGGAAAAACTTGAAGCAACTGAAATGTGGTTCTACAAAAGCATACTGGATATAAAGTCGGGGATCAGTTCCACATTACAATCAATATATAAACAGACCCCTCATTTTGTGGCCACAGCAGTTTCTATACATTTATATTTCTGAGATCCAAAAACACAAGGATGCATTCCAGGACCTGAGAAGAATATTAAGAGACAGGACAATTTCGTTGGAAACAAAGAACAGAGTACTGGATTGCTATGTGGAGTCATTTCTTCAATATGGCAGTGAATGCTGGACAATATCATCAAAGATGAAGGAAAAACTTGAAGCAACTGAAATGTGGTTCTACAGAAGGATGCTGTGGGTATCATGGATCGAGCATGTGAGCAATGATGAGGTTTGGGAAATGATGGAAACAAGAAGGAAATTAATACTGAGCATCAGGAAGAGACAGCTGAAGTTCCTGGGACATGCAATGAGGAAGGAGGGCTTGGAGAACCTGATACTAACAGGCCAGATAAAGGGATGAAAAGAGGCAGGGGATAACATATTTGAAGGGCATGGGTTAGTGGGTGGCAGAGCGGAGTTTGGGTTGTGTAACAGGAGAAAGCATGCTAAGAGCCACTAGGGATAGGGAGACGTTAAAAAGCATCATCGCCTACGTCCTGAAAGGACAGGGCACATAGAAGAATATATATGCCAACTGTTTATAAGAAATGTGGGTATAAAATGGGGGATCAATTCTATCATATAATCAATATATGAACTGATCCCTCATTTTGTGGCCATGCCAGTTTTTATACATTTATATTCTAGATTTACTGGCTTGAGCTAGTGGATGAGAATGGGGTTTGGGTGTTGTAACAGGAGAAAGCGTGCTAAGAGCCGCCAGGGATAGGGAGACGTTGAAAAACATCATCGCCTATGTCCTGAAAGGACAGGGCAGATAGAAGAACTTGATGTCATTCATTTTGAAGTGTTGAAGTTTTAATTATCTGATGTTTATGGGAGATGACATATTGGTCCCAGATTATTATTATCTGCAAAGAAATGGTTTGTCGCCAGCATTTTGATGAAGAAGAATAGGCCAGAGGGGCTATATAACGTTTGGTCTGCGTAGAATGGGTAGGTGTTGTTTACGAAGAAGCTTGTTTTCATTGAAGATGAGGAAACAATTTGTTTCTCTGTTGAAGTCTTAATCTTTGTCGTCATCATCACTCCCAGCCATGTTTTTAGCTGAAGAAATAATTTCTTCCTTTTTTTATTTTATAATTGTGTAACCCCCAAGTAAGGTATTTTACTGCCACTGTTGAGCAGGGGGCTACATAGGAGCAAAGTTATAAAGAGTGACAGTTTACAGCAGGTGCCAGAAAGAGGGTAAGAGAAGGATGAGAATACTGATGAGAATGGAGTGGATGGAGAAAGGAGCATGAGAGAAAGTTATGAGAAAGAGTGACAGGTTATAGGGGGTGTCAGGAAGTGGGTAAGAGAAGGATGAGAATACTGATGAGAATGGAGTGGATGGAGAAAGGAGCATGAGAGAAAGTTATGACAAAGAGTGACAGGTTATAGGGGGTGTCAGGAAGTGGGTAAGAGAAGGATGAGAATACTGATGAGAGTGGAGTGGACGGAGAAAGGAGCCCGAGAGAAATTTATGAGAAAGAGTGACAGGTTATAGGGGGTGTCAGGAAGTGGGTAGGAGAAGGATGAGAATACTGATGAGAGTGGAGTGGACGGAGAAAGGTGCCCGAGAGAAATTTATGAGAAAGAGTGACAGGTTATAGGGGGTGTCAGGAAGTGGGTAAGAGAAGGATGAGAATACTGATGAGAGTGGAGTGGACGGAGAAAGGAGCCTGAGAGAAATTTATGATAAAGAGTGACAGGTTATAGGGGGTGTCAGGAAGTGGGTAAGAGAAGAATGAGAATACTGATGAGTGGAGTGGACGGAGAAAGGTGTGTGAGAGAGTGGATGCAGGTTGGTGAAATAGGAGATAACTATTGACTTTACATTGAAATTCTTGAAGATTGTAGTTGTTGGGGAAGCAAGTAAATGGCAGGGAATTCCACAGGTGAGAAGTGCGAGAGAAGAAGCTGCTGGAGTAAAATTTGCATTTACACTTTATTGGTTTTGCAGTAAAAGTGTGGGACCTAGTTGCTAATCTTGTGGCTCGAGTAAATTCATGTATGGTGGGCACCAGTGAGGTAAGTTCATCAGAGCAGAAGCCATGAAAGTATTTGTAGAAGAGACACAGGGAAGCTACCTTGCGCCAGTGACAAAGTGACTGTATCTGAGCTGCCAAGTTGGGATCGAACACATTACAGATTTTTTGTTGGATTTTGTCAAGGACCCCTAGGTGGATAGCAGGGGCACCCGACCAGATATGGCAGCAGTATTCATTGCACGGGCGGATAATAAGAGAAGGATGACTGTGGCCATAAAGTGAGGGATCAGTTTATGTATTTATTGTAATGTAGAATTGATCTCCCACTTGATATCCACATTGTAGTAGTATAGAAATTTTTTTTTTATAATCATATCGCCCCAAGCTAAGTTCATCGGAGCAGAAGTCGTGAATGTATTTGTAGAAGAGACACAGGGAAACGACATTGTGCCGGTGAGAAAGTGACTGTATCTGAGCTGCCAATTTGACGAAAGGGGTATACAACAAGAATGCTGAAAATGAGGATTGAAATGTAGTGTGGGGTCATCAGTAGGCTGTTTGGGTGGGGGCTAGGGTTGGGGTCATCAGTAGGCTGTTTGGGTGGGGGCTAGGGTTGGGGTCATCAGTAGGCTGTTTGGGTGGGGGCTAGGGTTGGGGTCATCAGTAGGCTGTTTGGGTGGGGGCTAGGGTTGGGGTCATCAGTAGGCTGTTTGGGTGGGGGCTAGGGTTGGGGTCATCAGTAGGCTGTTTGGGTGGGGGCTAGGGTTGGGGTCATCAGTAGGCTGTTTGGGTGGGGGCTAGGGTTGGGGTCATCAGTAGGCTGTTTGGGTGGGGGCTAGGGTTGGGGTCATCAGTAGGCTGTTTGGGTGGGGGCTAGGGTTGGGGTCATCAGTAGGCTGTTTGGGTGGGGGCTAGGGTTGGGGTCATCAGTAGGCTGTTTGGGTGGGGGCTAGGGTTGGGGTCATCAGTAGGCTGTTTGGGTGGGGGCTAGGGTTGGGGTCATCAGTAGGCTGTTTGGGTGGGGGCTAGGGTTGGGGTCATCAGTAGGCTGTTTGGGTGGGGGCTAGGGTTGGGGTCATCAGTAGGCTGTTTGGGTGGGGGCTAGGGTTGGGGTCATCAGTAGGCTGTTTGGGTGGGGGCTAGGGTTGGGGTCATCAGTAGGCTGTTTGGGTGGGGGCTAGGGTTGGGGTCATCAGTAGGCTGTTTGGGTGGGGGCTAGGGTTGGGGTCATCAGTAGGCTGTTTGGGTGGGGGCTAGGGTTTTATGCTTACAGAAACAAGAGTAGTTTCCACAGTTACTTTATAGTCATGGACCTTCAGTCAGTTAAGTACCATACGTGATACACGCTTGGGCGATCATGTCTCGAAAGTGACATGACTGACTGGGCAGGAAGATTATCTCGCAGTAGGTTGCCATTGCTTTCTGCGGTGGACTGGTTGCCAACCAAGGCTATAGAACCCAATCTGTCTTGTTATTTGACCCATAACTGGAAGGAAGAATGGATTAATACCTTTCCCAAGGGTATTTGCGCATATATGATTGTAACGAATTCAACTGGAATTTGAACTCGGGTCTCCGATTTCTCGTTCCGAGTCGATATCCACTGGATCACAACGCACATCCCATGGACCTTACAGGGAGAATTAACTCAAGAATTATGATTCGTCAGAAAATTCAAATAGAAAGACCGTTAATATTTTCAACGTGTCTTCTAGTTATGGGTTTCATTTTGTGACAATGAAACCTTGCCATTAGGGGTCACCTATCTTGTTCTTGCTCGATCTTTTTTTTTTTTTTTTTTTCCCCCTAGAATATAAATGTATAGAAACTAACATGGCTACAAAGTGAGGGACCAGTTTATACATTGATTATTATAATCAATCCGTTCTTCCTTCCAGTTATGGGTCAAATAACAGAACATTTTTGGTTCTATAGCCTTGGTTGGCAACCAGTCTACCGCAGAAAGCAATGGCAACCTACTGCGGGATAATCTTCCTGCCCAGAATTGATCCTCCATTTTATATTTTTACTAGAACATTATAAAAATGGGTTTTCTATGCTTCTTCTATGTGCTGTGTCCCTTCAGGACATAGGAGATCATGGCCCTCCACATCTCCCTATCCCTTGTAGATTGTGTTAACCTTTTCTCTTGTTACCCCTTCCAAACCCTGCTCTGCCATGCATTTGCGCAAACCCATAAGTCTAGAATATAAATTTATAGAAAGTTTCATGGCCACAAAATCAGGGATCAGTTTATATATTATAATATAGAATTGATACCTGAATTTATATTTTACTGGAACATTAATAACTTAGGGAGGCTTCTTCTTCTATGTGCCAGGTAGGTGATCATGGCCCTCCACATCTCCCTATTCTTTGTATCTCTTAAGACCCTTTCTCTTGTTACCCCTTCCAAACCCTGCTCTGCTATGCATATGCTCAAGCCCATAAATCTAGAAAATAAATGTATAGAAAGTAGTATGGCCACAAAGTGAGGGATCGGTTTATACATTGATTATAATATAGAATTGATCCCCCACTTTATATTTTACTGGAGCATTAATAAATAAATTTTCTATGTTTATGGCGGCTTCTTCTTCTATGTGCTGTGTCCCTTCAGGACATAGGAGATCATGGCCCTCCACATCTCCCTATCCCTGGTAGATGTTAACACCCTTTCTCTTGTAACCCCTCCCAATCCCTACTCTGCCATTCATTTGGTCAAACCAATCAAGTTTGTTACACATTGCCTTTCCCTCTATGCAGGCAGTTTGCTGCCAAGACAGATTCTTGATTAGTCTTTTTTTTTTTTTTTTAAAATCATATCACCCCAAGCAAGGCGAAAATGCCACTGATGTGCAGGGGGCTACGTAAGGGCAAAAAGATTGGAAAAGAGAAAAACCGGAAACCACATCCTAAACAGGGAACAAGGGATGAGCCTCTTCACCTGTTCAATAGACATGGGTGGAGTGTGAACTGGGCGATAGTTTAGTCTATCTACTCCAATTGAAAAAAAAATAAAATAAAAAGAGTGAAAAGATTGGAAAAGAGAAAAATCGGAAACCACAACCTAAACAGGAAACCAAGGATGAGCCTTTCCCAAATATGTCTAGGTTGCCAAGCACTTATTTTATTTAGCGGCATATTAACTTCTATAAATAAAAAGATTTAAAAAAAAAAAAGATTAAATATTAGTAATTCCGGTTGATATTTATCATTCAACAATTATTAGGGTACTGCAGTCGTCCGTACATTGAATACTTTTGCCATATCTCGTCAGGTGCTCCTGCCGTTCACCTTGAAATTCTCGACAAAGTTCAAGAGAATCTGCAATGTAGTCGATTCTGACTTGGCACCCTGTCTTCAGTCACTTTCTTGTTAACGTGATGTGGCTTCCTTTTGTCTTTTAGTCCTGGGTATGACGGTAAACTGCATCTGGCAGCAAGACATCTAATTGAGAGGTTGTGAGGAGCATGGGACCACTTCTTAATTGCTGTTGTTTTGAGGTCCATCCTGACCCGTAGTGGTAGCACCTGTTAGGATCCCAGCTATGGACAAATAATTAGCCCCCCCCCCCCCCCAACTGGGGTCAAAACATTATGAAAGTATAAAAAACACTTTTATAGAAATATATACATAAAAATAGACTTCTGAAGGAAAAAATATACTTTTTTGAAGGAAAAATATTACCAACAATACATTTTCAAAGGGAAAAAATTATTGCCATAACACATTTTTAAAGGGAAAAAAAAAAATTATTTCCAGCAATACGTTTTTAAATACAAAACAAGAAGACATCTTCAGTTTCCTAAAATAAAAAAAATAAAATCAATTTTCATCATTATAATTGAACATTAAAAAAAAAGAACTTTTTTTGCCATTAAAGAACCTACAGAGGTTGATATGCTGTTAAACCAAACACAAACTAAAATGTTCCGTCTCTTCCCTGCAGCTATGGGTTAAATAATGACAGATTAGGTTCTATAGCCTTGGCTGGCAACCATGCTACCACAAAGTAATGACTGCGACTATGGAAAAATCTTCTACACATGATCGCCCAAGTGTGTATCACGTATGGCACTTAATTGACTGACTGAATATAATAGATGGAAACATGATTAAGGCTTCTACTGGGCATAAAGTGGGGGATAGCTTTTCTATTGTCATGAAGTAATAAAATGTTCCCCCACTAATTACTACTTAATAATATAATACATCTCTTCCCCCTCTAGCTATGAGTCAAATAACAGGACAGATTGGGTTCTATAGCCTTGGTTGGCAACCAGTCTACTGCAGAAATCAATGGCAATTTATTGCCCAGTCAGTCATGTCTCTTTCGAGACATGATCGCCCAAAGCGTGTATCACGTATGGCACTTAACAGACTGACTGTATATTATAGTTGGAAACATGATTCTACTGGGCATAAAGTGGGGGATCGGTTTTCTATTGTTATAAAGTAATAAACTAATCCCCCATTAATTTCTACTTAATAATATAATACATCTTTTCCCCCTCTAGCTGTGAATCAAATAACAGGACAGATTGGGTTCTATAGCCTTGGCTGGCAACCAGTCTACCGCCGAAAGCAATGACAACCTATTGCGGGATAATCTTCTGCCCAGTCAGTCATGTCTGTTTCGAGACATGACCGTCCGAGCGTGTATCACATATGGCACTTGACTGACTGATTTTCAACCACGTCGATCATCTTTAGGGATTCAGGGAAACTGGATAGACGAGCGCTTTTTTTTTCTTTTTTTTTTTTTTTTTAAATGCCTAGTGAAGAAAAAAACTTAACTTGAGGAAGATGAAGAGGGTGAAAGTATCTTGAGAAATTGAAGAGTTTTCAAAATGTTAACTCACACGAGACAGGATGGGGAAAAATAAAAATTTTTAGTTTTGTGAAATTAGTACTTCTTTTTTTCAGTATCCCGTGCATATAATGATTTTCTCTGTCTTCATAAAGGAATAAGAAAAACTAAAAAGTGAAAGACAATTATCGCTACTTTCGTTTGCTTACAACTATTTCTTTTGTTACTCAAACTTTTTTGTTTTATTAAAGAAAAAACTGATCAGGTTTTCCATTTGTAATTTTAATTAAAAGAAAGAAAAAAAAAAAAAAATGGCATTAGCACCAAGTCAGTCAGTTAAGTGCCATACGTGATACACGCTTGGGCGATCATGTCTCTTTCAAGACATGACTGACTGGGCAGAAGATTATCCCGCAGTAGGTTGCCATTGCTTTCTGCGGTAGACTGGTTGCCGACCAAGGCTATAGAACCCAATCTGTCCTGTTACTTGACTCATAGCTAGAAGTATAAGAGATGTATTTAGGTAGTAATTAGTGGGGGATCAGTTTATTACTTCATAACAATAGAAAACCGATCCCCCATTTTATGACCAGTAGAAGCCTTAATCATGATTTTGACTATGAAATTCAGTCAGTCAGTTAAGTGCCATACGTGAGACACGCTTGGGCGATCATGTCTCGAAAGAGACATGACTGACTGGACAGAAGATTATCCCGCAGTAGGTTGCCATTACTTTTTGTGGTAGACTGGTTGCCTGCCAAGGCTATAGAACCCAATCTATCCTGTTATTTAACCCATAACTGGAAGGAAGAGGCGGATTAATACCTTTCCCAAGGGTATTTGCGCGTAAGTTGAAAGCAATGAATTCAGCTGGAATTCGAACTCGGCTCCCCGATTTCTCGTTCCAAGCCGATATCCAATGCACCACAATGCACATCAAGAACGTGTTGTTAAAAAGAAATAAAAAAAAATCCCAATCGCTGTGGAGGGATATCTCACGTTACTCCACTACAGGAAGTACAGGCAAATATATATATATATATATATATATATATATATATATATATATATATATAACACAAACACCTTCATCGAGTTTCACACACAAGAAGGGTTAATTTTCTTTTAGAATTTCAGATCCCCCCCTTATAAAAAAAAGTCATATGAGAGAAGGTAAAAAAATGTAGAAAAACGTCGGAGAAAATATGTTAAGAAACTTAAAATCAACTGTAAAAATAAATAAATAAATAAATAAAATAAATCTTAATTTACTTAATGACTTGAATCCGCTTAAAAGAAAACAAAGAAAAAAAAAACAGATTTTTTTCTTAGCCTCATATTACGTTCTTTACATTTGTTTTGAAGATGGTGACGAAAGAGGGAAAAAAAAATGTTACCTTAAAAGAACCCCCCCCCCCCCAAGACTTAATGGTTGGAGGCTTGCCGACGATTTTATATACGGAACAATTTACAGCACTCTTTTTTCTAGTTTGTTTAAGTTTATTTGCAACTGTCTTTATGCCCAAATTATCCATCGATATCGAAGCAATTTATTGACTAGACAGAGAGATTGGCATGAAGTTTTACTGTCGAAATAGTTTAATACATTTAAAACTATTTCGACATCATTTTTACTTTTAATAGTTTCTTTTTTCACACTTCCCGTTTTGTAAAACATATTTCTGTATTTTTTTTTTTTTTAAATCATAAATCATATTACCCCGAGCAAGGCGGTAACGCCACTGAAGCGCAGGGGGCTATGTAGGAAAGAAAAGATGGGAAAAGAGAAAGCCGGAAACCACATCCTACACAAGGAACAAGGGGTGAGCCTCTTCACCTATTCAATATACGTGGGTGGAGTGTGAACCGGGCGATAGTTTAGTCTATCTACTCCAATTTAAAAAAAAAAAAAGAAAGAAAAGAAAACAGTGAAAAGATTGGAAAAGAGAAAGCCGGAAACCACATCCTAAACAAGGAACAAGGGGTGAGCCTCTTCACCTGTTCAATAGACGTGGGTGGAGTGTGAACCGGGCGATAGATTAGTCTAGTTTGCTTGCTTTCTTGAGAGCTACAATTTTCAAAATGTGTTGTAGTGAACAATACAAATTCAGCATTCAAATCTGACTCATGGATTTTGTTAGAAAAAAAATAAATAAAAAAATAAAAACACATTTTTTGGAATGTACAAATTTCACACACAAAACTCGAGAACTTTCACGCCTCGGTGTGAAATGGTTTTTGACAAATAACTAGGAAACATGGAAAAAAAATATTCCAATAATCTTTAATTATATTAAAAAAAAAAGTCAAATTTCTTTTATGGGCCCTTTTTGCTAGCTGACATGAATTTTGTTTATTGCCCAATGGGAAGCTCAGAATTAAATCTGGATGTGAATTCCCAAATGACTTGTTCGGACCCCACCCTCCACCCCGGAAACGAAATAAAAGGACAGCACAAGAAAACAATTGACAGTTGAGAAAATACAAGCACAATTAACACGTCCCTTGACAAACGTCAAGCGATCTTTTTATTGTTGCCTCTACTTTCTCTCATCTTTTTCTTAATAACTGACCGAAGGACTGAGCAGAGACTTCAAAAACACTCCTAACAAACAAACGCTCACACATACATACACATATACTGTTTTCGGCAATTACTACAATGAACATTTTTAACGACCTTTGTACCAACCAAAAGACATTTTTTTATTTGGAAAAACCTTAATTGAGATATATGTTTCTATATACAATTTGATTTTCTTGTTTTGTACCCCTCTTATAGTGGGCTATCTACTAACAAGACCAAATCAAGCTAATCTGTTTTAACACACACATACACTTCAGTATAACGGATAACCCACTATGGAGTAAATGTAATTTGCCATCTTGATTCCCATCCAACTTTTCACCTTTCTTCGACATCTCCTGTACCTATTTAACCCCTTGTGCACCAGTGGCATTGCTGCCTTGCTTGGGGTGAAATGATTATAAACAAAAAAAAAAATGAAGTCTCCACATTATAAATTGTTTTTACAGCAAAATGGGAAATGCTAGGCGGACCTGAACGAGACTACCACCACCTTTAAATTTGTTGTTTTCCATTTTTACTTTTTTCTGTGCAATCTTATTGATTACACCCTAAATTTTCCGATTGACCAAAAAAAAAAAATTTTAATTTCAATATTTTAACAATTTTATAGGTGGGATGGCTCAGTTTCTCATACAATGTTATAGTAAATCGATCCTCCATTTTGGAACCACTCGCCGGTACGACATTACCACCACCTGTAAATTTGTTGATTATCATTTTTTTCTTTTAACTTTTTTCAGTGCAATCTTATCGATTAAACCCTAAACTTTCCGACTGACAAAAAAAAAAAAAAAATGGAAAAATTTCAATATTTCAACAATTTTAGTGGGGGCTCAGTTTTTCATACAACGTTATAGTAAATCGGTCCTCTATTTTGGAACCACTCACCGGTATGATATTACCACCACCTTTAGAGTAAATCGATCCTGTGCAATTAACTTTTTTGCTTGCGCATATTCAACAACTGAATCCTTTGAGTAATTTTTGAATAAAGCCATTCTTGGAGTTTCCGAGGAAGATGCCATCGTAAGAACTGAAGAAAACGTGAAAGACAAAAACAAGAGCAACAACTCGTCCCCCTGCCAAAAAAAATAAAAAAACAAAAAAACACAAAGCGACCCCAACACGAGTGGTTCCTAAATGGAAGATCGATTTTAAAAATTTAACATATGAAAGAGTGAGCCTTCACTAAAATTGTTTAAATACTGAAATTTTTTCAATTGTTTTTTATTTTTATTTTTTTATAATCGGAAACTTTATGAAATAGCCAATAAGACTTCGCTGAAAAAAGTAAAAACAAAAACAAAAAAATGAAAAACAACTAATTTAAAGGTGGTGGTAGTCTCCTTCAGGTCCGCCAAATGATAGAATCATCAGGGCCTGGGATAACATAGTCATGACAGTTCACATAGATTTGTAATGGGGTGGGAAATGGCTATTTTATCTTTGTTGGAATAAAAAGGTCTTTGTTTCAATTTTTTTTCAGTTTTGATAACTACCAAAATGTTTTTTTTTTCCCTTGGATATCATTCATCACCACAAAAACTGGCGTCAATAATTTTTGAAAGTACAGAAGGAAGTGGGGGTCGGGTAGGAAAGAGAGATTGAATTTATTTTTGTTTTGAGGTTTGTTTGGGGTGACAATTACGCGTTGTGGTGCAGTGGATGTCGACTAGGAACGACAAATCTGGGAGCTGAGTTCGAATTCCAGTTGAATTCCTTGCATTCACTTACGCACAAATACCCTTGGGAAAGGTATTAATCAGCCTCTTCCCTCCAGTTATGGGTTAAATAATAGGACAGATTGGGTTTTATAGCCTTGGCTGTCAACCAGTCTATCGCAGAAAGCAATGGCAACCAACTTCAGGATAATTTTCTGCCCAGTCAATCATGTCTCTTTTGAGACATGATTGCCCAAAGCGTGTATCATGTATGGCAAATATAACTGAATATAATAGTTGAAAACATGGTTAAGGTATCTACTGGGCATAAAGTGGGGGATAGGTTTTCTATTGTTATGAAGTAATAAACTGATCCTCCACTAATTGCTACTTAATAATATAATACATTTCTCCTTCTAGCAATGAGTCAAATAATAGGACAGATTGGGTTCTATAGCCTTGCAACCAGTCTACCACTGAAAGCAATGGCAACCTACTGCGGGAAAATCTTCTGCCCAGTCAATCATGTCTCTTTCGAGACATGATCGCCCAAAGCGTGTATCATATATGGCACTTAATTGACTGACTGAATATAATAGTTGAAAACATGATTAAGGCATATACTGGGCATAAAGTGGGGGATAGGTTTTCTATTGTTATGAAGTAATAAACTGATCCCCCACTAATTGCTACTTAATAATATAATACATTTCTTCTCCCTCTAGCTACGAGTCAAATAACAGGACAGATTGGGTTCTATAGCCTTGGCTGGCTACCAGTCTACCGCTGAAAGCAATGGCAACCTACTGCAGGATAATTTTCTGCCCAGTCAATCATGTCTCTTTTGAGACATGATTACCCAAGCGTGTTTCACGTATGGCACTTAACTGACTGAATGTGGTGACAATAACTGACAAACCCATTCAACATGCCACACTAAGCAAACTCTTAATAAATTTTCGAAGCCAAATGACTTGGAAAGCACAGTATTTTCGGATAATAGAACGGAGACATTTGCGATTTTTAAGTGCCTTGAATGATTTTCAACTCAGTCATGTAGCTGTATTAGTGGTCCTTTTTTTTTTTTTTTTTTTTTTAAAATCATTTCACTCCAAGCAAAGCAGGACTGCCACTAGGGCCCAGTGGGTTACAGTGAGTAAACAAACTGGGTAGAATTGGTATTAAGAAAAGAATATAAGATGAAAGGGATTTAAGAAGATAGATGACAATTGACGTTGCATTATATTTTGGGAGATTGTAACTATCAGGGAAGCAAGTAAATAGGAGTTCCAAAGCCGGAAAGTACGAGAAAAGAAACTAATGGAGTAGAAGAGCTGGTTACAGTTAAGTCTTTCAACAGTCAAGAGGTGAGACCTAGATGCCAATCTAGGAGCTCACTTCAATAACATGGTTGCGGCACCAAGAAAAGGTGTGTGTGTGTGTGTGTGTGTATATATATATATATATATATATATATATATATATATATAGTCATCTGCAGACAGATCTGTTTCGCTGTATCACAGCACATCAGTAAGTTTAGACAGCCGATTGCTTTTTACCCAGGATTAAAACCCGACGGAATTGGCGTCAATCATTTATTCTACCTCTGAGCTACGGGCGCACGGTAGGAGGAGGCAGACTTTTTAGCGTGTATATTATCATTATACACGCCCAATAGCTGAGTGTTCTAATTTATTGCTGAATGAACGATGCGTAGATACCAGAGTAGCTACTGTTTTTCAAAGTCTGCCATTCTTCCAGAGTGCTCAATCAGGGTGTGAGAGCATAAATAGTCATCCGCAGACAGATCTGTTTTGCAGTATCACAGCTCATCAGTATGGTTAGACATCCGATTGCTTTTTACCCAGGATTGAAACCCGACCAAATTGGCGTCAGTCGGCGATTCTACCTCTGAGTTATTGACGCTCGGTAGAAGGAGGTAGACTTTTAGCGTTTGATATATATCATGTATTCATACACCAGTAGTGGGAGTATTCTAATTCATTATTGAATGAACGATGTGGAGATGCTAGAGTAGCTACTGTTTTTCAAAGTCTACCATTCTTCCAGAGTGCTCAATCAGGGCGTGAGAGCGTAAAATAGTCATCCGCAGACGGATCTGTTTCGCTGTATCACAGCTCATCAGTACGGTTAGACATCCGATTGCTTTTTACCCAGGATTGAAACCTGACTGAATTGGCGTCAGTCGGCAATTCTACCTCTGAGCGACACACACACACACACACACACACACACACACACACAGAGTTCTTAATATCAGCTTTAATTATGCTCAAGTAGTAACTACTTGTTGGCCATTTTGTATTGCTATAGGGCGTTAATCATTTGGAACTTTTTTTTTTTTGCTTAAAACAAAATCTTCTAATGAAAGAAATCCATGCAAACCAATAAACAAAAAAAAATCCTCATTTCCCCTTGACCTTTTTCTCTCCAAAGTTCGATGCATTCGTACTCATTTCTGTAGTGTTGAATTTTTTCTTTTATAACAGACTTTTCCATTCCTACCAATGAATTCTCTGTTCCATGTTATCTTCCTCTTTGCCGAAAAGGTTCTAGAATGCATATAGATGGCCTCGGTGTTAATATTCAAGGGAAATCTCCCATTAGTAAGATTTGTCTCTTGAGTTCACAGATGATATTTTCATGTGCTTTTGACTTTCGTACTCTTTTAGCTATCATGTTTTTTTTTTTTCATTGTTCCTCTTTTCAGGACTGCAATATATTAACATTTCTGATAATAAAGTGTGACGAGGATACAATTTTGCATTAAAAAATATTAATGAAGTCTCCAAAAAGGTTAAAATTTACAGTAAGGGATTCTACTGAGTCCTACTTGTTAATACAAAAAAGTTTTCATTCATAAAGTTGTATCAGAAATAGAACTTTTGGAAGGTTCTAGATCATTCCAGCATATTTGAGAAAGATATTATTATTATTATGTCATTTTTCATCATATTTCGATTTCTGCTTTGGTCTCACTACCAACCAAGTCTGCGGAGAGACCTAAGGCAGGTCGTGGCGTGTTGTTATGGCTCCATTTCATGTTTTTCTATCTTCCCTATCATCCCTAGCATTACATAGATAAAGTTTTCCTTAGTGTGTGGGCTGTACTTAATAAGACAATTTTTTGTATATCTCTTAAGCTGGGGTTTCCAGGGATTCTTTCAATGTGTTGTTTTGTTCCATTTTTTATCATTCCAAGTGCACCTACTATCACTGGCACAACTCTTGTTTTCAATTTCCACATTTTTTCTATTTCAATTTCCAGGTCTTTATATTTTGACAGTTTTTCAAATTCCTTGATTGCTATGTTACAATCCGCTGGACAAGCCATATCAATTAATAGATAAGTTTTCTCCTTCTGGTTTTTAACAATAATGTCTGGCCTGTTTGCTTCAATTTTTCTGTCTGTGTAGATGGTGTAATCCCATAGAATGGTTACATCTTCTATTTCTGTAACTGTATTATTATATTATTTCTGTAACTGTATTATTATTATTATTATTATCACCACCACCACCACTGATGTGCTGGGGGATACATAAGAGAGTTAAAGTTTTAGGCAGGAGGAGAATGAAGAAAAAGATAAACCAGCTACAGGGGGAAAGAGAAAGGGTAAGAGAAGAATGTAAACTCAGGAGTGAAGGCAGTTGCGAAGGTCGAGGGAAAGGAAAAGAATAAGATATGATGTAGAAAGGGCTGACGTTGTTAAGTGGATAAGAGATGGTTGTTTTATTTTTATGGCATATTAACCTCGGCGGGTCATTTATTGCCAACTAAACTTTATTTATTGCTGGTAATACCTTTTTCTTTCAACAATTTGTTTTTTTATATAAGTTTTTGTGCCTAGTAATACATTCTTCTTTTCGAGTATCAAGATTCATTGGGATTTGTTTTTAAGGTCAGGGTCCCCAAGTCCTACCCTTGTTATTTAACCCATAACTGGAGGGAAGAGATGAATTAATGAATGCAGGGTATTCAACTGGAATTCGAACTCGGCTCACCTATTTCTCTTTCCGAGCCGATATCCATTGCACCACAACGCACATCCATCACTATACGCTTACAGCACCTGATATTCCCAAGCAGTCACCCATCTAAGTACTGACCAGGCTCAACGTTGCTTAACTTCGGTGTCGAGCGAGAACAGGTGTATTCAACGTGATAGGCCGTAAGCTGGGTAAGAGATGGGAATTGACTTTGCATTTAAATTCCTGGAGGTTGTAGCCGTCAGGAAAGCGAGTATCATCTGACTCTTTCCAAATTCTCTGCACCATCTTTAGATTGACACTCAAACACTCTTAAATGTCCATATTGGAGATTCTGGCACGAATATCAAGCAGTACAGCATGCCATTTCAAAATTTCCGGCGGAGTGCCCAACTGATCCTACTATTGATTCGAGAATCTTCGGAAAATATACTAATTAGGTGCTAGCCCCTATAAAAATAGGTTTTTTTGAAGAGTTAGTTGTAAAAAGGGAATTTCTGGCACTATCAACTCCGGCTTTGATTCGCAGATTAGTATATCCAATCAAAAGAATCTCTATGAAAAGTTGCCGACCAACAAAAACCCGAAAGAAAACTTTATGGGACAAAATTGGTAAATAGAATTTTTGAATATTTTCATTGACCAAACTATAATTTATGAATTATTCTATTCACATATTTATGAATTTACAAACATTGCTCATAGATTACTTTGCTCGCCCTAACGTGGTAAAGATACTTAACTCCCACACCTTTCCTTCTCCTTCGTGACATTCCGCCAGTTGTCATATGCCTACCTCGACGATAACCATTAAGATGATTACACGTCGGTTTGGGAATATTTACATTTCCACATCGATGAACAGATACGGGTTATCTCCTCTAGATCATGACAAATGGACAAGGATAAAACAAAAATAAGAAAATGAGATCACTGCTCGATTGATATAATCGAACTGTAATCTTCCCAGCTCTGCTTCAATATCAACACATGCGCTGACCAACAATTCAAGGATGAACGACAAAGCGAAATGATTTTTGATATGAAGTTTTAATAAGTAACAAAGTATTAAAATAAAAAATACATATATATGAGTATGAATAAGTGTCCAATGCCCTGAATCTCAAAACTTATATTCGAATACCCAACTCAGTCGAAATAACAATTTACGACAAATATCAACAAATATTAATGAATACAGGCGAATAGGAATGCAAGAGATTAACACAAAATAAAATGGGGAAAACCATATAATTATGAGCACATGTGGTATGATGTTTGTGGTAACATAATATTCGTGGAAGTGTATGCGTGCTCTAACATGGGGCTAAGAATATAATAACTTATCTTTATGTCAGTTCCTTCTCTCTTATTTTACTGTCTTTTCTTTTCTTTTCTTTCTTCCTCTTTCTTTATATAACTTCAGACCCAAACACGGTCTACTTGAAATGTATGTATCTGTGACTCTCTATTTTCTTTCAGTTGGCTGTCGTATTTTCTGCACTCAAACAGTTCTGCAGTTTTTTCTTTTCAATATCTCTTCGTTCTTTTTTAACAAATAAGAATCAGCATACAAATAACATTACAGTTTCTTCTCTTATCTTATTTTCGTCGCTATCTTTCCTTCTTCCTTGACAAACGATTCGGCTTTGTCTTGTTTAAACGAATAAGAATTTCTAAGTTCGTTTTTCTTATCCGGAGTTGCTTAAGACGAATTGGTCAAATTACGCCATTATCTCAAATGTGTTTTCCTTTTCATTCATAAGTTATCAGCGTTCAGCAATCGGGACTTGCTAACCCAAGATCTGATCTGCAACTAATTTCCAATCTCTGCTTTTCACGTGACTTTGGCGCGGATTCTAGCTCCTGCTGCTTCACGACCTAATGTCTAGCCTCTGTCTATTTCCTGTCTAGACATTTGTTACTAAGGGTGTCTGGGTCAACCAACCTTGACCTGCTATCCCAAAACTGACTTTAGGTTTTCATGTGACCGTCTTCTTGTAACCAATCTCAATATATATATATATATATATATATATATGTGGCTATCTATATCCGTAACACAGTAAACTCTGTTTTCTGTTTGAATGCTACAACTGTATATTTGTATATATTTTATTTTGTGTTTTATAGAAAATTAAATATTGTTTGTGATTTAGCTCTGTGTTTTGGTAAATCATTTTTTCTTTTGTTCCAACTTCTAACACGTAACAATAGAAATGGTTCTCTTTCTCTACATTCATCTTTGAATATTTTGTGTTAGGTAATTTTAATGCTGATCATATATTACGAAGCGGGTAAGCAATGAGGAAGTTCATGAAATTCTCAGTATCCTTCTGTATAACCACATTTCTGTTGTCTCCAGTGTTTTTCCTCATCATTAGTGAGATTTTCCAATATTTGCTACCGTAGAAAAGGATTTTAATCCAACACTCTTATATGTAATAAATATTGGCTCTGTAAATAAATACATTTAACTACATGGAGCCCTCTGGCTGGATCAGTGTTAATATTTAATATTAATAGGATCCTTTGGGATTTACCTCTAAGTTGTTTTCTTTGGATTTGCTATACACACACACACACACACACATCTCTCTCTCTCTCTCTCTATATATATATATATATATATATATACACACATATACACTACCAGCCATAATTTGATATATTTCACACTATTTTTAGTATTTATTGCCAAATGAAAATAGAATGGTTCTTTTGTTATTATTACTTTGCAAAATTTTACAAGGCAAGGAAGCAAAGATGAACTCGTCTGAATCACCCTAAATTTTCTTCATTCTTTCATTGATGAAACTGCAATATAAGTAATTATTAAATATTTATGAATTCATTTGATGCACATGTTATTGTGCAATATTAACAAAAGAACCATTCTATTTTCATTTACAATTATTCACTTGGCAATAAATACTAAAAAATAGTATGAAATACATCATTTTTTTTAAACATTGGGGTTGCCTAATAATTATGGCCGGTTGTGTGTGTGTGTGTGTGTATATATATATATATATATATATATATATATATATATATATACACACACACACAAATGTATGCATATATTTTCTCTTGAAATGCTCAAGGGATATCTTCAGTTTGCAAAACTAATTTAAATTCTTCTGTCAATGAATTCTCTGTTCCAGGCTATGTTTTCATTTGCCAAAAAGATTCTCGGATACATATGCAGAGTTATGGGGGTTTTCTGTTTAAGAAAATCTCCCAATAGCAAGGTAATTCGTTCTTGAGTCCCCAGATGATTCATGTACTTTTGACTTCTATTATTGTACTCTGTTAGCTATCTCGGTTTTCTTTCCACTCTCCTTCTCAGGATTGTAATAGATAAAACAAAACTTCTGATAATATAGAAATTGCTTTTTCTCTCCATTCAACTGCAAATATGTTTGCATTTGGTGATTTTAATGCTCACCACATGGCTTAAGCATTTTTAATGTTTTTTGTACTTTGACTTGTAATTTTGTCCATTTCTGAGTCTCTCATTCAAATAGTGCTGCGTTTAACTATTTCAACGGTAAAAGGGTGGGACCTAACGGCCAACCTAGTAGCACGCTTAAATTAATGCAGTTGGGGTACCAGTGTATTCTTATTTCCAGATGACTGGTATTAATTTTTTATTGATTTTTAAGGATAAGAGATTTCTCTAAAATTACAAAATACAATTACTTTTGTCGGGAAAAGTAAACGAATTGTTTGAATTTGTGTAAAAGAATCGTAGACATATCATGTCGTCCTATTTTGACGATTGCGTGACCCCCAGGTCAAAAAGGAATGTGAGAATTTCCAGTTTCTGCCTATTTGAGCTTTTGGTATGTGCAGGCAATCAAAAAGAAAAGAGTAAAGTTTCTCTCTTTCAGCGGTGAAGGGGCCGAAGACTGTCGACATGGGTAACTGGTATTATTTTTATTTCAACCCGGTAATTATACAGAGAAGGAAAATTTAATTCCCGTAGAGGACGGAAAGTGCGACACAGAGATCCGAAAGTTAATTGGCATGTCGAAGGAAGCATTCCAGGAGTTGAGTAAAGTATTAAGAGACAGGACAATTTCACTAGAAACAAAGAAGAGAGTACTGGATTGCTATGTAATGTCAGTTCTTCAATATGGCAATGAATGCTGGACAATATCATCAAAGATGAAGGGAAAACTTGAAGCAACTGAAATGTGGTTCTACAGAAGGATACTGCGGATATCATGGATCGATCATGTGAGCATGTGACGAGGTTTTGGAAAGAATGGAAACGAAAAGGAAATTAATATTGAGCATCAGGAAGAGACAAGTGAAGTTCCTGGGACATGCAATGAGGAAGGAGGGCTTGGAGAACCTGATAGTAACAGGCCAGATAGAGGGGAAAAGAGACAAGGGAAAGCAGCGGATAACATATTTGAAGGATCTAATCAGCTGGATGATGGAACGAGGGTTACATAGTGTAACAGGAGAAGGCGTTCTAAAAGCCACCAGGGATAGGGAGACGTGGAAAGTCATGATCGCCTACATCCTGAAGGGACAGAGCACATAGAAGAAGAAACTACCTTTACCACGCCGGTTTTGTGCCTTTCTAATAAAGCCGAAGTGGAAAACAAAGTTATTAGAATTGGGTCCGTAATTTGAAGAAGACGGTCGATCTGCTACAGCCGACTGAGCAAGCTACAACCCCCGAGAACATTGTTACTGTAATGTGGTACTAAAATACCAGCCAACTGATTGTGCGTCAACCTGCTTTGACTTGCTTATGTGTGTGTGTGTGTGTGTGTGTGTGTGTATGTATATATATATATATATATATATATATATATATATATACTAGCAGTATAGCCCGGCGTTGCTCGGGTGTAATAAAAGCTTTAAAACTAATCCATGGTCCTGGAGCTCAGACTCTTTGGACGTTGGCACGAAATACTAAAAAGCAATAGTTGTTTCCAGTTAAAGCGAAACCATAGACTGAAAGAAAAATGAATGGTTGTAAGTCAAATTTTGATTTCCTGATATCGATATCAAATAAGTTTTTTTCGTCGTAAACTGAATTTTGAAGGCTAAATAAGTCCTCTGAGTAAATGATATCATGGCTGAGACTAAGAACTAAAATTATATCTACTTAGAGCCAAACCCGAAGCAAAAACTAAAATAAAAGGGCTGAAAAACTGATTTTGATCAAACCCGGTCGGATGTCGGGGTATCGATTTCCAATATCGGTGTGAAATAAGTCATTTAAGAATAAACCAACCTAAGTCAGTCCATGAAAACTTATCGTACCCATTGGGAGTAGAATTGGAGAAAATGAGCCATATTGATGGCTGAATATCGGTTTTTGATCATTATCGATTTTCTGCACTATTGTAAGAACTGCAACCTTGAAACTTTTGAATATCATTTCTTATGTCTTTGTCTATGAGTGTATCAAATTTGATTAAAATCGGACCACTCCTTCTATAACCCGATTTTTTCGATTATCGATTTTCGAAATGTATCGGGGGTACCTTGACGCAAAACTTAGCTGAGAACACTCGGAGACGCTTATAGTACAACTGTGAATTTTCAAGAAAATCGGTTCAGCCGTTTCGTCGTCTATAGGTAACGGACACACAAAGTTCCATTTATAAATAAGTTTTTATATATATATATATATATATATATACACACACACACACACACACACACACATCAGTGGTGTACTGATTATATTACGTTCGCCAGCTATTAGCTACCGCATGTTGCGTTATAACTGGTTTTAACTAAATTCCGACCTCTCGCGTATCTGGACTAACCTAACCAGGTGATAACAGGTAATTCTACTTCGGCCGGTCTGACTTCAAACACATCGTGAGCGGATTGGTCTAGCTTCAGGAAGGATTGGTCGAGGTACGCCAGTGTATCGTGTTATACCAGAGTAAATAGCACGTCAGAGTGATTGCCATGAAAATATTTGTAGAAAAGACGGAGGGGAGCCACGTTACATCGGTGAGAAAGTGAATGAAGTCGATATACCAAGTGAGGACCGATCACATTGCAGATCCTTCTTCGGATTTTGTCGAGGACTTGGTCATGAATAGCAGGAGCACCCGACCAGATATCCCCACAATATTCACTCTTATTTGTATTTAAAAGGAAGATTAAAAAGAGACTTTTACATTTATAATTAATAAATTGGAGTAGATAGATCTATCGCCCGGTTCACACTCCACCCACATCTATTGAACAGGTTAAGAGGCTCATCCCTTGTTCCCTGTTTAGGATGTGGTTTCCGGCTTTCTGTTTTCCAATCTTCTCATTTTGTTTTTTTTTTTTCAATTGGAGTAGATAGATCTATCTATCGCCCGGTTCACACTCCACCCACGTCTATTGAACAGGTTAAGAGGCTCATCCCCTGTTCCCTGTTTAGGATGTGGTTTCCGGCTTTCTGTTTTCCAATCTTCTCATTTTGTTTTTTTTTTCAATTGGAGTAGATAGATCTATCTATCGCCCGGTTCACACTCCACCCACATCTATTGAACAGGTTAAGAGGCTCATCCCCTGTTCCCTGTTTAGGATGTGGTTTCCGGCTTTCTGTTTTCCAATCTTCTCATTTTGTTTTTTTTTTCAATTGGAGTAGATAGATCTATCTATCGCCCGGTTCACACTCCACCCACATCTATTGAACAGGTTAAGAGGCTCATCCCCTGTTCCCTGTTTAGGATGTGGTTTCCGGCTTTCTGTTTTCCAATCTTCTCATTTTGTTTTTTTTTTCAATTGGAGTAGATAGATCTATCTATCTATCGTCCGGTTCACACTGCACCCACATCTATTGAACAGGTTAAGAGGCTCATCCCTTGTTCCCTGTTTAGGATGTGGTTTCCGGCTTTCTCTTTTCCAATCTTTTCACTCTTACTTAACCCCCTGCACATCAGTGGCGTTACCGCCTTGCTCGAGGTGATACGATTAAAAAAAAAAATAAGGGGTTTAAGTCTAGAAACCTCGTCTGTATTGAAGAAGCGAAATTCTTTAAAAGACCTTAAATATAGCGTTTAATTTAGTAGGATTTTACAAGGATGCAAGGCTGTGACAGGAGGGAAAACAGAGAAATCAGGAGGAGCTGACCATATTTTGGAAGGAAAAAGAGCAATCATCGCCATCTGTGGCAGGATGTTGAAATTATAGAGAACATCAACAGAAAATATGAAAACTTAAAATAATATCAGCGGTCACTAAAATGCTCCTAATCCGTCCAAGCATAGAAAGGAAGACAATATGAGAAACAGTAATATGAATAAAAACAATTAAAAACAAAAAGATTGTAATATGAGCTCTTCCAAAAAAAAAAAAAAAGAGAGAGAGAGAAAAGGCAGACCTGCAAGAGACCATGACCACCTTTTAAATTTGTTGTTTTTCATTTTTTTTTTTTTTACTTTTTCCAGTGCAGTCTTATATCGATTACACCCTGGAAAATTTCAATATTTAAACAATTTTAGTAGGGGGGCTCAGTTTCTTATACAACGTTATAGTAAATCGATCCTCCATTTTGGACCCACTCGCCGGTAGGACACTACCACCACTTGTAAATTAGTTGATTATCAACTTATTATTATGATTTTTTTTTTTTTTTTTTTTTTTTTTTAGTGCAGTCTTATGTCGATTACACCCTAAACTCTCCGATTGACAAAAAAATTTGGAAAAATTTCAATATTTAAACGATTTTAGGGCGGGGTGGTTGCTCAGTTTTTCATACAACGTTATAGTAAATCGATCCAGTAATTTGGAACCACTCGCCGGTACAGCATTACCACCACCTGTAAATTTGTTGATTATCAATTTTTTTTTTAAATTTTTTTCAGTGTAATCTTATCGATTAAACCCTAAACTTACCGATTGACAAAAATTTCTAAAAGTTTCAACATTTAAACAATTTTAGGGGCGGGGGCTCAGTTTTTCATCCAACTTTATATAGTAAATCGATCCTGTGCAATTAACTTTTTTGCTTGCGCATATTCAACAACTGAATTTTTTGCGAAATTTTTTAATAAAGCCATTCTTGGAGTTTTCCGAGGAAGATGCCATCGTAAGAACTGAAGAAAACTTAAAAAAAAGAAAAAGCAACAAGAGCAACAACTCGTCACCCCCGCAAAAAAAAAAAAATACAAGGCAAGCCATTCTGAAGCGAGTGGTTCAAAAATGGAGGATCGATTTATTATAAGGTTGTATGAAAAACTCAGCCCACCTAAAATTGTTTAAATATTGAAACTTTTCCAAACTTTTGTTTTGATAATCGGAAATTTTATGTAACAATCGATAAGACAGCGCTGAAAAAGTACCCCTAAAATGAAAAACAACAAATTTAAAGGTAGTTGTAGTTTCTTTCAGGTCCGCCCCCCCCCAAAAAAAAATATCTCCCGGAAAAAATTGGTTACTGAGACACTAGGTTTATAAATCCCCCAAAAATCATACACTGATGTCCAGTGGATAAAATCGTTGGTTGGATTCAGTAGTTCTGTTTTCCTGTATCACAGTGAATGCTGGAGAAGGTCGGAGCGTACAAAGGCCGAAACGTCGTAAGCATGGCAGTAAAGATGAAGACAATAGTCCCAACAATGTAAATAGGATAAGAAATGGATGGGATATAGAAGGAATCTCGTCAAAGACGAAGAAGACATTTGAAATGTTTCTACAGAAGGATGCTGAGGATTCCATGGACCGAATATGTGAGCAACGACAAATTTTTAGAGAAAATATGAAAAAAAAGAAAAAAAACTTACTCAATACTAAAAATAGACAGCTGAAGTTTCTGGGGTATATAATGAGGAAAAAGGGCTTAGAAATCTGATCCTCACAGGACAGGTTGAATACAAAATGGGCAGAGGAAAACAATAAATAAATGGATGACATAACAAAGATATCTGGGCGATGTGTCCTTAAGAACACATGGCTCAGTGGATAGAGACGTTGGTTAGTTCCTGTGACTTGACCCAAATAGCTGTGAGTTCAATACCAGGCTACAGCAGTGGTGAACAAGTAACTTACAGGGTTAGAGGGAGATAACTCATGACTACCAAAAGAGGCTCTAGTACGCAAGGAATGGAGTTCATATACCCCAATGATTGTAATAAAGGGTTCGGTTCAAAATTCATAGCACATGAAGAAGGCCTGAGCGTACAACGGCCGAAAGTCGTACAATTGGCAACAAAAGTGAGGAAAATAATCCTAATAATGCAAATACAACAAAAATTTCAAATCAAGACTTCCATCTTAAAAGAAAAAATATCGAAAGTCGTACGCGCCCAAAAGCCTCCTTCCAGCTTGGAGATAGGGTTAAAACTAGACGATCTTAATATCGGAGATTACTGGTTGGTTGAATGAAGGATGGATTCAACCAATCAGCAGAAGCCGCCGGTGATGAATCTTACGCTGATCCGTTTCATTCATGGTCGTCAGCTCGACAAGTAAAACTTTGTTACGCCATTGGTTTCGCTCTAATTGTTCTCTCGTTTAATGCCTTTGATGAAACTTAAAAGGTTATGATTAGTTCCAGGCATTTTTTCTGGGCCTCTTGTTTGTTCGCCTTCCTCACGGGGATAAAACATAATGGATTTAAAAAAAGAAAGGGACATTTTTTTCTTTTTCTCCTCATTTATATAAAAATACTTTTTGAGTCTTTTTCATCTTTTTTCTGATTTTCTTATTCATAGTTTTTTTATTCTTCAAAATTGCGCGTATTTTTCAATTTTTTTCTTGTGGTCCTTACTTTTAAATTTCTGTTTTTTGCGCGTCCGTTTATTAAAAATTCTCTTTTTTTTTTTGCGCGTCCGTTTATTAAAAATTCTTTTTTTTTTTTTGTGCGTCCGTTTATTAAAAATTCTCCGTTTGCGTCCGTTTATTAAAAATTCTCTTTTTTTTTTGTGCGTCCGTTTATTAAAATTTCTCCTTTTTTTTTTGTGCTCCGTTTATTAAAAATTCTCTTTTTTTTTTGTGCGTCCGTTTATTAAAAATTCTCTTTTTTTTTGTGCGTCCGTTTATTAAAAATTCTCTTTTTTTTTGTGCGTCCGTTTATTAAAAATTATCTTTTTTTTTTGTGCGTCCGTTTATTAAAAATTCTCTTTTTTTTTGTGCGTCCGTTTATTAAAAATTATCTTTTTTTTTTGTGCGTCCGTTTATTAAAAATTCTCTTTTTTTTTTGTGCGTCCGTTTATTAAAAATTCTCTTTTTTTTTGTGCGTCCGTTTATTAAAAATTCTCTTTTTTTTTTGTGCGTCCGTTTATTAAAAATTCTCTCTTTTTTTTTGTGCGTCCGTTTATTAAAAATTCTCTCTTTTTTTTTGTGCGTCCGTTTATTAAAAATTCTCTCTTTTTTTTTTGTGCGTCCGTTTATTAAAAATTCTCTTTTTTTTTTGTGCGTTTTTTTTTCAGTTTATTAAAAATCTCTTTTTTTTTTGTGCGTCCGTTTATTAAAAATTCTCTCTTTTTTTTTTGTGCGTCCGTTTATTAAAAATTCTCTCTTTTTTTTTTGTGCGTCCGTTTATTAAAAATTCTCTCTTTTTTTTTGTGCGTCCGTTTATTAAAAATTCTCTCTTTTTTTTTGTGCGTCCGTTTATTAAAAATTCTCTCTTTTTTTTTGTGCGTCCGTTTATTAAAAATTCTCTCTTTTTTTTTTGTGCGTCCGTTTATTAAAAATTCTCTCTTTTTTTTTTGTGCGTCCGTTTATTAAAAATTCTCTCTTTTTTTTTTGTGCGTCCGTTTATTAAAAATTCACTCTTTTTTTTTTGTGCGTCCGTTTATTAAAAATTCTCTCTTTTTTTTTTGTGCGTCCGTTTATTAAAAATTCTCTCTTTTTTTTTGTGCGTCCGTTTATTAAAAATTCGCCTTTTTTTAAATTTCTCTCCTGGCGCGTCCCTTTCTCTTTTATTTAATTTCCCTTTCTTCTGTAAAAGTCGGGGATCAGTTTAACATCGTATGTATAAACATTATTTAACAGAATTCTTTTTCTGAAATGATAACGCCTCAATATTTTTCGATTCTTCCAAGTAACGCGGCCCAAGTGAGGGCCAAACTTCAGTGACGAATGTCAACCACCGACCGTCTTTTGATTCGACTGGGAAATTGACGGTCGCAGGCGTCTTAGATTCCAATGATTCTTCGAACTGTTGATCATACCTTGTGATTTCTCTTCTTCATTGTTTCCTTTCATATCAGTCTATTTTATATTTCTTTCAACTGCCAACGCCGTCATTGTATACGCCATTCGGTTTAGTTGGTGGACGTTGATCGTCACCCAGGTTTCCTTCACCCTAAACCCGACACAGCGGGGGTCGTTTTTCCTACTCTTCCGCTTAATTAGTCCTCATTTACTCATAGATAGGAAATTTTTTGTTTTTTGTCGTCCACTTGGTTCGTTTTTCTTTCTGTCTCCTTCTGTCTTCTCTTTCCGCTCCCCCTCCTTCTGTCTTCTCTTTCCGCTCCCCCTCCTTCTGTCTTCTCTTTCCGCTCCCCCTCCTTCTGTCTTCTCTTTCCGCTCCCCCTCCTTCCGCCTTCTCTTTCCGCTCCCCCTCCTTCCGCCTTCTCTTTCCGCTCCCCCTCCTTCCGCCTTCCTTCTTTCTGCTCCCCCTCCTTCCGCCTTCTCTTTCTGCTCCCCCTCCTCCCGCCTTCTCTTTCTGCTCCCCCTCCTCCCGCCTTCTCTTTTCCGCTCCCCCTCCTCCCGCCTTCTCTTTTCCGCTCCCCCTCCTCCCGGCCTTCTCTCCTTTTGTCACCTCTTTTATTTTCCCCACCTTTTTTCTTCTCTCTCTTCTTTTCGTCCTCTTTTCCCCCATTTTGTCTGCTCTTTCTTTTCCCCCATTCTTGTCTTCTTTCTCTCCCCCTCCCTTGTCTTCTCTCTCTCCCCCTTCCTTTTTCTCTTTTTTCCCCCTATCCCCTCTAATCACTTTCCCCCCACCGCTTCTCGTCTTCTCTCTTACCCCACTTGCTGTCTCTTTTTTCCCCCTTTCCTGTTTTTTTTTTCCTTTCACCGGCTTCTCTCTTTCCCCCTTCTTACCTGAGTGCCATTTATCATATACGGAGATTTAACTAGTTTAATACTGACCTGTTTCCCCTTTACCTACATAACAACTCAGGTAGCGTCCTATATAAGTGGGTTTGTGTGTACTCACGTGTTTACCTGTGCTGTCAAAAATAAATGTCATATCTAAGTAATTTTACAATCACCTTGGTCACTTTGTACATTAGTCATCGAGGATTTTATTCAAAGGAAGAAATGCGTACTGAACTGTTATTTGATATCTGTTCTCCTGTATGGCAGTGAATACAAGACAATCTTCTCACAGATGAAAAAGAGACTTGAAGCAACAAAAATTTGGCTCTACAGAAGGATGCTGAGGATACAACTGATGGAATATATGAGCCATGACATAAAAACAAAAAGAACTTAGGCTTCATAAAGTGACAGTTGAAATTTCTAGGATACATAAGGAAAGACTGTTTGGAAAATTTGATACTCACAGGTCAGATTGAAAGCAAAAGTGACAGAGGAAAACAACTCATAAACCTACTTCAGTCAGTTAAGTGCCATGTGCAATACACGCTTTGGGCGATCATGTTTCGAAAGAGACATGACTGACTGGGCAGAAGATTATCCCGCAGTAGGTTGCCATTGCTTTCTGCGGTAGACTGGTTGCCGACCAAGGCTATAGAACTCAATCTGTCCTATTATTTAACCCATAACTGGAGGGAAGAGACAGATTAATACCTTTCCAAAGGGTATTTGTGCGTAAGTGAATGCAAGGAATTCAACTGGAATTCGAACTCGGCTCCCTGATTTGTCGTTCCGAGCCGATAGCTACTTAGCTGGATTAAATAAATGGTGGAATAGGGTTTAGGAGAGACAATTGCCAAAGTCATGAATGAACACAGCATTGAGAAGAACCAAATTGTGTAAATAGGTGATAGAACAAGGTTTAGAAGGGGCAACAAAGGCCAGGAAATTGTGGAGAGCCATGATCGCTTTTGTCTAGAATTAACACAGCTTTTAGAAAAAGAACCAGATTGTGTAAATATGTTATTACAAGATTTAGAAGAGACAACAAAAAGACGAAATTTATTGAGAGCTACAAAGGGCAGGAAAGTGTGGAGAGCCATGATCGCCTGTGTCCTGAAGGAACTCAGCATCGAGAAGAACCAAATTGTGTAAATATATGTTATTACAAGATTTAGAAGTGGCAACAAAAAGACGAAATTAAGAGCTACACTCTTTTAGGAAAGAAGGAATGTGTAGATGGTGGAATGGACAGTGATTCAAAATCAGGCAGCTGTGTTCAAATTTCATTTGGGGTTTGTTATATTTCTTTCAATTAAATTGCTTTCTGTTTTAATTAGTTGAATTTTTTAAAATCAAATTTATGGTTCGGTTCAACTCTATCTCCTGTAATTATTGCCACAAGGTATACATCGAAGAAACCTCAAGGAATTTAAATAAGATTATATGAACAGAAAAAGTTTCTTTTGTAAAACAACACACAATATATATGTACTACCAAGGAAGTAGTAACTAAGACTTAAAACGTGTCGTTTTAAATGGAAAATAAACCCCTCTTTGAGGATTTTATTTCAGTTTTAATTTGATTGTTAGTTGGTAGTTTTGTTTTATGGCATATCAACCTCAGCAGGTCATTTATTGCCAACTAAATTTTATTTATTTATTGCTGGTAATACCTTTTTTTTTCTTTCAACAATTTACTGTGGTTTTTTCTTTTATATAAGTTTTATGCCTAGTAATACTTTTTTCTTTTTGAGTATCAAGATTCATTGGGATTTGTTTTTAAGGGCAGTGTCCCTAAGTCTTATCCTGTTATTTAACCCATAACTGGAGGGAAGGGATGAATTAAGCACTTTCCCAAGGGTTCAGTGCTTAAGTGAATGCAGGGTATTCAACTGGAATTCGAACTCGGCTCACTGATTTCTCTTTCTGAGCCGATATCCACTGCACGACAATGCACATCCATCACTAAACACTTACAACACCTGGTATTCCCAAGCGGTCACCCATCTAAGTACTGACCAGGCTCAATGTTGCTTAACTTCGGTGATCGAGCAAGAAACAGTGTTTTCAACGTGATATGGCTGTAAGCTGTTTTAATTTGAAGCTAATAGATTAAATTTAATGTTTTAAATAAAATAAAAAAAACAATATTATGCTGTATTTCAAAATTATTTTAAATTGATAGAAATTTTTTTTTTAAATGGCTAAAAATGTCTAATTTTAGCCATAATTACAATTTACTCAGCACAATGTAATTCTCTTTATTTTAACAATCTTTCAAAACTTTTATATATTTCTGATGGTGAGTGTTATATGAGTTGTTGACAACTATACCTAAAGTTTGGAAAAGTTTTACTGGGGACATGTAAAGAATTGCTTTATGGATATGACATAAGCATGTGTTACCTGTTAGAAGTTGTAACAAAAGAAAAGGTTTTTTACCAAAACAGCTAAATCATAAACAAATATTTCATTTTCTATAAAAACAAAAAATAAATAACTGTGGCATAAAAACAGTAAACTTAGAAGTCTGGGTCTACTGGCGGAGTGTTATGAGGGAGAAGGGAAGGAGTGGGTCAAGTATTTTTAACACATTAGGGCTAGCAAAGTAATCACTGTCACTAGAAATTCACAAATATATATATATATATATATATATATATATATAATTGTAAATTTATCTTTAAACACATCTCAAAAAACCCACCGAGTATAAATGCGGAGGGGAAAAAATGTAAACAAAAAAAGAAACGAACTAAGCACTTGAACATTAGTCAAAGTACGAGTCGAAAGATAAAAACCCCGAGACGAGGAACCTTACACATAAAGTACTCAACACAATAGCAGAGCAAATAAATAAGTAAATAAGTAGCTAACCCAGAGCCAACAGACCTACCAAGGTTTAACCTAATGGATCATCAACATAAGTTGACTCTTGCCCTAATGATCCATGAGGTGAAACCTACGTAGGTCCGTTGGCTCTAGGTTAACTACTTACTTATATATATAATAATATTTAGTTTGGTCAATGAAAATATTCAAAACCTTTATTTACCAGATTAGTTCCAGGAGGTCCTCTTTTGGATTTTTGTAGGTCGGTAACTTTTCATAGATTCTTTTGGCTGGATATAATAATCCACGAATTAAAGACACCAGAAATTTCTATTTTTTTTTTTTGTTTCAACTGACAACTCTCTTCCAAAAATCTATTTTTATAGGGGGCTAGCACCTAATTAGCATATTTCTCGATGTTTCTTGAATCATCTAGATTTTTCTTGAATATACTGGAATGATCTAGAATCTTCCAAATGTTCTATTTCTAATTTCTCTATTTTACAACTACTTCATGAATGAAAATTCTTTGTATCAACAAGTAGGACTCAGTAGAATCTCTTACTATAAATTTTAACCTTTTTTGTAGATTATTAATATATTTTATAAAGAAATGCATCCTTGTACCACATGTTTTTATATGATTTCTTAACTATAATTATCTATTAACCATCACAGACAATTGCTCCTAACCGCATTAGCATGGATCGGGCTAGTCACCCAAAAAGTAAAACACTGCACTTCTTCAGCTTAACTCTCAGAACTTTTGAAGAAAAATAATTATTCTCAGCGAAACATTTTTGAATACAAAACGAAAAGACATTTTCGGAATACAAAACTAGAAGACATTTTCGGAATATAAAACTAGAAGACGTTTTCGGAATACAAAACGAAAAGAAAACGTTTTCGGAATACAAAACGAAAAGACGTTTTCGGAATACAAAACGAAAAGACGTTTTCGGAATACAAAACGAAAAGACGTTTTCGGAATACAAAACGAAAAGACGTTTTCGGAATACAAAACGAAAAGACGTTTTCGGAATACAAAACGAAAAGACGTTTTCGGAATACAAAACGAAAAGACGTTTTCGGAATACAAAACGAAAAGACGTTTTCGGAATTTTACAAAACGAAAAGACGTTTTGGAATACAAAACGAAAAGACGTTTTCGGAATACAAAACGAAAAGACGTTTTCGAATACAAAACGAAAAGACGTTTTCGGAATACAAAACGAAAAGACGTTTTCGGAATACAAAACGAAAAGACGTTTTCGGAATACAAAACGAAAAGACGTTTTCGGAATACAAAACGAAAAGACGTTTTCGGAATACAAAACGAAAAGACGTTTTCGGAATACAAAACGAAAAGACGTTTTCGGAATACAAAACGAAAAGACGTTTTCAGCTTTCTAAAATAAAAAAAGAATAAAAAGTTTAATTAAAATCTCACTAAATCAATCTTTTAACTACAACCAAACTTTAAAATAAATACCTTAAAACCCCACCTTTTTGGCATTAAATAACCTATGGAAGTTGATATGTCGTTAAACAAAACTCAAACTCTTTTATTGTTTTTTTTTCCTTAATTTTGTTTTCTTCTCATATTATTATAAGTCCTATGCTAACAGTTTCTTCTCTCGCTTATGGAACTCTCTTCCGGCTTCTTGCTTTCCACTCAACTTTGATCTTCAAAAATTTAAATGCAATGTCAATCGTTATTTACTGTTTTCTTGATTCCTCTTCTTTTATTGTTCTCTCTCCTTAATTATGTTTTCTTCTTCTCATATTATTATAAGTCTTATGCTAACAGTTTCTTCTCTCGCTTGTGGAACTCTCTTCCGGCTTCTTGCTTTCCACTCAACTTTGATCTTCAAAAATTTAAATGCAATGTCAATCGTTATTTACTGTCTTCTTGATTCCTCTTCTTTTATTGTTCTCTCTCCTTAATTATGTTTTCTTCTTCTCATATTATTATAAGTCCTATGCTAACAGTTTCTTCTCTCGCTTGTGGAACTCTCTTCTGGCTTCTTGCTTTCTAGCCAACATTGATCTTCAAAACATTAAATGCAATGTCAATCGTTACATACTGTCTAAATTCTTGTCCTTTTATTGTTCGCTCTCCTTAAAATCGTTCCACAAAAATGGCATCGAATTGTTTAAGAAGTGTTGGAATCGGTCTCTTTCTAGGGTGATACACTATGTTAACGAATAAAGTTGAATTTTGCCTGAAAGTTATTTTATTAGTTAGGTCCAGGATTTACGAGTGTCGTGCTAGGTACGGAATTGGCAGAATGAGTTAAATCTTTAGTCAATAGTGTTTCATATTACTTCAGTTGGGGACAATATTAATCTTTGTCTTATCTTGACAATCTCATGAATGGCATGTCGCAAGTTGTGGGTTATTAGTGAATGCTCATTAAAAAAAAACGTCTTATCTGCCCAGGTACTGACAAACCTGATACTCCCATTGTTGAATATACTTTATTACTAATTAAATGTACGTTCTGGTACAGTGGAATGAGAAATTGGGGAACCGAGTTCGAATTCCAGTTGAATTTTTTGCATTCACTTACGCACAAATACCCTTTGGAAAGGTATTAATCCTTCATCACTTCCCTCCAGTTATGGGTTAAATAACAGAACAGATTAAGTTCTATAGCCTTGGCTGGCAACCAGTCTACTGCAGAAAGCAATAGCAACCTACTGTGGGATAATCTTCAGCCCAATCAGTCATGTCTCTTTTGAGACATGATCGCCCAAAGGGTCTATCACATATGGGACTTAACTTAATAGTTGAAGTCATGATTAAGGTTTCTAATGGACATAAAGTGGAGGATCGGTTTTCTATTGCTATGAAGTAATAAACTGATCCTACACTAATTACTACTTATTAATATGTATCTTCCCTCTCTAGCTATGAGTCAAATAATAAGACAGATTGGGTTCTATAGCCTTGGTTGGCAACCAGTCTACTGCAGAAAGCAATAGCAACCTACTGTGGGATAATCTTCTGCCCAGTCAGTCATGTCTCTTTCGAGACATGATCGCCCAAAGTGTGTATCATGTATGGCACTTAACTGACTAATTAAATATTCTGCTAGCATAATGAATTTTCCATACGGAAAGTTGAATTTGCAAGCTGTTGGAACTTTTGCATTTTGCTTTTGAGAAAAGAAAGAATCCATTTCTCCTCCAGTTATGGGCTAAATAGTAGGATAGACTAGATGCTCTCGCCGGGAATGACAGCCATTCTGGGAGAAATTTGACTGAATTCAAAACTGTTGAAAAGGTTATGGCATACAAATCAACTGTCACTAAAAATTATGATCATATTTTGAAGATGACAATAAACATGGAAATATTAACAAAATCAAAGAGACTTGATTATTTGCTTATCATGTATTGACTAGCTACGAACATGTTTTTGCTTTCATCCTTTCTCTATGTAGGTAATTTTGTGATGATGATGGCAATAAACATGGAAATATTAACAAAATAAGAGACTTGATTATTTGCTTAGTTTCATGAAGGCACCATTATGATATCCTCACTTGTAAAAGCTGTTTTACGCAGTGTTCATTCAGTAATCAATTTGAACGCTCTCGACTACTGGCATGTTTGTGTATATAAGATGCTAAAATCTACCTTCCTGCACTGAGCTTCCATAGCTTAGAGGTAGAATTGCTGACCGATGTCAATTTGGTTGGTTTTCAATCCAGGCTAGAACTAATCTGATGTCTAACTGTAATGATGAGCTGTGATACAGCGAAACAGGACTGTCTACGAACGACTCGATATAGTAGTATCCTTGGTAGTTTGTTGCTTACGGCCATATCATGTTGAATACACCAGTTCTCACTCAATCACCGAAGTTAAGCAACGTTGAGCCTGTTCAGTACTTAGATGGGGACTGCTTGGGAATACCAGGTGCTGTTAGCATTTAGTGACAGATGTGTGTTGTGGTGCAGTGGATGTCGGCTCGGAAAGAGAAATTGGTGAGTCAATTTCGAATTCCAGTTGAAAGCCCTGCATTCACCTACGTGCTAGCACCCTTAGGAAAGGTATTAATCCTTCCCTTCCCTCCAGTTATGGGTTAAATAACAGGGTAGGACTTGGGACCCTGCCCTTAAACAAATCCCAATGAAACTTTCTCCATCAGGGAGGAAGCTGGCTCAGTCCACCTAGCGTGCATGTGGCTTGGACACAATTCCATTGGTGATCGTAAGCTGACAGGTCTTCAATGACAGACTTCTCCACATTAATCTTATTGACGCTCTATCTCAACATCGAGCACTTTATGTTAAAAAAAAGAAACCCTGTTTGCCACAATATCTTTTCATCAGTAAACCAGTAAAAAAAAAAAAACAATTTTGGTAATAAGCATTATCGCAACTGTCATATAGGGATTTCTTTTTTTTACATAAAGTGCTCAATATTGAGATAGAGTATCAATAAGATTAATGTGGAGAAGTCTGTCATTGAAGGCCTGTCAGCTTATGATCCTCTATGGCCTCTATGGAAATTACCTACATAGAGAAAGGATGAAAGCAAATACCATTGGGAAAAAAAAAAGAACAATCTTTGTAATAAGCATTATCACAACTGTCAAATAGAAATAAAATGACGCCACCAACACATGGATTTGAACACGGATCGCCAGAGGTCAAACATAGTTGACCTTGTCTTGAAGTAATTAGTGATATCATGCTGCTGGGGTCAAGTGAGATGTAAAAACTGTTTTACACATCGTTCATTCAGTAATGAATACTCTCGGCTACTGGCATGTTTTTACATCGTGTATATAAGATGCTTTGAAATGAGAGGATTCGAAGCTGGAATATGGGCATGCAATCCAAATCCAGCATTTTTTAACCTGCGAGCAACTGTTTCTTTTCGTTTTTTTTTTTTTTTTTTTTTGAGATCTTATTATCTGTCTCTTCATTAAATTTACGGGCAATTGATGTAGTAGTTTCAAAATGGGTTTTTGTAGATATTCTAACAATTCTTCGATCTTCTCTTTGCAATGTTTTTGGAGCTCTGCTGGTTTTTGGTTTTGCATTTATCATTTTATTGGTTTTATACCCGCTAATTACACAATGAATGACACTTTTAGACCTATGAACAATATCAGAAAATTCTGAAATTGACTTTTTTCTTGATAATTAGCGATAATCAGTTTATTTTGTCTTCAAAAGAGAGCGTTTTGCATGTAGAATTTTCCATATTTCTTAAAAATAAAGTCCTAATGATAAATGAACTTATACTTATTGCTGAAAAGCTATTGTAAATTAAGTTTATGCAAATTATTAACATTGTTCCTTAACTTTTGTCCAGTAGCTTATTTCCTTTGCTCCATTTAATCTTTGTTAAAAAAAAAACAATCGTGTAAATTTTTGTAACTTTGTATAATATTTATGCATTACACCCTAATCTTTATTCAGTAAAAAATTTCATTGCTAATAATGCATCACTTTTTAAGTAATACACACATTTATGTCTTTGTTGTTTTTGTTCCTTATATTATGGCCGCTGCTCTGTGTGTGTGTGTGTGTGTGTGTGTATATATATATATATATATATATATATATATATATATATACACACACACACACACACACATACATATATATATATACCCATATCACGTTGAATACACTGGTTCTCACTCGATCACTGAAGTTAAGCAATGTTGAGCCTGGTCAGTACTTAGATGGGTGACCGCTTGGGAATACCAGGTGTTGTAAGCGTTTATTGACGAATGTGTGTTGTGGTGCAGTGGATGTCGGCTCGGAAAAGGAAATCAGTGAGCCAAGTTCCAGTTCCAGTTGAACACTTTCCATTCACTTATGCACTGGGACCCTTGGGAAAGGTATTAATTTGTCCCCTCTCTCCAGTTTTGGGTCAATATTTAAATAACTAAGGTCTGTTATTCATGTGATCTGTGCCAAACTTCTGCACCGATTGTTTGTTATCAGCAGTTCCAAAAAGTGTGGATGGTGCTATACAATGCCTTCACCACTCTAAACAATTCTTTGTGTGGCAGTCTGTGTTAGACACTCATACGTCAAAATTGACGGGAGAGTCCATAATAAATATATATATATATATATATATATATATATATATAACTGTAAATTTATCTTTAAACATATTTCAAAAACCCACCGAGTATAAACGGAGAAGGGACAAAAATGGAAACAAAAAAAGAAACTAAGCACTTGAACATTAGTCAAAGTACTACTCAAAAGAAAAAGACCCCGAGACGAGGAACCTTACACGTAAAGCACTCAACACAATAGCAGAGCAAATAAGTAAGTAAATAAGTAGCTAACCTAGAGCCAACGGACCTACCTTAACTACTTAACTTATATATATAATAATTTTTAGTTTAGTTTGGTCAATGAAAATATTCAAAACCTTTATTTACCAGATTAGTTCCAGGAGGTCCTCTTTTGAGTTTTTGTAGGTCGGTAACTTTTCATAGAGATTCTTTTGGCTGGATATAATAATTCTACAAATTAAAGACACCAGAAATTCCTTTTTTTTTTTTTTTTTTTTTTTTCAACTGACAACTCTCTTCCAAAAATCTATTTTTATAGGGGGCTAGCACCTAATTAGCATATTTCTCGATGTTTCTTGAATCATCTAGATTTTTCTCGAATATACTGGAATGATCTAGAATCTTCCAAACGTTCTATTTCTAATTTCTCTATTTTACAAGTACTTCTTGATAATAGAATACGTAATGGTCTGTGATATTAGCTTGCTTACTGGGCTTTAATAGAGGTTTCATATTTCAGATACGCAAAATGTGTGTGTGTTTGTATGTATATATATGTGTGTGTATGTATATATATATATATATATATATATATATAATATATAAATGGGGAAGAGAAAAAAATGGAAACAGAAAAAGAAACGAACTAAGTACTTGAACATTAGTCAAAGTACTAGTCGAAAAAAAAAAATCCGAGACGAGGAACCTAACATAAAGTGCTCAATACACTAGCAGAGCAAATAAATCAGTTAACTTTTATATATATATATATATATATATATATATATATATATAATGTGTGTGTGTGCGCGCGCAGGTTTCATTGAAAATGACAGATAAAGTATTATTAAATTTTTTATATTTTTTGTGTTAAGATTTTTTTATTTTCAGAACTCAGATTATATATAGTTATAAGTAATTATATAAGAACTCAAATTATAGAAGAATCTTCTCGTCAATTTTGTGATGGTGACAATTTTAATATTGCTTCTTTCCCCACAACAGTTCCATCCAATCGCATTTAAATACACATCGAGATCTTCCAGGACCTATCCGTGACATCCTCTTTGATAATACATACATAATAGCATCATTCACATGCAAAAGAAGATTAAAAATTAATCAAGGCATTACTCATAAAAAGAGAAATCCTACACTTAAATAACATCAATTATGAACACGCTAACATTGTGCTTACTGTGTTCGGAACTTAACATACACAAGACAGTATATACAAAAAATTTACACATGATCCTTTACAAGTAAAACAGAAATAATTCTTGATAATGACTAAAAGTATAGCCAAAAGTGCTCGAATGTACAAAACCTTTGGACAATTCATATATAATTTGAGTTTTGAAAAGGAAAAAAATCGTTAGAACACATGAAAAATTATATAAAAACTTATTGATAATATCTTGTCCGTCATTTTTAATGAAACCTGTATAAAAGAGATTGTTGCCAAAATATACAATATATCCATGAAAAAGTGAAGCAATAAGCAGTTCTTATGACTTTATAGACAAAATCTATGGAAGAAATATTTAAAGCAGCTACTTGTAACCAAAAGGAAATAGTGAAATAAATAAATTTAAAACTTTTGGAGACATGTGCCAGTTGGTAGGGAGACAGTCTCTGTTGCAAGCAGAATTACAGTTAGAATAGAAAGGTGTACATTGATGTGAACACCGGCACTGAGATACTAGGAGAGTTTTTGGCCGAATGGACGATCTGGTTCATTAGTCTGTTGATAAGACTTTTCGATTGTTTCTGGTTTACTTAACTTTAAACAGTTTTTGATTGTTTGAGGTTGATAAGTTTTATAGGATAGAGTAACCAGAGTAAATGCCCAAATGTTTCTGAGTTCAAAACCGTTCTTCTCTTAGACTTGTTGCCAACCAAGGCTTAAAAGCTGAACTGATATTTTTCCTAAGAAAATAGATTAATACTTTTCCAAGGGTATTAGCCTGAAAGTAAATGTTAAGAAGTTGGCAGGAATTTGACGGATTTTGTTTCCCAGCATATCAACACCTCTATAGGTTATTCGATGATGAAATATAAATATTTTGAACGCAATTGTATGGCTTCACCTACAGATACAATGTATTGTTAGTCATTTTACTATGAAATGTGTAGTTGGTAATCTATCTAAATCTAAACTTATTTATAAATGGAACTTTGTGTGTGTGTCTCCGTTACCTATAGACTCCAAAATGGCTGAACCGATTTTCTTGAAAATTTAAACAGTTGTACTATAAGCATCTGCGAATGTCCTTAGATAGGTTTTGTGTCAAGTTACCACCGATAAATATCGAAAATCGATAATCAAAAAAATCGGTTGATAGGAGTGGTCTGATTTTAATCAAACTTGATACACTCATAGACAAAGACATAAGAAACGATATTCAGAAGCTTCAAGGTTGCAGTTCTTACAATAGTGCAGAAGATCAATTATATATTAAAGGCAAGATGTTTGTGTGTGTCTGTTTATCTGCCTGTATTTTTTTCAGCCTTTTATTTTAGTTTTTGCTTTGGGTTTGGCTCTAAGTACATATAATTGTAGTTCTTAGTCTCAGCCATGATACCATTTACTCAGAGGACTTATTTAGCCTAAAAAAATTCAGTTTATGATGAAAAAACTTATTTGATATCGATACCAGGAAATCAAAATTTGACTTACATCCATTCATTTTTCTTTCAGTATACGGTTTCGATTTAACTGGAAACAACTATAGCTTTTTAGTCTTTCATGCCAGCGTCCAAAGAGTTTGAGCTCCAGGACCATGAATTAGTTTTAAAGCTTTCATTATACCCAAGCAATGCCGGGCTACACTGCTAGTTCTATTATAAAAATGTATTTTTATACTTTCATATTGTTTTTGGTATGGGTAGACTGTTCAATATTTGACTGTGGCAGGGGTCCTAACAGGTGCTACCACCCCAGGTCAGGGTAGATCTGGGAACAACAGTAATAAAGAGGTGGTTCCATGCTCCTCAAAACCTCCAATCTCTTAATCAGAGGTCTTGCTGCCAGATGTAGTTTATAGTCATACCCAGGACTAGCAATTAAGAGGTAGTTCCATGCTCCTGAAAACCTCCAATCTCCTAATCAGAGGCCTTGCTGCCAGATGTAGTTTATAGTCATACCCAGGACTAGCAATTAAGAGGTGGTTCCATGCTCCTGAAAACCTCCAATCTCCTAATCAGAGGCCTTGCTGCTAGATGTAGTTTATAGTCATACCCAGGACTAGCAATTAAGAGGTGGTTCCATGCTCCTGAAAACCTGCAATCTTCTCATCAGAGGTCTTGCTGCTAGATGTAGTTTATAGTCATACCCAGGACTAGCAATTAAGAGGTGGTTCCATGCTCCTGAAAACCTGCAATCTTCTCATCAGAGGTCTTGCTGCTAGATGTAGTTTATAGTCATACCCAGGACTAGCAATTAAGAGGTGGTTCCATGCTCCTGAAAACCTCCAATCTTCTAATCAGAGGCCATGCTGTCAGATGTAGTTTATAGTCATACCCAGGACTATCAATTAAGAGGTGGTTCCGTGCTCCTCAAAACCTCCAATCTCCTAATCAGAGGCCATGCTGTCAGATGTAGTTTATAGTCATACCCAGGACTATCAATTAAGAGGTGGTTCCATGCTCCTCAAAACCTCCAATCTCCTAATCGGAGGCCATGCTGCCAGATGTAGTTTATAGTCATACCCAGGACTACTGGAATTTTATCTCTTATTTCTCCTGACTTGTTAACCATTACACTACATGTTCATTGCCCCTTACATTTTATACTTTCGCTTTTATTTATTTTAAATATTAAGTGGTGCATGCAGAATAAATACCTTAGTTGCTGTTGAAGTGGGTGAGAGAGTAATATTATTGATGCGTACATGTTGAAGAGGGAGTCTTGCTCTACTCTTTCTATCAACAATACATGACTAGCCATCCTTATCCTTTCCTCAACCATTTCTCTCACCTTGAGTTGACTTTGTGTATATTTTTCAGTAATCTATATATATGAAAGAAAAGATGTTTGTGCGTGTGTGTCTGTCTGTATATCCTTTATATAAATCCGCAATTTTTATATGATTCTCACCAAACTTCACACAAACATTCTTTCGGCTTCCAGTCAGGTCATGGGCTACTTATTTTTTCCGTTTTCACTCTGATATCGGAAAATCAATACCCCGATATCCGAACAGGTCTGATCAAGATCAGGATTTCAGCCCTTTTATCATGGTTCTTGCTGCAGAATTTGCTCTAACTTGGTAAAATTATAGTTTTTAATCTCAAACATTAGTAGATCTTCTCAGACGACTCATTTTCCCTGATATTGGAAATCGATACCCCCGATATTCTATCGAATCTGATCAAAAACCGATATTCAGCCATCAATATGGCTCATTTTTTCCAATTTTACTTCCGATGGGTAGGAGAAGTTTTCATGGACTTACTTAAATTAGTTTATCCTTGGATGACTTATTCAACTTCAAATCGATACCCCGATATGTTATAGAGTCTGATCAAAATTAGGTTTTCAGCCCTTTCTTTTTTGGTTTTTGCTTTGAGTTTTGCTCTAAGTAGGTATAATTGTAGTTCTTTGTCTTAACAACCTACGTTTTTTGTGCAAACGTTCCTGGAGTCTAAGCTCCAAGACCATGGATTAGTTTGAAACCTTTCATTACACCCAAGCAACGCCAGGCTATACTGCTAGTAAACATGCACCAACTGTGCAATTTTATTCTGAATATAACATGTTTTGCATATTTAAAATTTTTGCCTTGTAAGCCAGTGTTGTTGTCCAACAGAGAATCTGTAATGTGATCGATCCCGACTTGGCAGCTCAGATACAGTCACTTTCTCACCGGCGCAATGTGGCTTCCCTGTGTCTCTTCTACAAATACATTCATGGCTTCTGCTCTGATGAGCTTAGCTTGGGGCTATATGATTATTTAAAAAAAAAATTTCTATACTATTACAATGTGGATATAAAATGGGGGATCAGTTCTACATTACAATCAATATATAAGCTGATCCCTCACTTTATGGTCAGTTATCCGTCTCTTACCATCCGCCTGTGCATTGAATACTGCTGCCATATCTGGTCGGGTGCTCCTGCTATCCACCTAGGTGTCCTTGACAAAATCCAACGAAGAATCTGTAATGTGATCGATCCCGACTTGGCAGCTCAGATACAGTCACTTTCTCACCGGCGCAATGTGGCTTCCCTGTGTCTCTTCTGCAAATCATTTCACGGCTTCTGCTCCGATGAACTTAGCTCACTGCTGCCCCCTATATATGAATTTACTCGAGCCACAAGATTATCAACTAGGTCCCACCCTTCTACTGTGAAACTAATAAAATGTAAACGCAAATTCTACTCTAGTAGCTTCTTTACTCGCACTTCCCACCTGTGGAATTCCCTTCCATTTACTTGCTTCCCCGACAGCTGCAATCTCCAAGAATTTAAATGTAACGTCAATAGTCATCTCTTATCTCACTAACCTGCATCCTCTCTCTCATGTTCCTTTTTCTGCCTACTCCACTCTCATCAGTATTCTCATCTTTCTCTTACCCACTTCCTGACCCCCCCACTATAACATGTCACTCTTTTTCATAACTTGTTTCCTATGTAACCCCCTGAAAAAGTGGCAATAAAATGCCTTGCTTGGGGCAATATGATTATAAAAAAAAAATAATAATTTCTATATTATTATAATGTGGATATAAATTGGGGGATCAATTCTACATTACAATTAATATATAAACTGATCCCTGACTTTATGACCACATTTATCCTTCTATTATCCACTTCCTGACACCCCCTATAGCCTGTCACTCTTTCTCATAACTTTCGTTCTATGTAACCCCCTGCAAAACAGTTGCAGTAAAATGCCTTGCTTGGGGCGATATGATTATATATATATATATATATATATATATATATATATATATATAAATGCCATATTTCAAGTTTCAGATGACTCGTACTTCTTAATTTAATGATTGAATAAGCCTTTTGTGAGTTCCTTGACTATAAAATGTCAATAGAAATTCCTTTATTGCCTCATTACATATTTGAGCCGACCATCTTGAATAGAATATTGCAGCAACAATTGTACATATGATTGCAGGTCGTATATTTAAAAAAATCAGTGGGTACAGATAGAAAGATTTGAAATTGTCAATTTTCACTTCTAGTTTTATATGGTGTATATTTATAGATTTTTTTTTTTATAATATCCAAAAAAGAATTTGCAGTTTCATTTGTCCTGACCTGGCATCTTGGCTTCAATCACTTTCTCACTTCTGTAACGTGGGTTCCCAATGCCTTTTCTATAAACATTTTCTTGGTAAACATTTTAATGAGCTTTCCTCTGCAATAACTAGATTTTATGAATTTAAGCACAGTACTAATGGCAACCTACTGCAGGATAATCTTCTGCCCAGTCAGTCATGTCTCTTTCAAGACATGATCGCCCAAAGCGTGTATCATGTATGGCACTTAACTGACTGACTACATTGGTAACAAGGTCTCCTTCTTTTATAGTTAAAATGGTTGGATGTAAGTTCTATGTCCGCTGTTTCTTCTCTCATATAATTCTTTTCCAAATCTTTGCTTTCCATTTAACTTTGGATGTTCAGAAATATTAAATGTAATCATTATCTTCAGTCTTAATTCTTGTTCTTTTATTGTCCTCATGCCTTAATAGTAATTTTCTCTGCCTTTTCTCCCCCCCCTGCCACCAGCCAAGGGATCTGCCCCCCCCCCCCCCCCCCACCGCACCACCAGCCAAGGGATCTCCCCCCGCCCACGCGCCACCAGCCAAGGGATCTACCTTCCCCCCTGCCACCAGCCAAGAGATCTGCCTTTTCTCCCCACCCCCCGCCACCAGCCAAGGGATCTGCCTCCCCCCCGCCACCAGCCAAGGGATCTGCCTTTTCTCTCCCCCCCGGCCACCAGCCAAGGGATCTGCCTTTTCTCTCCCCCACCCCGCCACCAGCCAAGGGATCTGCCTCCCTCCCACCACCAGCCAAGGGATCTGCCTTTTCTTTTCCCTACCTGCCAAGGGATCTGCCTTTTCTCCTCCCAACGAGTCAAGGGATTTCCCCCACCCCACCCCAAGCCAAGGAATCTGCCCTTTCTCTTTTCCCCCCAGCCAAGGCGTCTTTCCTCCCACCCCCCAGCCAAGGAATCTCCCCCCCTCCAAGCCAAGGAATCTGCCTTATTTCCTCCCAATCAGCAGATATATTTGATCTCCTTCAATCAAAGCATCTGAAAAAAAAAAATTAAAGAAAACTATTAGCACAAAAAGAACTGCTGTAGTTATCAGTAGCTATTCTTACCACATCACTCAATAAATCTCGGGCCTAACTAATAAAAGAACAGCTTGTAGGCAAAATTCTACTTTATTCATCAACATAGTCTATTTCTAGGGTGATACATTGATTTCAATGCTTCTCTAACAATTTGATGTCTTTTTTTTTTTTTTTTTGTAGAATGATTTGAATTTGGCCTTAAAATACACCTCAGTTTCTAATATCACTTCTTCATTAGTCAAATCTCTGGAGCATTCTTTTGAAGTGATATTATTGTGACAAGATGTAGTGGCTGTTTTTTTTTTTTTTTTTTTTTTTTGTGGCACTTTCTTCCTTGAAACACACCAATAATGCTACATAATATTTGCTATTGATGGTTATTAATTTTTCAATGAACAAAATAACCTGCACATCCCAAAATATGGGGACGAAAACCTTGCCTGCTGATGTTTGCTTCTTTGGTCGCTTTGGACGACTTTCATCTCCTGCTGTCCACTCAGCTGACCACTGATGTGACTCCGGAGTGAAGGGGTAGATCCATGTTTCATCCATTGTCACATATTTATGCAAAAACTCATTCTTGTTGCATTGAAATAGTTGAAAACAATGCTCTGAATCGTTGACGCGCAGTTATTTTTGATTAATTGTAAGTGAACACGGCACCCCCTTCTCAGTGACAAATGTTCATGCAAAATGGTGAATGTACTGCCTTCTGATATGTTAAACTACTCTGCTATCTCACACATCTTCAATTTACGATTGGCCGGAATGGGTTTGTGGATTCTTTTTTTTTTTTTTTTTTTTTTTTTTTTGGTGTCTTTTGGTACAGCTGTTGAGTTTAGGTGACCTGAGCATTCAGCATTTTTTGTGTCTGTATGGCTGTGTTTGAAGTCAGCATGCCACTTATTAACTGTTGTTTCCAATCGTGCTGAGTCCGAATATCACTTATCAAGCCATTGCTTTGCTTCAACAGTATTTTTTTCTATTAGAAATCAATGCTTCTTTCAACACACGAAATTCAGATTTTTTTATTGTTTCGAAAATTTGCTACAGTAGCTTCACTTAAATAACTATAATTTGTAAACTATTAATCTGATTGTGCCCAAATTTTGTCATGTGCCATTTGAAGGTTAGTCAGTCAGCTAAGTGCCATACATGAAACATGCTTGGGCAATCATGTCTCAAAAGAGACATAACTGACTGGGCAGGAGATTATCCCGCAATAGGTTGCCATTGCTTTCTGCGGTAGACTGGTTGCCAACCAAGGCTATAGAACCCAATCTGTCCTGTTATTTAACCCATAACTGGAGGCAATTGGAATTCGAACTCTGCTCCCTAAAGGTTAGTACTTCATAGAAATCATATGGATTTTTTTTATTAGTGGTGCTATCTATATGTCAAGCCCAAGACGAAATGAGGGATGTGTTCTCTCCTCCCTGTATGGTATGGCCAATCAGAAAAAATTGCTCGGTGAATAAAGGTTGTTGTTTTTGCTTACTGAGGGCAGAATGATTTTTCAGCTTGGTGAGTGAAAGTGCTTTGCTGTCTGAGGAAGGTTGGATTTCTAACCCCATTTTTATTATGTTGACTGCTGGACTGTTCAGATTTGTGACTGAACTTAACATTGGCACATGGATTGTTTTTTTTTTTTTCTTGTTTGTTTCTACTGACCTCATTGGTTGATATTGAATTGCACCGATATATTTGGTTTTCTATTATTTTTGCTTTTCGCTTTCTCATCAGTTTTCTAAATTAAAAATATAACAAAATATCAAGTGCCAACAATGAGTAATTGAAGTTTTAGAATCATTTCACCTGAAGCAAGGCAGAATTTTCACTGGTACATAACAGGTTACAGTTACAGTGAGGGTGGGGGGGAGGAGGAAAAAAGAAAACAGGGTACAGGAGATTCTGATGAACGATTAAGAGGAATTTGTCTATATTTGGACTATTGCCCTCCTCGTTGTTGCCATTTCTACGACATTTAATAATAGATAATTCTATTTTTCTATTTTCTATTCTCATATTTCTGAGACGAGGTAGTATTTACATTATTCGGACTATTGTCCTCATCTTTGTTGCCATTTGTATGGCGTTTAATAATAGATCATTCTATTTGTCTATATTTCTGAGATGAGGTAGTATTTACAGTATTTACATTATTCGGAATATTGTCCTCATCTTTGTTGCCATTTGTACAACGTTTAACAATAGATCATTCTATTTGTCTATATTTCTGAGATGAGGTAGTATTTACATTATTCGGACTATTGTCCTCATCTTTGTTGCCATTTGTACGACGTTTAATAATAGATCATTCTATTTGTCTATATTTCTGAGATGAGGTAGTATTTACAGTATTTACATTATTCGGACTATTGTCCTCATCTTTGTTGCCATTTGTACGACGTTTAATAATAGATAATTCTATTTGTCTATATTTCTGAGATGAGGTAGTATTTACAGTATTTACATTATTCGGACTATTGTCCTCATCTTTGTTGCCATTTGTACGACGTTTAATAATAGATCATTCTGTTTGTCTATATTTCTGAGATGAGGTAGTATTTACAGTATTTACATTATTCGGACTATTGTCCTCATCTTTGTTGCCATTTGTACGACGTTTAATAATAGATCATTCTATTTGTCTATATTTCTGAGATGAGGTAGTATTTAGAGTATTTACATTATTCGGACTATTGTCCTCATCTTTGTTGCCATTTGTACGACGTTTAATAATAGATCATTCTATTTGTCTATATTTCTGAGATGAGGTGGTATTTACAGTATTTACATTATTGTCCTTATTCTTACCTCCATGTTTACAATGTTTTGGTTGTGGCACGCTCCAGCTTTCTTCATGTGCTAGGAATTTCAAACGAAACCCTTTATTTCGATCACTGGGGTTTATCATTCTCATTCCATATGCGATTCCACTTCTGGTAGCCATGTAGTGATCTGCCTTTAACTTAACTCTTTAAATTATTTGTTAACCACTGCTGTAGCCTGGTATTGAATTTTCAACTCTTTGTCTCAAATATCTACAACTAACAGATGGCCATAGTCACTGGGACATGTGTCCTCAATGACACGTAGCCCAGTGGATATAGACATGATTTGTGAGTTCAATACCTGGCTACAGCAGTGGCAAACAAATAACTTAGAGACTTAAGTTAAATGGCTACCAGGAGCGGCATTGCACATGGAATGAGAATGACATACCCCTGTATTCGTACAAAAGGCTTTGGTTCGAAATTCCTAGCTCTAGGAGAAGACCGGAGCATACAATAGCTGAAACATCGTAAGATGCGGACAATAGTCAGAACAAGGTAAATTGGAGAAGAGATGGGTGTGATTTAGGGAGATAGATGAGGATTGATAATTTTCATGGTAAAAGTGTGCGACCTAAATGCCAATCCAGTAGCATGAGTAAATTCGTTTGGTCAAAGCACCAGGCAAAGAAGCTCCTCAGATCAGAAGCTGTGAAAATATTAATAGAAAAGACCGAGAAGCCATATCACATTAGTGAGAAAGTGCCTGAAGGTGTGCTACCATGTCAGGATCAATTATTTTGCAGATTCAACTTTGGACTTTTGTTTAGAACCTTGGGAGGAATAGCAGGACCCCCGCTTCCCCACTGACCAGATATGGCAACAGTTTTCAATGCATGAATGAATATTTGATGTAGTTGTTCTACTAGAGGCCGGTTGAGAGAGTGAGGCCAAGGAGGTACACTGTGACATCATCCATTCTGATGGGAGGAAGGACGGTTTCTCTGTGGGGGTTAAAGGAGAACATCTTCGTTTAGGAAGCATTGAAATTTACAAGCTATGATGAAGTGATGGATTTTCTTAAAATTTGATGATTTTTACTCTTTCTTTCTTCTTTTTCTTAAAAGGTGTAAATGTAATGGTCATGCGAAGGCTTGTATCAAACACAATGAACGACTTATGTGCCAATGTGAACATAACACAGCTGGAAGAGACTGTGAAAAGTGTAGTAACTTTTATAATGACCGACCCTGGAAGATGGCCACAGAGACGGATGCCAATGAATGTTTGCGTAAGTAAACCCTTAATTTGTTTCAAACTGTTAGAAATGCATGAAAATAGGCAGGTATAGAGCAGCGGTTGGAAACCCCTGGCCCGCTAGCCACATCTGTCCCTCGTCAGCAAATCTGTCCGACCTGCTATCTTACTCAGGACATGAGATAAATACAGGGAAACCAAACCAAAGTGACAGTTTGATAGTCTGAATATATTGCGTCGAAATTAAAAATTTTATTTCTTTTTACCTGGAGAATGTGTTTTACTTTTATTCTTTATTTGTAGGGATCACCAAAATTAGCGTACGGCCTCACTTTCACTTTTTCTGTGAAATTGCTTTTGTGAGCGGGCACTTTTAAACGAATATAAAATAGTGTTTTCAACCGATTTTAAAGGAATTTTTTTTCAATACTGATTTATGAAACATTTATTTTTATGATGTAATATTTTTTTAACAAAATTTCTGTAAAATATTAAATTGTATTAAATCCTTGCTTTCTTCAAACACACAGAAAATTTATTCACATATTTAATAAAATGGTTCTTCTCCATAACACTGGAGCCATAACTGTTTGGCCTTCCTCATTATTCTACATAGCTTTTTTGGCCCTCACTTTCCAAAAGGTTGCTGACTCTTGGTCTAGAGCATCTCTTATGTTTGTGTGTTATGACTCTCTACAACTTCCTATCCATTTTTAGCAGCAAAGCCTTTAATTGGTGGGTGGATATAGACATTGGTTAGTTCCTGACTTGACTCATAGAGTTGTCAGTTCAATACTAGGCTACAGCAGTGGTGAACAAGTAACTTGCAGGGTTAGAGGGAGATAACTCATGACTTCCAATTGAGGCTTTATGCAAGGAATGAGGATGATATACCCCAGTGATTATAATAAAGTGTTCGGTTCAAAATTCTTAGCACATGAAGAAGGCTGGAGCGTACAACAGCCAAAACGTTGTAGAAATGGCAACAAAGATGAAGACAACAGTCCAAATAATGTGAATGCTGTAGAACTTGGTCAATCCAAATTTGTAAATAATTACATTGAATATATTACAACATGTTTAGCAAGAAGTCGCACATTACATCTCTCTGACCATTGCTCTATTTGGTCACATGGAGACCTACCAAACTCTATCTGATGATATATTTACTTTCAAGTTATCATCCAAAAATCTGAAATCGATTCCATCTTACATTTGTGGTCAAATTCCTTATCTCATGTTGCTTTGGTTTCCGGCTTTCTCTTTTCCAATCTTTTCACTCCTTTTTCTTTTTTTTTCAATTGGAGTAGATAGACTAAACTATCGCCCAGTTCACACTCCACCTACGTCTATTGAACAGGTGAAGAGGCTCATCCCTTGTTCCCTGTTTAGGATGTGGTTTCCGGCTTTCTCTTTTCCAATCTTTTCACTCTTTTCTTTTTCAATTGGAGTAGATAGACTAAACTATCGCCCGGTTCACACTCCACCCACGTCTATTGAACAGGTGAAGAGGCTCATCCCTTGTTTCCTGTTTAGGATGTGGTTTCCGGCTTTCTCTTTTCCAATCTTTTCACTGTTTTCTTTTTCAATTGGAGTAGATAGACTAAACTATCACCCAGTTCACACTCCACCCACGTCTATTGAACAGGTGAAGAGGCTCATCCCTTGTTTCCTGTTTAGGATGTGGTTTCTGGTTTTCTCTTTTCCAATCTTTTCACTTTTCTTTTTTCTTCTTTTTCAATTGGAGTAGATAGACTAAACTATCGCCCGGTTCACACTCCACCCATGTCTATTGAACAGGTTAAGAGGCTCATCCCTTGTTCCCTGTTTAGGATGTGGTTTCCGGCTTTCTCTTTTCCAATCTTTTCACTCTTTTCTTTTTCAATTGGAGTAGATAGATCTATCTATCGCCCGGTTCACACTCCACCCACGTCTATTGTACAGGTGAAGAGGCTCATCCTTTGTTCCTTGTTTAGGATGTGGTGTCCGGTTTTCTCTTTTCCAATCTTTTCACTTTTACGTAACCCACTGTACATCAGTGGCATTACCGCCTTTCTTGTGGTGATATGATTAAAAATATATATATATATGCATGTGTGTGTACTCTACAATTATAAAGATTATAATTTTCCTAGGATCTTATTGAAGACAATAGTGTAATTATTAAATAATTAGTAAGTAATTAAATGACAATGGAGAAGTGTTGAGGCAAAATCTTCATCGCCAATTTGTTGTGGCTTGTTAGGAGTCGAAAATAAGACATGGAAACAAGAAGGTAAGTTCAAACTGTGTGTGTATGCATATATATATATATATATATATATATATATATATATAGTTATCCGCAGACAGATCTGTTTTGCTGTATCACAGCTCATCAGTACAGCTAGACATCCAATTGCTTTTTACCCAGGATTGAAATCCGACTGAATTGGTGTCAGTCGGCGATTCTACCTCTGGGCTATAGGTGCTTGGTAGGAGGCAGACTTTTTAGCATGTACATTAGCATTATACACATGCCCAATAGCTTAGAGTGTTCTAATTCATTGCTGAATGAACGATATATTCAGAAATTATAACATGAATATTGAAATAAACCTCATCACTTGATAAGACACAAGAAGTGTCAAAACAAAATAGCTACTTTTGTCGTAATATAACATATTCATGTTATAATTCTTGAATAAATATTATTAGCTCTACTTTGTATTGAGCACTTTTTTAAGAATAGTGTTTCTTTGTATATAGAATATTATTCCATTCATACGTACCCTATACTTATATATATATATATATATATATATACGTAGAGCACGGAACATATATACAATAATAGCAATCAGAAGATAGAAGGGCAAGTCTGAACGGGATAGTTACGCTGCGCCCCAACTGTCTCATGGCTGCGTTCCTGGAAGTCACGCAGGTTAATATTTATTGACAGGAAGAATCGATTCCCTGTAGATAGCGCCCCATAACAGAAAGAAATCTTGAAGATGCTACTTAATTTTAGGGGCTTACGGCCTATCACGGTGAATACACCGGTTCTCGCTCGATCACCGAAGTTAAGCAACGTTGAGTCTGGTCAGTACTTAGATGGGTGACCGCTTGGGAATACCAGGTGCTGTAAGCATATAGTGACAGATGTGTGTTGTGGTGCAGTGGATATCAGCTCGGAAAGAGAAATCGGTGAGCCGAGTTTGAATTCCAGTTGAATACCCTGCATTCACTTAAGCACTGGTACCCTTGTGAAAGTTACTAATCTGTCCCTTCCCTCCAGTTATGGGTTAAATAACAGGGGCAGGACTTGGGGACCCTGCCCTTAAAAACAAATCCCAATGAATCTTGATACTCGAAAAGAAAAAATTTGTAAAAGTAAAATAACCTTACCCAAAAATCATTGGTTATGACCTTAAACGATCCCATACGGATTGATAGGTCGTTAAACCTCAAAACAAACAAACTTAGTTTCAGCGAGAAAATGCTAGCAGTATAGCCCGGCGTTGCTTGGGTGTAATGGAAGCTTTAAAACTAATCCATAGTCCTGGAGCTCAGATTCAGCCTAAAGAATATTTGAAATAATAAATTGCGACAATTTACCAATCGCACCTAATATATATATATATATATATATAATAGCAGTATAGCCCGGCATTGCTCGGGTGTAATGAAAGCTTTAAAACTAATCCATAGTCCTGGAGCTCAGATTCAGCCTAAAGAATATTTGAAATAATAAATTGCGACAATTTACCAATCGCACCTAATATATATATATATATATATATATATATACTAGCAGTATAGCCCGGCATTGCTCGGGTGTAATGAAAGCTTTAAAACTAATCCATTGTCCTGGAGCTCAGACTCTTTGGACGTTGGCACGAAAGACTAAAAAGCAATAGTTGTTTCCAGTTAAAGTGAAACCGTAGACTGAAAGAAAATGAATGGATGTAAATCAAATTTTGATTTCCTGGTATCGATATCAAATTTTCTGCACTATTGTAAGAACTGCAACCTTGAAACTTTTGAATATCATTTCTTATGTCTTTGTCTATAAGTGTGTCAAATTTGATTAAAATCTGACCACTCCTTCTATAACCCGATTTTTTCGATTATCGATTTTGGATATTTATCGGGGGTACCTCGACACAAAACCTAGCTAAGAACACTCGCAGATGCTTATAGTACAACTGTGTAAATTTTCAAGAAAATCAGTTCAGCCGTTTCGGAGTCTATAGGTAATGGACACACACTTACACACACACACACACACAAAGTTTCATTAATAAATAAGTTTAGATTTTTATTATTATTAAGCAACTAATGTTTAACAATGTGTTAGGGGAAATTCTAGAGATATTTTCTTGTAGCAGAACTTACTATGATCTCATTCAGACATAAACTTAAGAATTAAGATTCATCAGAAAATTAAAATAGGGAAACTGAAATTTTCATTGGTCTTTCCAGTTATTATTATAAATTTATGTGCTTGACTGTGAATGATTTGCTTTTTAGAGGTCCTGGGTATGATGACAAATTGCATCCGGCAGCAAGGCCTCTGATTGGGAGGTTGTGAGGAGAATGGAACCACCTCTTAATTGATGTTGTTCCTAGGTCCACCCTGACCCAGGGTGGTAGCACCTGTTAGTGTCCCAGCTATGGGTAAATAGTTAACCCCCAATCTGGGGTCAGAAAAAAGTATAAAAATACACATTTATAGAAATATATACTTAAAAAAAGACTATTATAAAAAAAAAATACACATTTTTGAAGAAAAAATATTGCTAGCAATATATTTTTGAAGTAAAATGATTATTACCATAACACATTTTCGAAGAAAAAAAATTCTTGCCATAATACATTTTTGAAGGAAAAAATTGTTACCAGCAATAAATTTTTGAATACAAAATTAGAAGACATCTTCAGTTTTCTAAAATAAAAAACAAATTAAAATTTTTTATCAAAATCTGACTAAATCAACCTTCTCACTATAATTGAACAATAAAAAAATATACCCTAAAGAAGTACCTTTTTGGCATTAAATCATGCACAGAGGTTGATATGCCATTAAACAAAATTCAAACTTGCTTTTTAGAGGTGTGTGTATGTATGTATGTATATATATATATATATATATATATATATATATATATAGTCATCCGCAGACAGATCTGTTTCACTGTATCACAGCTCATCAGTATGGTTAGACACCGATTGCTTTTAACCCAGGATTGAAACCCGACCAATTGCCGTCAGTCAATGATTCTACCTCTGAGCTATGGGTGCTCAGTAGAAGGAGGCAGACTTTTTAGCATGTATATTATCATTATACACGCCCAATAGCTGAGAGTGTTCTAATTCATTGCTGAACGATTGTAAAGTTTTCATCACTAAATTCACTTTGCTACTCATTGATTAATTATTTTAATTTAAATGTATTATTTAGTAATAATCAAACATTTTGGTATCACATTTGAAAATTATAATTTTAATTTTTATCCTTTTTTATTTCTTTTAGAATGTAATTGCAATGGGAAATCACACGCGTGTTACTTCAACCAGACGCTTTATGATTTAACTGGCCATGGTGGTTATTGTATTAATTGCCGTGACAATACGGCTGGTCCCAATTGTGATCAATGTAAGGTGAATCACTTCCTGAAGAAGCCCGAGCACATGTGCATGCCATGTAATTGTGATGCGACAGGTAAGTACTTCAGTTCTTAACTTTAGGTATGCTCAGTTTCTCAGGTATGCTCAGTGACTAAAATTTGAACTGATTTTCGTTTTTTTTTTTTTTTTCTGACTTATTTAAGTGACATCATTCATCAGAAAAATATTCATTTGTTATCATTTTAAAAAGCTTCTGGCCTTATTACGTTGAACCATTCTCATACGATCAACAAAGTTAACCAACATTGAATTTAGTCAGTACCTAGATGGGTGACTGCTTGGGAATACCAGGTGCTGTAAGCTTGGATGTGTAGGTGATTATACTGAAACACTGGTTCCGTATGATCATTGAAGTTAAGCAACATCAAGCCTGGTCAGTCACCTAGATGGGTGACTGCTAGGCAATACAAGAGGCTGTGAGCTTGAATGTGTAGATGATGTCATGGATAATGGCTAGGAATTGGGAATTAGAGTTAAGTAATGTTAAGCCTGGTCAGTACCTAGATGGGTGACTGCTTGGGAATGCCAGGTGCTGTAAGCCTGGATGTGTTGGTGATGCAATGGATAATGGCTTGGAATTGGAAATTAGAGTTAAGTAATGTTAAGCCTGGTCAGTACCTAGATGGGTGACTGCTTGGGAATACCAGGTGCTGTAAGCTTGGATGTGTAGGTGATTATACTGAAACACTGGTTCCGTATGATCATTGAAGTTAAGCAACATCAAGCCTGGTCAGTCACCTAGATAGGTGACTGCTAGGTAATACAAGAGGCTGTGAGCTTGGATGTGTAGGTGATTATACTGAAACACTGGTTCCGTATGATCATTGAAGTTAAGCAACATCAAGCCTGGTCAGTCACCTAGATAGGTGACTGCTAGGCAATACAAGAGGCTGTGAGCTTGAATGTGTAGATGATGTCATGGATAATGGCTAGGAATTGGGAATTAGTTAAGTAATGTTAAGCCTGGTCAGTACCTAGATGGGTGACTGCTTGGGAATGCCAGGTGCTGTAAGCCTGGATGTGTAGGTGATGCAATGGATAATGGCTTGGAATTGGAAATCAGATGTTCAGTTCAAGTTAGGTTTGCTCTATCCACTTCTATGCAAATACTATTGGGAAAGGTATGAATCCACTTCTTTTCCCCCAGCTATAGGTTAAATAACAGCTTTTAAAAAAATTCTTAAAATCTATAGAAACTACCTTAATTGTTGGCTATTATGACATGTTGGGGGGAGGGGATTTCTTACTTTTCTTAATTCAGCAACAGAAATAATCAGCAGTGTCTAACTGGAGGTCGTAAAAGCTTTGACTGAGCCCTATTCGGCTTTTTTTTACCTTCCTGTTCAGTGGCCTTTATCACATGGCCAGCTCTGTTTGCCATTTTAGTGGCTTATACATTCAAGGCCTGCTCTTTCTAATTTTTTTTCATTACCTTCAAGCTGAGCTTGAAGGGCTGCACATAACCCTCACTGCTGGAGATGTTCAATCCCTTGGCAGCTTGATCCATATTTCTTGTTCTTCTTGAGGGAACCTTTTTTTTTTTTTTCGATACCTACCAAAAGAGAACTACGCACTGCCCTTGCTGCAAAATATTGAAGTCTCTCCTAACAGATTCACACTCAGATTTCTCATTCTTCCTATAGGACGAGCTTAAGTCACTGATGCCTCCTCAACAGGTGTCTACTTGTGCAACCAGACTGGTAACTGGGTCCTACCCATTCACAGTCAGGTTAGCCAAATGCAGACGACAATTCTACTCCTGCAGCTTCTTCTCTCGCACTTCCCGCCTGTGGAACTCGCTCCTGTATTCTTGCTTTCCTGACGGCTACAACCTCCAGAAATTTAAATGCAAAGTCAATACTCATCTACTAACCACTGGACTCTAGCTCTCTCCCCTCCCCTGTATAACCTTCCCTTTCTCTCCACCTATGTATCTGTCATCGCACCTGCTTTCTCAGCTTTCTATTGTTCCTTTCTAACTAGTTTGTACTCCTCACTCTTTTCTAATTAATCTTTTTACATTTATGTAACCCCCTGCACATCAGTGACGTTTCCGCCTTGCTCGGGTGAAATGATTAAAAAAAAAAAAAGAATGAATGAAGAAACCTTGGTAACTTTGTCTTGTTCCCCGAAGGCATTTGCCCCATCAAATCTTTGCAAAACATCGTTATTTCCATGCAAATGTAAATGCTGAACTGAAATTGATAATTGTTTATTGACAAAACCTGCCTTTTTTGCAAGTTTACAACCACAAAAATACCAAACTTCTTTTTCGCTGTTTATCTCCCTCCGTAACCATGGTTCAAAAAATGTTATTCACTGCAGAGTGACTTCATGCATAGTGAGCCTACTTTTCGACAAATTTACTTCCTTTTTGCAATTACTACGCGGAAATTGTGTGCCGAAACCTAACAAATTGCGGAGTATTTGCTCAAAGGAAGTAAACAGGTTGAAATAAGTATCCTACGCCTCAAATCATTCAGCGGTGAATCAGATATGAGAACAGTGGTAAGGGGTGAGATAACAGGAAAAAAGGTATGTTTCTTCGATAAACAATTATCGGTTTGAGTTCAGCATATACATTTGCATGAAATTAAGGAAGTTTAGGAAAGATTTGACTGGGTTAAGACATCCGAGAAACAAAACAAAAATTTACCAAAATCTCTCGCAATAAAAATAAGTACAATTCTCAAAAAACTTTGTTAACTGAAGAACCTCATTTTATTCCCCTGGCAAAATACTACTTTTCTGGCTTTAAATAACCTTCAAAAAGTTGCTAAGTCATAAAAGAATAAACTGATCAACCAACCAATCAATCATTTTAAAATTGGGTGGGGAGCTGTTCATCGTATTAGTAGTTTTAAATCGATCTCTGATTTTTACACAGTTATCAGAACATAGTTGTTTGTTTCCAAATATCAAGTTTGAAACTGCTTTCTTCATGAATATTTGCGTATGAAAACCAAATTTTTACAGAAAGATTTATTTTAAATAAGGAGCTTTTAAGTGACAACTGAATCTGATATAAGTTTGAGGTTTAAGATGGGTTTAAAGGCAATACCATGAAAAAATTGCTCAATCTACCTTGGCATTTCCTCTTTCGTTGACATCTTAGGCACTCGGTAATGACCTAAGACTGTTCTCTTCAGTCTCTTTTTCGCCTTCTCTGTATTCGATCTCTTTTTCGCCTTCTCTGTATTCGATCTCTTTTTCGCCTTCTCTGTATTCGATCTCTTTTTCGCCTTCTCTGTATTCGATCTCTTTTTCGCCTTCTCTGTATTCGATCTCTTTTTCGCCTTTCTCTGTCTGTATTCGATCTCTTTTTCGCCTTCTCTGTCTGTATTCGATCTCTTTTTCGCCTTCTCTGTCTGTATTCGATCTCTTTTTCGCCTTCTCTGTCTGTATTCGATCTCTTTTTCGCCTTCTCTGTCTGTATTCGATCTCTTTTTCGCCTTCTCTGTCTGTATTCGATCTCTTTTTCGCCTTCTCTGTCTGTATTCGAACTCTTTTTCGCCTTCTCTGTCTGTATTCGATCTCTTTTTCGCCTTCTCTGTCTGTATTCGATCTCTTTTTCGCCTTCTCCGTCTGTATTCGATCTCTTTTTCGCCTTCTCCGTCTGTATTCGATCTCTTTTTCGCCTTCTCCGTCTGTATTCGATCTCTTTTTCGCCTTCTCCGTCTGTATTCGATCTCTTTTTCGCCTTCTCCGTCTGTATTCGATCTCTTTTTCGCCTTCTCCGTCTGTATTCGATCTCTTTTTCGTTTTTCCTTCTCCGTCTTTATTCGATCTCTTTTTCGCCTTCTCTGTCTGTATTCGATCTCTTTTTCGCCTTCTCTGTCTGTATTCGATCTCTTTTTCGCCTTCTCTGTCTGTATTCGATCTCTTTTTCGCCTTCTCTGTCTGTATTCGATCTCTTTTTCGCCTTCTCTGTCTGTATTCGATCTCTTTTTCGCCTTCTCTGTCTGTATTCGATCTCTTTTTCGCCTTCTCTGTCTGTATTCGATCTCTTTTTCGCCTTCTCTGTCTGTATTCGATCTCTTTTTCGCCTTCTCTGTCTGTATTCGATCTCTTTTTCGCTTTCTCTGTCTGTATTCGATCTCTTTTTCGCCTTCTCTGTCTGTATTCGATCTCTTTTTCGCCTTCTCCGTCTGTCGCCGACCTCGTTGTCGCCTTCTCCGTCTGTCGCCGACGTCTTTTTCGCCTTCTCCGTCTGTCGCCGACGTCTTTTTCGCCTTCTCCGTCTGTCGCCGACGTCTTTTTCGCCTTCTCCGTCTGTCGCCGACGTCTTTTTCGCCTTCTCCGTCTGTCGCCGACGTCTTTTTCGCCTTCTCCGTCTGTCGCCGACGTCTTTTTCGCCTTCTCCGTCTGTCGCCGACGTCTTTTTCGCCTTCTCCGTCTGTCGCCGACGTCTTTTTCGCCTTCTCCGTCTGTCGCCGACGTCTTTTTCGCCTTCTCCGTCTGTCGCCGACGTCTTTTTCGCCTTCTCCGTCTGTCGCCGACGTCTTTTTCGCCTTCTCCGTCTGTCGCCGACGTCTTTTTCGCCTTCTCCGTCTGTCGCCGACGTCTTTTTCGCCTTCTCCGTCTGTCGCCGACGTCTTTTTCGCCTTCTCCGTCTGTCGCCGACGTCTTTTTCGCCTTCTCCGTCTGTCGCCGACGTCTTTTTCGCCTTCTCCGTCTGTCGCCGACGTCTTTTTCGCCTTCTCCGTCTGTCGCCGACGTCTTTTTCGCCTTCTCCGTCTGTCGCCGACGTCTTTTTCGCCTTCTCCGTCTGTCGCCGACGTCTTTTTCGCCTTCTCCGTCTGTCGCCGACGTCTTTTTCGCCTTCTCCGTCTGTCGCCGACGTCTTTTTCGCCTTCTCCGTCTGTCGCCGACGTCTTTTTCGCCTTCTCCGTCTGTCGCCGACGTCTTTTTCGCCTTCTCCGTCTGTCGCCGACGTCTTTTTCGCCTTCTCCGTCTGTCGCCGACGTCTTTTTCGCCTTCTCCGTCTGTCGCCGACGTCTTTTTCGAGCCTTCTCCGTCTGTCGCCGACGTCTTTTTCGCCTTCTCCGTCTGTCGCCGACGTTTCTTTCTTGCTCTCTCTCTCTCTCTCATGTCATGTTTGCCTTCATTCTTTCTTCCTACAATCTATTTTTTGCTTTTGCTGTCTGTTTTTTGCCCTTTCTCTTTCTTTATATGCTTTCTCTGTTGCTCTCTCCCTCTCTTTTGCTCTCTCCCTCTCTCTCTTCCGTCCCCTTGGTTGTCCTCTCTCTCTCTTTTGCTCTCTCCCTCTCTTTCTTCCGTCCCTTGGTTGTCCTCTCCCTCTCTGTTGCTCTCTCCCTCTCTCTCTTCCGTCCCCTTGGTTGTCCTCTCTCTCTGCTTTTCTCTCTCCCTCTCTCTCTTCCGTCCCTTGGTTGTCCTCTCCCTCTCTGTTGCTCTCTCCCTCTCTCTCTTCCGTCCCCTTGGTTGTCCTCTCCCTCTCTTTTCTGTCCGTTCTTTGCCCTGTCTCCCTTTTATCCCTTTGTGCTTTCTCATTACGATGTGGTGTAATGGGTAGCAAACATGTCTCGTTAAATCAATTATGACCGAGTGGCATTTTTCCTTCTCACTGGATGCTTCATACTTTCGGCCTTGTGCCATATCTAAGTTGTCTTTTCGAAAATTTCCTCTTCACACACGATATTAAATGGGCGCTGCGGTTGCTGTAGACTTCTTTACCTCTTTTTTTTTTTTCTTCATAGATTGAACCACCCTTTTTTCTTCATAGATTGAACCACCCTTTTTTCTTCATAGATTGAACCACCCTTTTTTCTTCATAGATTGAACCACCCTTTTTTCTTCATAGATTGAACCACCCTTTTTTCTTCATAGATTGAACCACGTTTCCCTCCGTTTTGAATAAGAATTTATTATCTTACTTGGTTTCTGTTCTTAAGTGCCTAACGAAAGATAGGTTTTTTTTTTAATGACTTTTGATTGTTCATTATGGTAGATGTCATTTTTGCTAATACTTTTTTTTTTAAATGGCACTCTAACCTACAAAAAGAATTATGGAAAAATTGCTTTTGTGTGTTTAACTTGCTAATGATTTTATTATAGGAATGCATTGGAAATCAGGAAGAAAGGGATTGTCAGTGGTCAGGAATGAATGCAAGCATTACTGATAGAATAAGGCTATTATATGTATAATGTAAATGCATTGCTAATGATTATACAATAGGAATGCATTTGAAATCAGGAAGAAAGGGATTCTCAGTGGTCAGGAATTAATGCAAGCATTACTGATAGAATAAGGCTATTATATGTATAATGTAAATGCATTGCTAATGATTTTACAATAGGAATGCATTTGAAATCAGGAAGAAAGGGATTGTCAGTGGTCAGGAATGAATGCAAGCATTACTGATAGAATAGGGCTATTATATGTATAATGTAAATGCACTGTTATTTTTTTTATGTCTGTTTTTGTAGGTTCCACCAGTTTGCAGTGTGACTTTACAGGTAAATGCAGATGCAAGCCAGGTGTTATGGGCGTCCACTGTGATAGATGCAAACCAAATCACTATGACTTTAGTTCATACGGTTGCAGGTAAAAACCACTTAGCCATTTTTCTCCCTCTTGAATCAACGGTTGTTAAACGTGAAAATCCTTGTCCCAGTGAATTATTTGACTTGTTAGTGCATACAAATTTCTTAAATGAAGGCAAGATGACAGATGAGTATTTTTCTAACAAAATCTTTTGTTCATATAGTTTGAGATTTTTCTAGAGCAGTGGTTCACAACCTTTTTTTTGTCCCATTCCCCCTTTTCCAGTCACTTGCGGATCCCTACAACGGAAATAAGTTAAACCAGAAAATAAGATTTTTCTTTAAAAAAAATATATTCATGTAAAATGTCCTGCGTTATTATGCTGATTAAGCTTTAAACTTACTCATATAAAATAAAAAAAACATTTCTTTCAGCCCCCCCCCCCTTTATTTAAGAAAAAGACCTCATAAAAATGTTATGTTCACGTTGTTATAGTTGTAGGCGGGGCCGTAGCTGATGCTAAAAAAAGACCGAGCACAGAGAAAATTGCCCGGATTTATTAGTTGACAATGTGATGACGTCATCAGTGTCATCCGTTTCTAGAAACTATAATTTTTGTGGATTTTTTTGGCTATTCCAAGGGAAATTAGGCACAGAACGTGAACGAAAGCAGGAAATCAATTTTGGACTTTCTGAGTATAACCAGTCTTTTCTCCCAAAATGAATAAATAAACAAACAGATTTTTACTGCGTTCATTTGGATGTTCTCTTCTTTTTTCTTTCTTTCTTTCTTCGTGAATTGTTTAGTTTGATTTCTGACGAAGACATTTTTCCTTGCCCGGATTTTCACTATGATTGCACAGACTGGCCCGGACCTGTGCCCAGTAGTCAGATACAGCCATGGTTGTAGGTACTGTATACAAAATGTATGAATAAAAAAAATCATAAAACCTGTACAAATGAAACGCATGTATGAACAAAAAAACCCTAAAAAACCTTAAAAGAGAAGTAAATGAATCTTTTTATATATTGCAAAAAAAAATGTTTTACTCTATATTTCCCTGAAGACAACCACCTGACGAATGCATAAAAGAGCAAGGAACTATGTTCCGATTGTATGTCATGACAGACCATAAAAATATACACATTGTGTCAAAACATAAGCATTACTTCATTTGACAAAACTGTATATGATATTTCATTCGTCTTATTGATGACGTTGAGATTTTCACTACCAGTCGGAAGAAGCATCTTACGAGTAAAAGAAAGCAGGTTTGAAATTATGGATAAAATTATAGGGTCTGTGCCGCACATCTAGCACATTGAGTATACGAATTAGAATCTTTTCGACCCCTTGAAATTCTTTCATGGACCTCGAGGATTCCATGGAACCCTGGTTGGGAACTAAGACTTCTCATCCTACAGAAAAGAAGTATCGTATGCTGAAGTTGCTAAGACTAACAGTAACAAATAAACAACAAAAAAGTATGTTTCCTTTAACTATTTCACATGTTTAAGTATTCGTCTGGCCAATGACTGAAGTCAGGGAGGAATCGGTTTTGTCTGTCAGGTCAATAAGGAAGACGAGTGCAATAGTAAAGATTTAACAAAACAAATTTCTATCACATTTTTATTATAACATATTAGCAGTATAGCCCAGCGTTGTTCAGGTGTGATGAAAGCTTTAAAACTAATCCATGGTCCTGGAACTCAGACTCAGCCTAAAGAATATTTGTGTAAAGTTTGAGAATCAGATAAAAATTGTGGATTTGTATAAAGGACATACAGACAGATAAACAGATGCACACACAAACATCTTGCCTTTTATATATATATATATAATCGATTTTCTGCACTATTGTAAGAACTGCAACCTTGAAACTTTTGAATATTGTTTTTTATGTCTTTGTTTATGAGTTTATCAAATTTGATTAAAATCGGACCACTGCTTCTATAAACCGATTTTTTTCGATTATCGATTTTGGATATTTATTGGGGGTACCTTGACACAAAACCAAGCTAAGAACACTCGCAGACGCTTGTAGTACAACTGTGTAAATTTTCAAGAAAATCGGTTCAGCCGTTTCGGTGTCTATAGGTAACAGAGAGACACACACACAGAGAGAGAGACACACAGAGAGAGAGACACACACACACACACACACACACACAGACAGAGACACACACACAGACACAGAGAGAGAGAGAGAGAGAGACACACACACAGAGAGAGACACACACACAGAGAGAGAGACACACAGAGAGAGAGACACACACACAGAGAGACACACACACACACAGAGACACACACACAGACACACACACACACACAGACACAGACACAGACACACACACAGACACACACAGACACACACAGAGACACACACACAGACACACACACACACACACAGAGACACACACACACACACACAGAGACACACACACACACACAGAGACACACACACACACACACACAGAGACACACACACACACAGAGACACACAAAGTTTAGATTGTTAATCCAGTGCCTGCTTTTGTGAAGATTGAATAATAAACACAAAATAAAATAAAATAAACACGAAAAAAATGAATAATAATCTCCCAAGAGGCCTCTGCCAGGAAGGACGTTCAGCAGCTTTTGGACCCCTTAAAATTCTTTCATAGACCCCTGGTTGGGAACAAAGGAAAATACGTCATTAAATACAAATATTTATATAATAATGGCTTGCTGCTTATACACCTGTCTGCTCGGATAGTTAACCAATCCTTATTGCAGGAATGCTTGTTGAGCACCCATAGCGCCTATTTTTGGTTTATACTGCAACTATGTGGTTTGTCTCTTGGAATGTTCAGGAAGTTTCTTCCTTGACATGCACACTGTTAACATGATCATGTTTTTAAATTGAATGTATGGTCATTAGCCAAAAAAAGAATCCCAAAATGTCAACAGGTTGGAGAGACTAAAATGACACAATAAATTTAAATATCTGGGAAAGATTCTGACAGACGATGGAAAATGTGACAGTGAGATCCAAAGATTCATTGGCAGGGCCAAGGATGCACTTCAAAATTTAACCCGAGTACTGAGAGACAGGAAAATCCCATTGGAAACAAAGAAAAGATTGCTGTGTGATAACTGTATTGGATGATCTCTTCAAGGATGAAGGAGAGGCTTGAGGCAGCAGAAATGTGGTTTTACAGAAGGATGCTGAGGATACCATGGAATGAATACATGAGCAACGATGAGGTATTTTTTTTTTTTTAATAATCATATCGCCCCAAGCAAGGAATTTTATTTCCACTGTTTTGCAGGGGGTTACATAGGAGGAAAGTTATGAGAAAGAGTGACAGGTTATAGGGGGTGTCAGGAAGTGGATTAGAAAAGGATGACTGTGGCCATAAAGTGAGGGATCAGTTTATATATTGTAATGTAGAATTGATCCCCCATTTTATATTCACATTATGACGGTATAGAAATTTTTTTTTAAATAATCATGTCGCCCCAAGCAAGGCATTTTACTGCCACTGTTTTGCAGGGGTTTAATTTAGGAGGAAATTTATGAGAAAGAGTGACAGGTTATGGGCGTGTCAGGAAGTGGGTCAGAGAAGGATGAGAATACTGATGACAGTGGAGTGGACGGAGAAAGGAGCATGAGAGAAAGTTATGAGAAAGAGTGACAGGTTATAGGGGGTGTCAGGAAGTGGGTAAGAGAAGGATGAGAATACTGATGAGAGTGGAGTGGACGGAGAAAGAAGCATGAGAGAAAGGATGTAGGTTAGTGAGATAGGAGATGACTATTGACTTTACATTTAAATTCTTGGAGATTGTAACTGTCGGGGAAGCAAGTAAACGGAAGGGAATTCCACAGGCGGGAAGTGCGAGTAAAGAAGTTGCTGGAGTAGAATTTGCGTTTACATTTTATTGGTTTCACAGTAGAAGGGTGGGACCTAGTTGATAATCTTGTGGCTCGAGTAAATTCATATATAGGGGGCAGCAGTGAGCTAAGTTCATCGGAGCAGAAGCCGTGAAATGATTTGCAGAAGAGACACAGGGAAGCCACATTATGCCGGTGAGAAAGTGACTGTATCTGAGCTGCCAAGTCGAGATCGATCACATTACAGATTCTTCGTTGGATTTTGTCAAGGACACCTAGGTGGATAGCGGGAGCACCCTACCAGGTATGACAGCAGTATTCAATCAGTATTCAATTCTGATGACATTCAGAAATACGATTTAAAAAGATGCACACGCAAAATAGTTTGAGAATCGTTTGTTTCAGAATTGAAAAATTTGAAGTATTCTAATTCATTTTCCCCTCCATCTTTTCAGGTCTTGTGATTGCAATCTTGCAGGGAGTTTTGACAATCAGCCTCACTGCGACTCAATCACAGGAAAATGTAAATGCAAAGAGAATGTAGAAGGACAAAAATGCGACAGGTAGGTGTTATGGTGCAGCAGATATCGACTTGGGGTGCCAAGTTCAAATTTCAGTTAAAGGTTAAAAATAATAAATTTTAAAAATCGGTAAATATTTGTTTTGTTCCCCGAAGGCCTTTACCCCTTCAAATCTTTCCAAAAGATCCTTATTTCCATGCATAATTAACTGCTGAACTCAAATCGGTAATTGTTTATTGACGAAACCTACCTTTTTTCAATTTTACAACCAGAAAAATATCGAACTTCTTTTCGCTGTGTATCTCACCCCGTAACCACAGTTCAAAACATGTTATTCACTGCAGAATGAATTCATGTGTAATTTGGCGATTATTCGACCAATTTACTTATTCATGCTCGGAAATTGAGTTCTAAACCCAAACAAGTCACGGACTAATTGCTCAAGGGAAGTAAATGGCCCGTAAAAAGTGTCCTATGCACGGTCATTCAGCGTTTAATCAAATAAGAAAACGGTGGTAAGGGGTGAGATATAGTCCAACTTTTTTGTGGTCGATAACAGGAAAAAGGGTAGGTTTCTTCAGTAAACAATTATCGATTTGATTTCAGCATATACCTTTGCACGTAATTAAGGAAGTTTAGGAAAAATTTGATGGGGTAAAGGCCTTCGGGGAACAAAACAAAAATTTACCAAAAAGTCAATATTTGCTTTTATTTGATGTTATAATTGTTACAAGGATGCATTTATATATAAAAATAATATTAATGTCTAAAAAGTTGTAGTAAGGGATTCATTTGAGTCCTACTTGTTATTACAAAAAGAGTTTTAATTCATGAAGTAATCGTAAAAATAAAGAAATTAGAAATAGAACGTTTGGAAGATACTAGAATGTTCAAGAAAATTCCAGTAGATTCAAGAGATTTCGAGAAATATGCAAATCAGGTGTTAGCCCCTATAAAAATAGGGTTTTGGAAGAGAGTAGTTAGTTGTTAACAGGATTTGCTGACATTATCAACTCCGGCCTGATTCGTGGATCTGTGCATCCAGCCGAAAGAATCTCTAAGAAAAGTTGCCGACCAACTAAAACCTGAAAGAGAACCTTATGGAACTATATGGGTAAATAGATATTTTTGACTCTTTCATTGACCAAACTAATAATTATTCTTTATATGCACATTTGAGGACTCCCATAAAGTATAGCACTTAAACTACTTCGCTAAGTTAACTGGTTAAAGATATTTAGCTCTTTACCTTCCCCTTTGTTACACTTACTTATCACTCTGCCAGTCGTAAAATCTGTTTTCTAGTCGAATGCAAAAAATAGTATATTTGTAAAATATTTTTATTTTGTGTTATAAATTAAATATGTTTGTGATTAAGCTCTGTGTTTTGGTCAATATTTTTTTTCTTTTTTTTTTTTTTTTTTTTTTTTTTTTAATCATATCACCCCAAGCAAGGCGATAACGCTACTGATGCGCAGGGGCTACGTAAGGTTAAAAAGAATGGAAAAGAGAAAACCGGAAACCGCATCCTAAACAGGAAACAAGGGATGAGCCTCTTCACCTGTTCAATAGATGTGGGTGGAGTGTGAACCGGGCGATAGTTTAGTCTATCTACTCCAATTTTACAACTTAACATGTAACATAATAATGTGTAATTACATATGCGAGTTAATGATTAAAAATTAAGATTTTCTTATTGGAATGAATTGATAATTAGGAAAGAAGGGTTTGTTGAAGGTCAGAATTTCAAGAATTGTTGAGGTCTATTGTATAATTGCAAGAATGTACTATAAAATTTTAGAGGCTTACTCATTCTTGTAGACTCAAATTTTGAGCCAAATGTTTCTTAGTTGATTGAGACGTGTTAAATACCTGTAATTCTGAATTTGAATTCTTGAACTCTATTGTTGTATTCCAGGTGTAAAATTGGATTCTTTGGAATGGAAGAAGAGAATCCATTTGGCTGTATTGCTTGTTTTTGTTACGGTCATTCGTCATCCTGCCAATCCGCCAATAGCTACTATGGCCGCTCAATCCTGAGCCGTTTTGATACAGGTAAGTCTCGTCAGTTTTTTTATTTGTCATCTAATCTTTGTCGTTATGCTATTCTTTCTCGCAGACTCTTCAGGGAAACAGTAAGTATTTTACTTGTGACCCTTCAAAATGTCCTGTGGTCCTGGGCACGATGGTAAACTGCATCCGATTGGGAGGTTATGAGGAGCTTAGAACCACCTCTTAATTACTGTTTTCAGGTCCACCTTGATATGGAGTGGTAGCACCTGTTAGGGTCCCAGCTACGAGCAAGTACCTAACCCTTAAACTGGAGTCAAAATACTCTCCGTTAACTCTCACAACAGACTTCAAATGGAATGAATATATAGAATCCATAGCTAAATCTGCTGCTAAGAAAGTCGGTTCTCTGTGTAGGGCCAGGAAGTTTTTTTCTGTCTGAAATAATCTTGCATATATATAAATCTACCATCCGCCCGTGTATTGAATACTGCTGCCATATCTGGTCAGGTGCTCCTGCTATCCACCTAGGTGTCCTTGACAAAATCCAATGGAGAATCTGTAATGTGATCGATCCCGACTTGGCAGCTCTGATACAGTCACTTTCTCACCGGCGCAATGTGGCTTCCCTGTGTCTCTTCTACAAATACTTTCACGGCTTCTGCTCCAATGAACTTAGCTCACTGGTACCCCCTATATACAAATTGACTCGAGCCACAAAATTAGCAACTAGTTTTTACTGTAAAACGAATAAAATGTAAACACAAATTCTACTCCAGCAGCTTCTTTTCTTGCACTTCCAGCCTGTGGAATTCCCTTCCGTTTACTTGCTTATTCGACAGCTACAATCTCCAAGAATTTAAATATAAAGTCAATAGTCATCTCCTATCTCACTAACCTGCATCCTCTTTCTCATGCTACTTTCTCCGTCCACATCACTATTCTCATCCTTTTTTTACCCACCTCCTGACACCCCCTATAACCTGTCACTCTTTCTCATAACTTTCCTCCTATGTAACCCCCCTGCAAAACAGTGGCAACAAAATGCCTTGCTTGGGGCGATATGATTATAAAAAACAAAAAAAATAAATAAATCTATGAAAGTAGAAAAATACACATTTATAAAAATATACATTTTTGAAAAAGAAATTATTACCATAACACATTTTTGAAGAAAAAAAATTTCTCAGCAAAATATTTTTGAATACAAAACTAGAAGACATTTTCAGTTTTCTAAAATAAAAACAAAAAATTTCCATTAAAATCAGACTAAATCAACCTTCTCACTATAACCAAACAGTTAACAAAAAACAGCAAAAAAAAACAAAACAAAAAATTAAAACACCACCTTTTTGGCAATAAATAACCCACAGTGGTAGATATGCTGTTAAACAAAACTCAAATCTATTCATACAAAATTGACTTTTATAGTAAAATATACATTTTCGAAGAAAAAATTATTACCACAACACATTTTTGAAGAAAAAAAATATTCTCAGCAAAAAAGTTTTAAATACAAAACTAGAAGATATTTTCAGTTTTTTTAAAAATAAAAACAAAAAACAAAAAAATTTTCATCAAAATCTGACGAAATCAATTTTCTCACTTTTACCAAACATAAAACAAAAAATATATTAAACCCCACCTTTTTGGCATTAATAACCCACAGAGGTTGATATGCTGTTAATCAAAACTCAATGTGTCCTGTGAGTATCAAATTTTTCAGGCCCTCTTTCCTCGCATGATGTCTAATTAGTATAAGTGTTCTTTTCTTTCCCATTTTCTTAAAAAACTTTTGTTTCCCAATGTTTATGTCAATATTCTTGAATCAATCTGTAGAAGCATGGCGTTGTCATCATTGCTCCTCGTAAGTCTTCTTATCCCAGAAATTGTATAGCGTTCCTAACCATACAAGAACAAAAATATAGTATGGAAAAGGTAAATGTTCGTTCTAGGTGCCAACGGCTTTTCCCCACTTCAAATTTATCCAAAATAGCATTATTTCTGTGCAAATGTATATGCTGAACTCAAATCAACAATTAGTTATTGAAGAAACGGTAAATGTTTGTTTTAGGTGCCGACGGCTTTTCCCCCTTCAAATTTATCCAAAATAGCATTATTTCTGTGCAAATGTATATGCTGAACTCAAATCAACAATTAGTTATTGAAGAAACTTACCGTTTTTGCTTTGAAAGTCTATAAAAAAAATTAACTATATCTCGCAGTTTTTCTCTTCCGTAACTCTCACGAAGTCATATAATTAACTGCAGAATGACATTCTACGTCGGCAGAATTTTCTTCTTGAATTTTGGTTGATTTCTTCCTTTACTGAAACTTCCAGCAATGTACTTCCTGTTATTAGAATAACAAGCGTAGAAATACAATAGCGCATTACTTTCATTTCCAGAAGTACATTGCCGGAAGTATCAGTAAATGAAAAAAAATCGACCAAAAATCTGCCAAAATTCGTTGCATTATGCAGTCCGTCATTCTGCAGTTAATTACATGACTTCGTGAGAGTTACGGGAGAGAAAAAGTGCAAGATATAGTTCGTTTTCTTTATGGACATTTAGATAAAAAAAAGGTAAGTTTCTTCAAGAACTAATTGTTGATTTGAGTTCAGCATATACATTTGCACAGAAATAATGCTATTTTGGATAAATTTGAAAGGGGAAAAGCCGTCGGCACCTAAAACAAACATTTACCGTTCCTTCAATAAATAATTGTTGATTTGAGTTCAGCAGATACATTTGCACAGAGATAATGCTATTTTGGATAAATTTGAAGGGGGAAAAGCCGTTGGCACCTAAAACAAACATTTACCATTCCTTCAATAAATAATTGTTGATTTGAGTTCAGCATATACATTTGCACAGAAATAATGCTATTTGGGATAAATTTGAAGGGGAAAAGCGTCGGGACTTACAATGAAAATTTACCTATGGACATTTGTCCCTACTTTTTGTGAGCAGAGAATTAGAAGTCCTGTCAGGATTTATTAATGGCAGTCACAATGTTAGCATCAAAAGAAACTACAGGAATTCTTACAGAGGATAGTAAAGGAAAGTAAGATGAAAGGACTAATTATCAATTATAAGATGACGGAATGTATGTTTGTCAGTAAATGAAACAACCTAATATGTGTCTTACAAATTAGAGGTACCAAAATTAAACAAGTACAAACATTTAAATACCTATGAAGTGATTTAATAAAGAGTGGAAAGAGCAGCACCAAAACATGATAGCACCAGAAATGAGGTTCTACAGAAGGATGCTGAGAATGCCATATAGTGAACATGGGAGCAGCAACAAATTTTGAAAGATAAAAACAGGGCATTTATATATAGTAGGAGGACAAGTAATTTTAGAGAGCCATGATTGCCAGTGTCCTGAAGGGACAATGCATATAGAAGAATTTTCTTGTTCATCTATTGAATATTAATTTTCTTTTTTGTAAAGTTAATTTTCTTCTTTTTAAGACTGAAGGTCAAATTATAAAAAAAAAACACTTTTTTAAGACTGAAGGTCCAATTATCAAAAAAGATTTTTTTTAAGACTGAAGGTCAAATTATCAAAAATGACGTTTTTATTTTTAAGACTGAAGGTCAGATTATCAAAAATGACGTTTTTTTTTTTTTAAGACTGAAGGTCAAATTATCAAAAATGACGTTTTTTTTTAAGACTGAAGGTCAAATTATCAAAAATGACATTTTTTTTTTTTAAACTGAAGGTCAAATTATCAAAAAAAAGTATATTTACAAAAAATAAATTTTTCTGATTTTTTTCACATCAATTATGATTTACAATTTATTTAAAACTGTAGCCAATGACAAGTTAAGTTTATATATAGTTAATTTTATTGAATTTCTTTTAAGGTCGGCAACGATGGAAGGCTGTTGACCGAGCCAATGTTCCTGTTACTACTCAGTTTAATGGAATCACCCGGCAACTTGGTGTGTCTGCGAAAGGAAGGGAATTTATTTATTTTGTGGCTCCTGGTATGATGATTTCTTCAGCTTTAATTTTGTTTTTATTAGCTTTTTTGTTTTTATTGGAATAGATGGACTATCACCCGGTTCACACTCCGCTCACGTCTATTGAACAGGTGAAGAGGCTCATCCCTTGTTCCCTGTTTAGGATGTGGTCCCCGGCTTTCTCTTTTCCAATCTTTTCACTCTTACGTAGCCCCCTGCGCTTCAGTGGCCTTACCGCCTTGCTCGGGGTGATATGATTAAAAAAAAAAAGCCATCTCTTTTGCTTAAACATGAAGGATATGTATCCAAAACCTACTTTTCCAGTGTATGCCTGAATTCACTAATAGTTCGATTCCCCACCCAAGGCAGATGTCTCAAGCTGCTGCTAGTAGTGGACCTTATTTACAGTAGCTGTCAACTTTTTCAGCAGATAATGTTTCCAAACCCTACCCCATTAGCTCATAGGCATGACGGTAAACTGAATCCGATAACAAGGCCTCTGGTTGGGAGGTTGTGAGGAGCATGGAACCACCTCTTAATTGCTGTTGTTCCCAGGTCCACCCTGACTCGAAGTGGTAGCACCTTTTAATGTTCCAGCTATGGGCAAATAGTTAACCCCAAACAGGGGTCAAAACACTATGAAAGTATAAAAATAAACTTTTATAGAAATATATACATAAAATAGATTCTTATAAAATATGTTCATTTTTATATATCCAATGAAATCTAAAGTGGGGGATTAATTCTATATTATAATCATTATATAAACTGATCCCTCACTTTGTGGCAATGCTAGTTTCTATACATTTATGCATTCTAGATTTATGGGCTTGAGCAAATGGATGGCAGAGCAGGGTTTGTGAGGGTAAAAAGTGAAAGGGTATTAAGAGCTACAAGGGATAGGGAAATGTGGAGGGCCATGATCTTTTCTTTTTCAAATCTCAAAGGCTGGTCCCAGCTATGGGCAAATAGTTAACACCCAAACTGAGGTAAAAACACTATGAAAGTATAAATATACACTTTTATAGAAAAATATACACTTTTATAGAAAAATATTTTTGAAAGAAAAATATTACCAACAATACATTATTGAAGAAAAAATTATTACCATAAGACATTTTTGAAAGAAAAAAATTATTCCGAGAAAAACATTCTTTAATTTAATTATTCCGAGAAAGACATTCTTTAATTTAATTATTCCGAGAAAGACATTCTTTAATTTAATTATTCCGAGAAAGACATTCTTTAATTTAATTATTCCGAGAAAGACATTCTTTAATTTAATTATTCCGAGAAAGACATTCTTTAATTTAATTATTCCGAGAAAGACATTCTTTAATTTAATTATTCCGAGAAAGACATTCTTTAATTTAATTATTCCGAGAAAGACATTCTTTAATTTAATTATTCCGAGAAAGACATTCTTTAATTTAATTATTCCGAGAAAGACATTCTTTAATTTAATTATTCCGAGAAAGACATTCTTTAATTTAATTATTCCGAGAAAGACATTCTTTAATTTAATTATTCCGAGAAAGACATTCTTTAATTTAATTATTCCGAGAAAGACATTCTTTAATTTAATTATTCCGAGAAAGACATTCTTTAATTTAATTATTCCGAGAAAGACATTCTTTAATTTAATTATTCCGAGAAAGACATTCTTTAATTTAATTATTCCGAGAAAGACATTCTTTAATTTAATTATTCCGAGAAAGACATTCTTTAATTTAATTATTCCGAGAAAGACATTCTTTAATTTAATTATTCCGAGAAAGACATTCTTTAATTTAATTATTCCGAGAAAGACATTCTTTAATTTAATTATTCCGAGAAAGACATTCTTTAATTTAATTATTCCGAGAAAGACATTCTTTAATTTAATTATTCCGAGAAAGACATTCTTTAATTTAATTATTCCGAGAAAGACATTCTTTAATTTAATTATTCCGAGAAAGACATTCTTTAATTTAATTATTCCGAGAAAGACATTCTTTAATTTAATTATTCCGAGAAAGACATTCTTTAATTTAATTATTCCGAGAAAGACATTCTTTAATTTAATTATTCCGAGAAAGACATTCTTTAATTTAATTATTCCGAGAAAGACATTCTTTAATTTAATTATTCCGAGAAAGACATTCTTTAATTTAATTATTCCGAGAAAGACATTCTTTAATTTAATTATTCCGAGAAAGACATTCTTTAATTTAATTATTCCGAGAAAGACATTCTTTAATTTAATTATTCCGAGAAAGACATTCTTTAATTTAATTATTCCGAGAAAGACATTCTTTAATTTAATTATTCCGAGAAAGACATTCTTTAATTTAATTATTCCGAGAAAGACATTCTTTAATTTAATTATTCCGAGAAAGACATTCTTTAATTTAATTATTCCGAGAAAGACATTCTTTAATTTAATTATTCCGAGAAAGACATTCTTTAATTTAATTATTCCGAGAAAGACATTCTTTAATTTAATTATTCCGAGAAAGACATTCTTTAATTTAATTATTCCGAGAAAGACATTCTTTAATTTAATTATTCCGAGAAAGACATTCTTTAATTTAATTATTCCGAGAAAGACATTCTTTAATTTAATTATTCCGAGAAAGACATTCTTTAATTTAATTATTCCGAGAAAGACATTCTTTAATTTAATCTGACTTAATTAACCTTCTCACTAAAACCGAACATTAAAAAAATAGTTTCAAACCCCACATTAAATTATCCATAGGGGTTGTTATGTCATTAAACAAAACTCAAACTCGGTCACTTTCTCACCAACAGGATGTGGCTTCTCTCTGTCTTTTCTATGAATATTTTAAAAAATCAATTTGCTATGGAAACCATACTGTGGTGAAACTGTGGCCTTAGTGTACTCCATAGTAGGTTGTGGTAATTAACTTTAATTTAATGTTTATTTTAAAACTTTCCTTCTCTTTATCCTGTCAGGCTGTCTCTACACACCCTTTTATGGCCACACTCTCTTTGTCTGTCCCAGGCCTCTCTATTTTTTTTTCTTTGCTTTTTTCCTTACTGATTTTTATTTTTCCCTTTTCCAGACCGCTATTTGGGTGACCATCGCTTCAGTTACAACCAATTCCTTTCATTCAAGTTCCGAATTGGCGAAAACCAGGCAAGAGCTTCCAGAGCCGACATTGTTTTAGAAGGTGGAAATGGCCAAATGGTATCATTGCCTGTCTATGCTCAAAAAAATCCAACCCCAAAAGTCACTGAGCAAGAATATCGATATCGTCTGCATGAACACGCAAACTATGAATGGCAACCACACCTCCAAGCGGAAGATTTCATCACGTTGTTGTCTAATTTGACAGCAATTAAAATCCGTGGAACTTACAACACAGATGGTATGTATGGTTGGTTGGAGTTGGGCTGCAGGACTGAAAAGAATGTTCAAAGTTAATTATTCTTGCTAACTTAAATTTTCATAGCACAAATATTTTCTCCTTATTTTAGGTCTTTATATATATATATATATATATACGAAAAAAATCGCAAGATCGCCAAGACCTACCGCGGTTTCGCACAACGGCTCATCAGGGCAAAGGCAGACCAAGGACTAATCAAATAAATAGACACCTATTAAGACTAACCCATTTGGGGGAAGGGGTTGAAGGGAAAAAAAAAAAAAAAATATTGGGGGGGGGGGGGTTTTACAGTAACACCGATAGTCTAAGCAAGAAACTTCATTTTGTGCATTCTACACTTATTTAGTATTTCTGTTCTAGCGTTAATGAGTTTGTTTGTAGGTTCAAATTTAGCTATTGCTAGCTTCTCCTCGTCACATACCCTACAAAATTTATTATTTTTATTATCGTTAGGGCACTTTTTTATTATTTCCCATTTCAGAATGGGATCCTTTTTAATTTTGGCTTTTATTTCCCATACATAGGTAGATAATGCAGTGCTATGCTTATATTTCTCGTTTTTGAAAGAAGTTTTATGGTTATAAAACCTACTTTTAAAATTATCATGTGTGGATCCTATGTATGTCTTGGGGCTTTTGTCATTTTCGTTAACATAAACTTTAACCTTATAAACTACGCTTGTCTGATTGCAATTACCTCTAATCGGGCAGTCCTTTTTAGTTCTACAATTACACTTATGTTTATTAACGTTATTATTATCTGTATTTTTATTATTATTATTATTATATATATATATATATATATTTAGTATATCGAGGCAGCAAGTAATTTTCTAGACATATGCTATTAAATATAAGAGACAATGAATGTCTATTATGTTTAATCATGAGCCGTTCTAAACGTCGTATTTTTGCTTTAATTTCAGTTGAAAATAAAGACAAAAATTCTCCAACATTTGGATAATTATTTATTGGTTTTCATCTAAGCTTTCGGCTTACATGAACCATCTTCAAAGAGGTAGTTTAAACTGAAATATTATAAAATCCACCATCACCGACGATTTTATTTTGTGTTGACATAAAACTCCGCTTGGCAACGGCAATAGTTACCAAAAATAATAAACGCAGTTCTTAAGTTTGCGATGCGGTTTTATGACGTCACACCGCAGGATAGCTTAGAAGAAAACCAATAAATAATTATCCAAATGTTGGAGAATTTTTGTCTTTATTTTCAACTGAAATTAAAGCAAAAATACGATGTTTAGAACGGCTCATGATTAAACATAATAGACATTCATTGTCTCTTATATTTAATAGCATATGTCTAGAAAATATATATATATATATATATATATATATATATACACACACACACACACACACACACACACATATCTATCTTCTCTCCTCTCCTCTCTTCTGTTCGGTTTTACTTCACTTTTCCCTCGTGTCCGAGGGTTAGAAGTTCTGCCATGCCATCCAGATCTGACGTTCATTTACGGTCTGATGGGACCCACAACAGATTGGTCCACCCTGCCATGAACGACGCCTTCACTATTAGTTCCGGGCCCCATTATTACTAGCTATATCTGGATTTGACATGACATGAAATTGAGGCAAATTTTCACGGCTGGATGCCCTTCCTAATGCCAACCCCTCCAAAGGGATGGGTATTTGTCGAGTCACCATCTCGCCATAGTTCACCACTAACTGGAGCGATGTGCTTGTCTGTTGTCAAGTAGATGGTCATCTGCCCAACCACGCTGTTCTCTGAACTGCTACCACTCTTATGTTGGGCACCACATGAACTGCTGCTACCCAAGAAAATAGCAGGATAGTTTATCGAGGTTTACTCCTCTAAATCCGCAGAGTTATCATCTCCACTAGTGTCCAAATGCTATTTATTCGTGCTCGACACAATGTGAGTCACCAACCGAGGTCAACAGACCCCGCTCAACCGGGGTTTGAGTCAGTTTGGTTACAAGGCACCAAACACTCGCCTGAGACTACCTCTTACAAATGGGTATCTGTATGTATTTCAAGGAAATACACCTGACCAGGGCATACCCCACACACACCCTCAGAGTAGCCTGCTAGTTGGTCCAGGACTGCTTATTGAATATTCGCAGCTAACCTCCAATATCTGGAGGTCGTTCCCTGATCTGCCACCTGGGGACCCGGTGGATGGGAGATAGTCGCTCCACACCATATATATATATTTTAAACAAATTGTGTTAAATAATGGAGATAACATAGTCTTATATATTTTCTTTTGAATTTTTTTCATATTTTCTGATTAGGCTTTTTATTTCCGAATTATATTTGTATAAAAATTGTCCAAAGGTTGTCTTAGTACTTAGGAACGTCATCGTTCATCATCAGGGAATATATTACAGTTTAAAAACCAAATATTGCCTTGTAGCAGGAAAAGTGTTACAACATTTTGAAATAAAATAAATAAATGTTATGAAGAATTTTTAAATTCAAAGGCAGTAATAATGTAAACAATATGCACATGTGAAGATATGTGCTCACGTAGATGCGTGAATTATATGGAATACTTGGTTGTTTTTTTAAAATTGAAATACCGTAAAAATAGGTTAGAGAATTTGAACTTCGAAGGAACTAATTATGTAAATTATCAAATTACTCAGAGGCAAAGATTTATTTACCTTAATTATATTTCAAATAAACCCTCTAAACACAAGTACATGTCCAGAAACTTGGTAAGCTGTGCGATTGATAAGAGGTTTTTTACTTCTGATATGTAGTGCTTCTAAAATTTTTAGGCATCTAATGTCTGTGTGTTGATCAATAATTTTAGTATTGTCTTTAAGAATTTTACGAATGTCAGAATGCTGAAGAGAAACAGTCTGTGACTTAAGATGTTGTGTAATGGCACTGGGATCGTTTAAATGCATAGTTAATCGTCTAGAGAGCCGGGTAGTCATAAATCCAATGTATGTACATGGATTAGAAGAGCATTCTTCAAAAGAACATTTAAATTCATACACAAGATTAGTTCTATCAATACTGGTAGAAGCTGGAGAGTGGTTGTTGTTCATTATCAGGTTAGGGGTTTTGAATTTACTATATATATATATATATATATATATATATATATATTAATGCAGGTTTCATTGAATAATATAGACAAGTTTTGTCTATTAATTTTGTGTAGGATCCGTTCATACCGTCTGATATACTTGATGGTGATATCGTTGAAAGACAACAAAAAATCACAGTATTTCTTGAATTTTTTATCGGGTCTAAGCTTTCGGCTCACATAAGCCATTATCAAAGAGTAAATATTAACACACAGTAAACATAGAACATTTAAGTTATTAACAATAAAGAGAATTGAATTGAAAATATAAGTCCATCCCTACCGTGGCGGATGGCCGAAGATTGTCTATATTATTCAATGAAACCTGCATTAATGAAAAAATGCTGCCAAAATACACAATATCTATATATATATATATATATATATATATATATATATATATAGTCATCTGCAGACAGATCTATTTCGCTGTATCACGGCTCATCGGTATGATTAGACATTCGATTGCTTCTAACCAGGATTGAAACCTGACTGAATTGACATCAGTCAGCGATTCTGCCTGACTATGGGCGCTTGGTAGAGGAAGGCAGACATTAGCGTGTTATATACAATGTAAACACACGCCGGTAGTCGAGAGTGTTCAGATTCATTACTGAATGAACGATGCATAGAGGCATGAGTAGCTACTGTTTTTTCAAAGTCTACCATTCCTCCATCGTACTCAATAGGGGTGTGAGAGCATAAATAGTCATCCGCAGACAAATCTGTTTTGCCGTATCAGAGCTCATCAGTATGATTAGACATTTGATTACTTCTAGCTAGGCTTGAAACTAGTCATCCACATAGAAGCCTGTTTCACTGTATCACAGCTCATCAGAGTGGCTAGACATCCACTTGCTTTCAACCGGGATCGAAATTCAACCAATTTGGTGTCAATCAGTCCCTACTCCCTAAGCCATACTTGCACACACACACACACACACACACATATATATATATATATATATATATATATATATAAAATCTAAGTGAGAGCCAACAAACCTACCTACGTTTCACCCTTCGGCTCGTCAGGGTAAATTGGCAGGGATATATATATATATATATATATATATATATCCCTCCTGTCACACTAATGGAGAGAGAGACAATAGTGAGACAGCGTCAACTCAGTTTATTGTCTTTCTTTACTACCATTTATGAAAGTTCTTGCTGCGTGTTTGCTCTTTAACAGTGGCTTATTTTATTTTCATTTGTAATAATTATGTTGTCAAGTAGTGAAGAATATATATATATATCAAAAATTTAGAATCGTCATCAGATTGTAAAACGGCGTCTACTATCAATCACACATATACATACCATAAACACATACACACATGCTGGCTCAAACACACTTACAGGTATACACACACACACTCACTACAATTAACGACAGCAGTAGAAGCAAAGGATGTGAAAACAAGCTCTCCTACCATTCTGAAGATGAGATTTTCATCTTGAAATATTAATGAATAATAAATAGGTAATACCCAACATCTTCTTTACCTTCCTTTATTTTAGCAAACGCATTGTGATAGCCTTCAAGACCTAACCACACACACACACACACACATATATATATATATATATATATATATATATGGTGGTGCAAAAATAGGCAGACAGTAAATGATAATGTCAGTTGAGATTTTATATACAATTACATTTACTAATACAATTATTAGATTGATAATTAAATTGTATTGTGTACAATAACACAAATACCATAGTTATAATAAACACAGTTGCAATTATATAAGTGATGCACAAACCGATCCCACCTATTTCTGGACCACCCTTTCTCTCTTTCTCTATCCCTCGATATACAGAATGTCCATAAAATCCATATGCACTTTAAAAAATCTGTATCTGTATTTTAGATAGAAATTAATTGCACACAAACTTTATGAACACCTTGTATATACACTACCGGCCATAATTATTAGGCCACCAAAAAAAAAAAATTTTTTTTAGTATTCATTGCGAAGTGGACAATTGTAAATGAAAATAGAATGGTTCTTTTGTTATTATTACTTTGCAAAATTTTACAAGGCAAATAGGGATAATTTACCCATCGCACCCTGTAGATTTGCTATATATATATATATACACTACCGGCCATAATTATTAGGCCACCCCAGTTTTTTTAAAGAAATGATGTATTTCATCCTATTTTTAGTATTTATTGCCAAGTGGATAATTCTAAATTAAAATAGAATGGTTCTTTTGTTAATACTGCACAATAACATGTGCATCAAATGAACTGTTCTGGTGTCCAGTTTTTGTGCTCTCTTCCCTATGCTAGTCTCTTCTTCTTATTGGCTGACCAAAGCAAAGGATTCCTGGATGCCTTGTAAAATTTTCCCAAAGGTATTTGTGCGTAAGTGAATGCAAGGAATTCAACTGGAATTCGAATGTGGTTCCCCGGTTTGTCGTTTGGAGTCAATAACCACTGCACCACAATGCACATCCTGTGCCACAGTAGATGTATCAGTCAGTTAAGTACCATACATTTGGGTGATCATGTCTCGAAAGAGACATAACTGACTGGGCAGAGGATTATCCCGCAGTAGGTTGTCATTGCTTTCTGCAGTAGACTGGTTGCCAGCCAAGGCTATAGAACCCAATCTGTTCTGTTGTTTGACTCATAGCTAGAGGGAGAAGAGATGCATTATATTATTAAGTAGTAATTAATGGGGGATCAGTTCATTATTTCATGACAATAGAAAACTGGGCCCCCACTTTATGCCCATTAGAAGCCTTACTCATGTTTCCAACTACTATATTCATTCAGTCAGTTAAGTACCATACATGGTACATGCTTTGGGTGATCATGTCTCGAAAGAGACATGACTGACTGGGCAGAGGATTATCCTGCAGTAGGTTGCCATTGCTTTCTGCAGTAGACTGGTTGCCAGCCAAGGCTATAGAACCCAATCTGTCCTGTTATTTAACCCATAACTGGAAGGAAGAGACGGATTAATACCTTTCCCAAGGGTATTTGCATGTAAGTGAATGCAGAGAATTCAACTGGAATTTGAACTTGGCTCTCCAATTTCTCATTTCGAGCTGATATCCACTGCACCACAATGCACATCCTAGATGTCTAGGGATCCAAAAATAGAAAACATTTTTCTAGTAAAACTCTTCCAACATGGAAATTTGTCAGCATTAACATTTACCATAAGTTGGAGAAAATGTTAGATTTTAAAATTTTTCCGGAATGCTTTTGCGGACCACTGAAAACTGTGGCAAATCACACGCAGCTCCTGGGCTGTAAAATGCCCACCCCTGTGATAGGTCTGGTATTTTTCTGAATTTCTGAATTTAAGCGGAATTTAAGGCTTTCTTGAATTTTTACTTTTATTTTAATTCTGTTCATTTTTTTTCTTTCTTTTTCAGGATCTGGGTTCATTGATGATGTGAAAATGGGAACAGCTTGGTTGGGTTTCAATGGGGGTAAGGTTGCCACATGGGTGGAGCAGTGTAACTGCCCAACTGCCTATCTGGGTGAATATTGCCAGTCTTGTTCTCCAGGTTACAGAAGAGATCCGCCCAATGGAGGTCCGTTCGCCCGTTGTGTCCCCTGTGAATGTAATGGACACTCAGATGACTGTGACGTGAATACAGGTGAGTCGAATAATACACCCCTATCATGTGAAAATTTTGTTCGTCACTTCCAACGAAGGGCTTTTCCCTCATCACTGTCACTCTTCTGAGCCCTAACACCCCAGGAGTGTTACCTTTCCTCTCGACTAGCTCCATCAGATCTCCAGGTCTGTACATCAACAGAGGGTCCCTGCTCAGGTGACCCCTTTATGAACTCTGAGAACTTTCTTTCCACCACATTATATGCCAGGTATAGCATCTCTCTATCTGACAGCTCATATATAATCTAGCCATGCTAGCAATTTTCTTAACTTCTCGGGGTCACCCCCTAAAGTTAGAACCCTGTTTGCCACTAGCAATTTTCTAAACTCATCAGTTAATCATTGCCCTGGTATTTCCTCTTCAACTTCTATCCTAACACACTAGCAATAGTCAGGTTAACAAATCAACAAATAACAAAACAAATAATTTGATTTTGGCAAGCTGCAACAACAATCGAAAAAGAATTCAGAGACAGCCAAAAAGAGTCACTGTGATTCTTGCTTTGTGGTCACTGCAAGCTTCAATGAATGAGGAAAAAAAGTTGAGTGTTTTTTGAACTGTTTGATCAAAATGACAGTTTCTCAATTGTCTACTGTTTGTTCTTTTTTCTTTGCTTTGGTCATAGTCAACCCAAGGGTTTAAAATCCTGGGTTTTGTGAACACTGACCACAAAATCTTGCAGCCGATCAATAACTGATCACTTCATTCCAAACCAGGCCCTACCCACATTGTGCTTGATTGACTACAAAGCTGGTCTGGGTTTAAAGTCGCTGAAAATTTGCTGCATCAATGATCCATACAGAGCTGGGAGCCACAATAAAAAAGGAAATCTTTGTAAATTTACCTACAACACTGTATCTTCATCCTCTTCAAAGTGTCTCTATTCATGGAAATGATGACTAAATTACTCAGTCTCTCGTCTGTCTTGTGAAAATTTTATTCATCACTTCCAAGGAAGGGTTTTTCACGTATACGTTAACCATTACACAATTCAAGAGAGAAAAAGTCTTATGATATGAAATCAATTTTATTAAAGAAAAACAATAAAGCAGTGTCTATATTAAAAAAAGAAGGAAAGAAATGGACGTTGTTCACAACTGTTACTGCTTAATAATGTCCTTAAGCTCACAAGAAATTAATCTTGTGTTGGTAACAAAACGAAAGGATCGACAAGAACGAAAGATCGAAAAGTAGAAGAGAAGATATTGTCCATTTACAGTTCGGTAGATCTTACAGTTTTAATTCGACATTCCCATTCTTATCATTATTTTTTTTTTATTTATTTAGTCAAATTCAAGAATAGTCTCAAAAAGTTCTCTCTCTTATATCGTAACATCAAAGTCCATTCCTTTTTTTGGGGGAATGTCTGTCTTTTTTCCAATATTGCAGTTTGTTGAATCTTAATTTACAAAACGATTCATTCCTCCATCAATCCGCCAATATCAACATCTTCCTTTCATCCTGACCTTATGATAATCCGTTTTTGAACTGTCAAGTCCAGTTACGACTGTGCTGGGATAATCATTCAGTCTCAGCAGTCACTTAGAGACCTGAATTAGAACACGACTTAATCATAGATGAAATTTTGTTCCTTCATTTACGTCTAATATCGACAGAGGAGAATCTACATGACTAAATCTTTAGTCAGCATTTCTTCTTGAGTCTTGAGTTCTTGTGACTACTTTAATGTCCAGTCAGGACAAAGTTGGCTAATCCACAAGACCTCTGCATTTCTTCAGAGATCAGAACATGGCATCAGGTAACTTAGACGCCGGTTTCTTCCTCACGCCTGTTCTTTGTCAAGTCTTTCCGCAATTTCTACTCCAACAGCTTTTTTTTTTGCACTTCCCGACTGTGGAATTCCCTTCCACATAATTGCTTCCTCAACGGCAACAATCTCCAGGAGTTTAAATGTAAGGTCAATAAACACCTCTTAACACACTAACTTGCATCCATTCTCTCAAACACTCTTCCCATCTACCCAACCCTCAGCCTCGGTATCTTTACCCATCTATCACCCTCCTTCTGACATTTCCTATATATAACCACTATTTCTCTTTACCTTCCCCTGTATAACCCCTTGCACAATAGTGGCAGTGGGATACCTTGCTTGGGGTGAAATGATTTAAAAAAAAAAACTGCCTTCTTCACTTCAAATTTCATTCAAAAGGTGGGAAAAGGTTCTCCGGACCACTCGGAATGCAGAATCCGATCACATGACATAGCAGTCAAAGAAGTTGTGAACATGAAAGGGCGACTAGCGGAGGCTCTGGAAAAAAGAGAGTTCGTTTGTGTCTGGCATGCAGGGCAGTAATCTGTTCCAAAGAAAGAAAATAATAATAATACTCACCGCTGTCTTAATAATCCACCTTCAGCTCATTCTAAAGGAAAAAAGAGAGGAGGCCTTCCAGTGGAATTTTTATAGACTGAGGAAATGGATTATGGGTAGAGAAAT
>JBBBDQ010001694.1:1707500-1905000 GCA_037127315.1 Ascarosepion bandense
CCTGCAAGGGATAGGAGGTTGTGGAGAGTCATGATCACAATGTATTGAGCTTTTAAAATAGAAAATACCTATCACTCATTTTCTTTTCTTGATTTCATGGCAAACTGATAATTAGAATGGGAGGGTGAGAGGATAAATATCACTTTGGGCTGCAAAGGATAGGAGGTTGTGGAGAATCACCCAGTCCCCTAATGTATTGAAGCACCAAAAATAGAAAGTACTATCACTCATTTCTTTTTCTTGAATTCATGGCAAACTGATAGTGGGAATGGAAGATAGGAAGGGGATAAATATCACTTTGAGCTGCAAAGGATAGGAGGTTGTGGAGAGTCATGATCCTAATGTATTGAAGCACCAAAAATAGAAAATGCCTATCACTCATTTCTTGAATTCATGGCTGATAGTGGGGAATGGGAGAGATAGGAAGGGGGATAAATATCACTTTGACCTGCAAAGGATAGGAGGTTGTGGAGAGTCTTGATCCCCAATGTATTCAAGAAGCACCAAAAATAGAAAATGCCTATCACTCATTTCTTTTCTTGAATTCATGGCAAACTGATAGTGGGAATGGGAGAGATAGGAGGATAAATATCATGCAGTACCTGAGGATAGGAGGTTGTGGAGAGTCTTGATCCCCCAATGTATTGAAGCACAAAAATAGAAAATGCCTATCACTCATTTCTTTTCTTGAATTCATGGCAAACTGATAGTGGGAATGGGAAGATAGGAAGGGGTAATATCACTTTGAGCTGCAAAAGGACTGGAGGTTGTGGAGAGTCATGATCCCCTATTGTTGACACCAAAAATAGAAAATGCCTATCACTCATTTCTTTCTTGAATTCATGGCAAACTGATAGTGGGAATGGGAGAGATAGGAAGGGGATAAATATCACTTTGAGCTTATAAAAGGAATTGGGGTTACTTTGGAGGTCATGATCCCCTAATGTATTGAAGCACCAAAAATAGAAAATGCCTATCACTCATTTCTTTTCTTGAATTCATGGCAAACTGATAGTGGGAATGGGAGAGATAGGAAGGGGATAAATATCTTTGCCCCCGAGCTGCAAAGGATAGGAGGTTGTGGAGAGTCACATGATCCCCCAATGTATTGAAGCACCAAAAAATAGAAAATGCCTATCACTCATTTCTTTTCTTGAATTCATGGCAAACCCATTAATTAGAATGGGAGAGATAGGAAGGGGATAAATATCACTTTGAGCTGCAAAGGATAGGGAGGTTGTGGAAGTCATATGATCCTAAATATGATAGGCTTTCAAAATGAAAATGCCTATATCACTCATTTTATTTCTTGAATTCATGGCAAACTGATAGTGGGAATGGGAGAGATAGGAAGGGGGATAAATATCACTTTGACCTGCAAAGGATAGGAGGTTGTGGAGAGTCTTGATCCCCAATGTATTGAAGCACCAAAAATAGAAAATGCCTATGCTCCATTTCTTTTCTTGAATTCATGGCAAACTGATAGTGGGAATGGGAGAGATAGGAAGGGGATAAATATCACTTTGAGCTGCAAAGGATAGGAGGTTGTGAAGTCATGATCCCCTAATGTATTGAAGCACCAAAAATAGAAAATGCCTATCACTCATTTCTTTTGTGAATTCTGTGAAACTGATAGTGGGAATGGGAGAGATAGGAAGGGGATAAATATCACTTTGAGCTGCAAAGGATAGGAGGTTGTGGAGAGTCATGATCCTAATGTATTGAAGCACCAAAAATAGAAAATGCATATATCATTTCTTTTGCAGATTAAGCAGGCAGTAGTGGGGAATGGAGAGATAGGAAGGAGATAAATAATCTATCATGACCTGCAAAGGATGGAGGTTGTGAAGTCATGATCTGTGTATTGAAGCACCAAAAATAGAAAAATGCCTACATCCTCATTTCTTTTCATGAATTCATAGCAGCTGATAGTGGGAATGGGAGAGATAGGAAGGGGATAAATATCACTTTGGGCTGCAAAGGATAGGAGGTTGTGGAGAGTCATGATCCCCTAATGTATTGAAGCACCAAAAATAGAAATGCCTATCACTCATTTCTTTTCTTGAATTCATGGCAAACTGATAGTGGGAATGGGAGAGATAGGAAGGGGATAAATATCACTTTGAGCTGCAAAGGATAGGAGGTTGTGGAAGTCATGATCCCCTAATGTATTGAAGCACCAAAAATAAAGAAATGCCTATCATGTTTCTTTCCTTTGAATTCATGGCAAACTGATAGTGGGAATGGGAGAAATAGGAAGGGGATAAATATCTTGTGCAAAGGATAGGAGGATTTATTGAAGTCATGATCCCCCAATGTATTGAAGCACCAAACTGATACCTATCACTCATTTCTTTTCTTGAATTCATGGCAAACTGATAGTGGGAATGGGAGAGATAGGAGGGATAAATATCACTTTGAGCTGCAAAGGATAGGAGGTTGTGGAAGTCATGATCCCCTAATGTATTGAAGCACCAAAAATAGAAAATGCCTATCACTCATTTCTTTTCTTGAATTCATGGCAAACTGATAGTGGGAATGGGAGAGATAGGAAGGGGATAAATATCACTTTGAGCTGCAAAGGATAGGAGGTTGTGGAGAGTCATGATCCCTAATGTATTGAAGCACCAAAAATAGAAAATGCCTATCACTCATTTCTTTTCTTGAATTCATGGCAGCTGATAGTGGGAATGGGAGAGATAGGAAGGGGATAAATATCACTTTGACCTGCAAAGGATAGGAGGGGAGTTGTGGAGAGTCATGATCACAATGTATTGACACCAAAAATAGAAAATGCCTATCACTCATTCTTTCTTGAATTCATGGCAAACTGATAGTGGGAATGGGAGAGATAGGGAAGGGGATAAATATCACTTTGAGCTGCAAAGGGTGGAGTTGTGGAGAGTCATGATCCCCTAATGTATTGAAGCACCAAAAATGAAAATGCCTATCACTCATTGCCTTTCTTGGGTCATGGCAAACTGATAGTGGGAATGGGAGAGATAGGAAGGGGATAAATATCACTTTGAGCTTGCAAAGGATAGGAGGTTGTGAAGTGTGATCCCCTAATGTATTGAAACACCAAAAATAGAAAATGCCTATCCTCATTCTTTTCTTGATTGTGGCAAACTGATAGGCAGATGGGAGAGATAGGAAGGGGATAAATATCACTTTGACCTGCAAAGGATAGGAGGTTGTGGAGAGTCACTTGATCCCCCAATGTGTGCTGAAGCACCAAAAATAGAAAATGCCTATCACTCATTTCATTGTGAATTCATGGCAAACTGATAGTGGGAATGGGAGAGATAGGAAGGGGATAAATATCACTTTGAGCTGCAAAGGTCAGGAGGTTGTGGAGAGTCATGATCCCCTAATGTATTGAAGCACAAAATAGAAAATCACCTATCACTCATTTCTTTTCTTGAATTCATGACAGTAGTGGGAATGGGAGAGATAGGAAGGGATAAATATCACTTTATTTCTGAGGATAGGATTGTAGGAGATATTTGATCCCCAATGTCTAGTGAGCACCAAAAATAGAAAATGCCCTAACTCATTTCTTTTCTTGAATTCATGGCAAACTGATAGTGAGAATGGGAGAGATGGGAAGGGGATAAATATCACTTTGAGCTGCAAAGGATAGGGTTGGAAAGTCATGATCCCTAATGTGATGACACCAAAAATAGAAAATGCCTATCACTCATTTCTTTTCTTGAATTAACCTTAGCAAACTGATAGTGGGAATGGGAGAGATAGGAAGGGATAATATCAACACAGACTGCAAAGGATGAGTTGTAGAGTCATGATCCCCCAATCGTGAAGCACCAAAAATAGAAAATGTGTAGCCCTCACTTCTTTTTCTTGATTATCCCAAACTGATAGGATAATGGGAGAGATTGTAAGGGGACAAATATTACAAAAGATTGGAAGCTGTGGAGAGCCACGGCTGATGAAAGTTGTTGAAGGTAAGAGCTTGAAACCAGAAAGTTTTGAACTTTTTTGTCATTAACTGTTTTTCCCTGTTTCTTTTTTTCTACAGGCCGCTGTATTTGTAAGCACAACACAATCGGCCGTAACTGTGAACGGTGTCTTGAAGGTTATTACGGGGATGCCAAACAAGGTACAAGTGACGACTGTAAACCATGTCCGTGTCCGAACAATGGCACGTGTCAGCAATTTTCCAACAATGAAATTGTTTGCACCAACTGTCCGGATGGTTATGGAGGTAAGAAATGTCTTTAATTCTTTTCTCGAGCCCTCTTAAGTAAGGTGCATCGCTTGTTAAAATTTCAGTGATGACCTACAAATCCAGACTGCAGGATGAAAAATAACTCTACCATTTTGGTCAGGGTGAGGAACTGCATGATCGATAAACACTGTCATTCTTCTCCATGTTCAGTGGGTTTGGGTATACAGTAGTCCCCTCAACTGTCACCATGTAGCATCTGTTAAAGATGTTGAATAATACCAAACATGTACACACATACATACACACACATATATATATATATATATATATATATATATATATATATATATATATATATTGTACCAGGTTTAGCATCTTCGCCCCCACCAACAGAATGCACCTTGAGGCCCCTCTATCCACAGAATGCAACTTGACCCTGTCTGGACATTCTGAACCCACAATAAATGTTACTTTAAACAAAATAACATACTCTTGGAAAGCAGATATTCCTTGATCACGGGGGGGGGGCGACGGAAGAAATGGCGGAATTGCTCCGTTTTGAAGCTATACATTACAAATGTTTTTATAACTTTTAGCTACTTTTTATGTATCTTGAAACAGATATCTATAATCTATTTCTCTCTCAAGTTCATTTTTTCTCTCAACTTTTTAAAATTTTTTTCTCTCAACTTTTTAAAATTTTTTTCTCTCAACTTTTTAAAATTTTTTTCTCTCAACTTTTTAAAATTTTTTTCTCTCAACTTTTTAAAATTTTTTTCTCTCAACTTTTTAAAATTTTTTTTCTCTCAACTTTTTAAAATTTTTTTTCTCTCAACTTTTTAAAATTTTTTTCTCTCAACTTTTTAAAATTTTTTTCTCTCAACTTTTTAAAATTTTTTTCTCTCAACTTTTTTTTTAATTTTTTTCTCAACTTTTTTTTTAATTTTTTTTCTCAATTTTTTTTTTAATTTTTTTCTCAACTTTTTTTTTAATCAACTTTTTTTTTTAATTTTTTTTTCAACTTTTTTTTTAATTTTTTTCTCAACTTTTTTTTTAATTTTTTTCTCAACTTTTTTTTTAATTTTTTTCTCAACTTTTTTTTTAATTTTTTTCTCAACTTTTTTTTTAATTTTTTTCTCAACTTTTTTTTTAATTTTTTTCTCAACTTTTTTTTTAATTTTTTTCTCAACTTTTTTTTTAATTTTTTTCTCAACTTTTTTTTTAATTTTTTTTCTCAACTTTTTTTTTAATTTTTTTCTCAACTTTTTTTTTAATTTTTTTCTCAACTTTTTTTTTAATTTTTTTCTCTTTTTTTAACTTTTTAAAATTTTTTTTTCTCAACTTTTTTTTAAATTTTTTTTTCTCAACTTTTTTTTAAATTTTTTTCTCTCAACTTTTTAAAATTTTTTTCTCTCAACTTTTTAAAATTTTTTTCTCTCAACTTTTTAAAATTTTTTTCTCTCAACTTTTTAAAATTTTTTTCTCTCAACTTTTTTTAAAATTTTTTTCTCTCAACTTTTTTTATTTTTTTATTACAATCATCTTTGGAGCCAAGGAACCTTGTGCCCCCACCTCCCGCAATCACGTGTGTGCATGGTGGGGGTGGCCTAAGCACGGCCTTGTATTATGTGGTACTCTTCAGCAATAAATTGAGTTTTTCCGGTGACTGGTGTGTGTATACACCGCTTATATATATATATATATATATATATAAAACGAGCTAAAATTCACCCTCTCATTCCATGCACCTATAGCTTAGGGAAAAGAGACTCTGACTGATTCCAAATCGTTCGAGTTTCAATCCCAGCCTGAAGCAGGTGGAAATGTCTAGCCACACTGATGAGCTGTGATACAGCAAAACCGTCTTGTATGTGGATGACTTAAAGTCTGCCTTATTTCAACAAGCACCCATATCTCAGAGGTAGAATCGCTGACTGATGTCAATTCAGCCAGGTTTCAATCCTAGCTAGAAGCATTCGGATGTCTAACCGTACTGATGAGCTGTGATAGAGCGAAACAGGTCTGTCTGCGTATGACACGCTTCTAGCTAGGATTGAAACCTGGATGAATTGACATCAGTCGGCGATTCTACCTCTGAGATATGGGTGCTTGTTGAAATAAGGCATGTACGTGTCGCTCATTTGGTAATGAATTGGAGTACTCTGGCTATTGGGTGTGTATTATGATAATATACATGCCAAAACGTCTGCCTTCTTCTACCCAGCGCCCATGGCTCAGAGGTGGAATTGCCGACTGACGCCAACTCGGTTGGATTTCAATCCTGGGTTAAAAGCAGTCGGAGTCTAACTATACAGTGAAACAGATCTGTCTGTGGATGACTATATATATTTGTTTGAACATTATTTTTGATCAATACTTGTATTTAAGTAAATATTGTTTATAATCAAACAGTATTATATATTTATTTCTACCGGCCTGATTATTTATGATAAATTTTTATTATGAAAATGTGTGTCATTCAGCAGGATTCAAACCTACGACCCCTATTCACATAGGGGAAGCCTATGTGATCTGGCGCATCTTAGACCTCTCAACCGCGAATGACGATCAGTCTAAAAGAAGTTAAATTAACCCTATAACACAATTTTCAAATACATCCTAATGACCATCTCTGCTCTGAAATGCATCAAACAAATCATTTCAAATTGTCGGTGGTTTATAGCCAAGTTTCGTTAATCTTCGTTAATTTCCGTAACATGTTTACATTTGTTGACATTAAGATACATTAAGGTCTGATAAAATGAGCTAATTTAGTTTATAGAAATTAATTATAATTTATAACCACTCTAAATGATGTGTTGAGTTTTCCTTTGTAAATATATATATATATTCATTTGGAAGTCAGTTGATTATGCAAATGAAAATATTTAAAATTTTATATATGTATCGGGCATTTTTTAATATAACTGTATACTGGTCTAATTTAATTATGACCAATAACTAGTTAATAATATATATATATATATATATATATATTTGTTATGAACATTGAACAAAGTCTAATTCCAAGGAGCTATTTGACATTGCCATGGGATCACTAGATTCTGCAGAAATTATCTGATCTTGTAGCTCTGTTCATTTTGTACAATCTGACTGCATATTGTGATGTTGATATAGTTGACATTGGGTTATAAAGAGTTGATGGGCTCATGATTGTCCAAAATTCTACAAACTCTGAAGCAGGTAGAATTTGTAAATTAATACATAGCCTAATAAAAACTTTAAAGTAATAATTCAATAATTAAACTAACCTAAAAAAAACATTGACTTTCTAGATGTTACTCTAGATTTAGTTAATTACGCATACTCACACTTTGTAAAATATAATGCTAATCCTATCTCCATACATCCTAAATCAAATCACCCACCATCTATTTTTAAGCATATACTGTATTCTGTTGAACTCGGAATAAACAATTCCTCAACTGTGAATTGATGAGACCTTACTGCCAATCTAGTAATGCATTTAAATTCATAAAGTCTAACTACCATAGAGGCAAGTTAATCAGAATAATTACCATTAAAGAACTTAGAGAGATGATGCCAGAAAGCAACACTACAGTAGTGGTAAATTGAAGCCGAGATGCCAGGTCGGCACCAATATCATTGCAGATTCTTTGGCTCTTATTGAAGATCTCTAAATATATAGCAGGAGCATGAGACCAAGTGTGGCAGCAATTTTCAAAGCAAGGACAAATAATAAACTTATAAATATACAAGATAGATTCTTTTTTTTTAATCATCTCACCCCAAGCAAGGCATTCCACTGCCACTATTGCGCATGGGGCTACATAGGGGAAGGTAAAGAGGAGTGGTTAGGTGTAGGAAATATCAGAAGGAAGGTGATAGATGGGTAAGGATACTGAGGATGATGGGAAGAGTGTTTGAAAGAATGGGAGCGAGTTAGTGTGTTAGGAGGTGACTATTGATCTTACATTTAAACTCCTGGAGATTGTAGCTGTCAGGGAAGCAATCGTGTGGAAGGGAATTCCACAGTCAGGAAGTGCGAGAAAAAAAACTGTTGGAGTAGAAATTGTGGTTGCATTTTATCGGTTTCACTGTAAAAGGGTGGGATCTAGTTGCTAATCTAGGGGGCAGCAGTGATCCAAGTTCATTGGGTCAGAAGCCGTGAAAGTATTTATAGAAGAGACACAGGGAAGCCACATTGCTCCGGTGAGAGAGAGACTGCAGGAAGTCTGCCAAGTTGGTATTGATCACATTACAGACCCTCCGCTGTACCTTGTCGAGAAGCCTGAGAAGAATAGCAGGAGCACCCGACCAGATATGGCAGCAGTATTCAATGCATGGGCAGATGGTAGATTTATAAATGTGCAAGATAGATTCAGATGGAAAAAACTTCCAGACCCTGCACAGAGAACCGACATTCATAGCAGCGGATTTAGCAATGGATTCGATATAGTCATTCCATTTGAGGTTCCAAGGAGGCATAGTGTTTTACTCTCTGGGAGGCAAGCCTGGTCCATGCTAATGGGAGATAGGTGTGATTGTCTATGATGGTTAATTGATAGTAGCTTTGTTTTAGAAGCATTAAAGCTTACGAACCATTTCTTACCCCAGTCCACTACGGATTGGAGGTCCTTTTCAAGTTCGGCTGCAAGGTTAGCTTTGTCGCCCACACCAGATTTTTGATTGAGGCAAGGAGAAATTCTGCAGAATAAGAATGTTGGTCTTTTTTTTTTTTTTTTGGCATAGTTTTATCTTTATGAACAGTCAATACTACAATACTGCCCTAAAATCAGTGGCTATAAATTTCAGTGATATTAAATATTATAAGCAGAATAATAATAATAATACCAAGCATAAAAGAAATAAAAAAAAACATAATTTGTTACACACCACACTGTAACAAAATGGTTACTACAAAGTTAGGCAATAAATTCCTTAACCTAATTCAGAAATCTTTCTTAACCCCTTAACAAAATTTTTTAATAAAAATACACTGAAGCTTGTAGTGACACTGATAATCTTGAAATAATAATAAAATCCTAAAACAATATAACAAAATTAACAATCATAACCACCTCATTATAAATAATGACACTGATACTTGTACTTGCCATAACCCAAATGAATGTCCTCTGCAAAATAGATGCCTTACAAATTCCACAGTATACCAAGCTACCATCTCCACTAAAGAAAATCTAAATCTTGTCAAACATTATATTAGAAGTACTAAGAACAATTTTAAGGCTTAGATTGCATCAGCATAAACTATCTTTTAATCATAAAATCTACAGTAACTCAACTTCTCTCTTCAAATACTATTGGCAATTGAAAGATGCAAATAAAACATTATAATGGAATATATATTAAAAAAAGCTAGAACATGTAGATCATTACATGAAATGTGTTCCTTACTTACAAGAACAAATTCAAATAATTAAATTTCCAAAAATTTATTAAACTAATGTAATGAAATTACCACTTACTGCCACCATAAGTTAATCCACAGTCTTAAATTTTTCTAAAATTATCTCAATCTGTTTACTATTCTATCTATAGATTTACTGCTGTTAATTATATATATATATATATATATATATATATATATATATATATAATTAATTGGAGTAGATAGACGAAACTATCGCCCAGTTCACACTCCACCCACATCTATTGAACAGGTGTAGATGCTCATCCCTTTTTCCCTGTTTAGGATGTGGTTTCCGGCTTTCTCTTTTCCAATCTATTCACTCTTACGTAGCCCCCTGCACATCAGTGGCATTACCGCCTTGTTCTGGGTGATATGATTTAAAAAAAAAAAGAAATATATATATATATATATATATATATATATATATATATATATACTTTAATTTGAACTTAACTTTTTGTCTTTTTTATGTCAGGTGACCTTTGCAATATCTGCTTGGATGGTTACTATGGTGACCCAGCTGGACGTCATGGACCAAAGTCATCATGTCAGAGATGTTCATGCAATGACAACATTGATCTTAACAGTGTTGGAAACTGCAACACGTGAGGGATTGTTGGTTGTTTGTTTTAGAATCAATTTAATTTTTTATTTAAAAAGTAATCTTTTCAAAACAATGGTTTCTTAAAAAAAAACTGTTCAAATCTTATGTAAAAATTTATTGTTATTACCAACTTTGAAAGAATGATTGAATTTTTGTTTTTTATGGATTATCAACCCTTTTTGGGTTGTTTAAAGCCAAAATACATTTTCTGGATTTTAATGACTGGCCGAACCACATGAAGTCAAGTAGGCCCTGAATGAAAAGTCTTTTATGGCTGAAAGATAGTTTTTCGAGTCTAGGTTCAAAGTGACAACCTACTTGAATGAAGGGGAAGAAAATAAAAAATGAAAAAACAGGGTCACCCATACTTTGTTTGAAATGTTTCTGCTTTCTATCCTATGTAAATTGAGTCCCAGTTAAGGCTGGATTGAGAGAGTAGCTGTCTGTCCAACCAGTCACATTGGTAGTCACTCGCTGAAGTAAAAAGAGATGAAGGGACCTTTGTGTCACCCATGTAATGCCAGAGAGACTACTGGATCTGACCTGGGTGTGGGGTGGTTCATGGAAATAAAACCCTATATTATTGGGAAACAGATTTGTCTTCATTTCCTGCTGTTGATTTCATTTTCCATTTCCTGTGAATCTTTTTCCATTCTTTGCAGCCGCAAAGAATCATGGGATTGATTTGTCTCATTGGTAAAAGAGAAGGACCCTGTTTTATGTTATGAACATTGCCCTTGAGTTTTTATACTAAATACAATTGTTTCAGTCTCTTTTACTACTAATCAACTTCTTCATGTGCCATTTCCCTTCAGGACGTAGGTGATCATAGACTTCCACTACCATCCATTTGCTCAGGCCTATCAAGTATGTCTCATACTGCATTCTACTGTCTCTTTCCTTCTATCTATCCTGTGAGTATTAAATTCTCCAGGCCCTTTTTCCTCATTACACGTCCCAGGAACCTCATCATAAGTGTCATTTCAGGAAACTATCAATAACATCATAATAACAAAAGATAAGGATATTAGTCCAGTTGTAAATTATGGGAATAACTCAATCCAAAAATTCGGTATATTTTTAAGGATTCATTTTATTGCCACTGGGATAATGTGGCAAAGCAGGTGCCTCACTTCTTGTACAACCAGCTAAACTGCAGGAAGATCTTTTGCTCAGTCAGTCATGTTTCTTTTGAGACATGATTGCCCAGCCATATAACATATGGCACAACTGACTGATTGAATATAATAGTTGGAAACATGATTAAGGCTTCTCTTGGGCATAAAGTGGGTGACCGGTTTTCTATTGTTATGAAGTAATAAACTGATCCCCCACTAATTAATACTTAATAATATAATACATCTTTTCCCACTCTAGCTATGAGTCAAATAATAGGACAGATTGGGTTCTATAGCCTTGGCTGGCAACCAGTCTACCGCAGAAAGCAATGGCAACCTACTGCGGGATAATCTTCTGCCCAGTCAATCATGTATCTTTCAAGACATGATCGTGCAAGCGTGTATCATGTATGGCACTTAACTGACTGACTGAATTTCATAGTTGGAATCATGATTAAGGCTTCTACTGGTTATAAAATGGGGGATCGGTTTTCTATTGTTATGAAGTAATAAACTGAATATAATAGTTGGAAACCTGATTAAGGCTTCTCCTGGGCATAAAGTGGGTGACCGGTTTTCTATTGTTATGAAGTAATAAACTGATCCTCCACTAATTGCTACTTAATAATATAATACATATCTTCCGCTTCTAGCTATGAGTCAAATAACAGGACAGACTGGGTTCTATAGCCTTGGTCGGCAACCAGTCTACTGCAGAAAGCAATGGCAACCTACTGCGGGATAATCTTCTGCCCAGTCAATCATGTATCTTTCAAGACATGATCGTGCAAGCGTGTTTCACGTATGGCACTTAACTAAGTGAATATAAAAGTTGGAAACCTGATTAAAGCTGCTACTGGGCATAAAATGGGGGTCGTTTTTCTATTGTTATGAAGTAATAAACTGATCCCCCATTAATTACTACTTCATAATATAATACATCTCTTCCCCCTCTAACTATGAGTCAAATAACATGACAGATTGGGTTCTATAGCCTTGGCTGGCAACCAGTCAACCTCAAAAAATGATGTCGACCTACTGTGGGAAAATCTTCTGCCCACTCAGTCATATCTTTTTCGAGACATGATCGCCCAAGCATCTATCACGTATGGCACTTAACGAAGTGGATATAATAATTGGATACATGATTAAGGCTTCTACTAGGCATAAAGTGGGGGATCGGTTTTCTATTGCTATGAAGTAATAAACTAATCCCCCTAATTACTACTTAATGTAATACATATCTTTTTCCTCTAGCTATGAGTCAAATAACAGGACAGATTGGGTTCTATAGCCTTGGCTGGCAACCAGTCTAATGCAGAAAGTAATTGCAATCTACTGCGGGGAAAATCTTTTGCTCAGTCAGTCATGTCTCTTTTGAGTCATGGCCACCCCAATGGGTATCATGTATGGCACTTAACTGACTGAAAGTCCTACCATTTTGTGGGAGGCATTTCTGCCACACCCTCTACATGCATTGAAATATAGCATTAAAAATTTCTGTTATTCAAGCTGAATTGTTTTCAAACAACGAATCATTTCTTTGCAGAATAACTGGTGAGTGCTTGAACTGTCGCTACAACACAGTCGGCTTTTTCTGTGAAAAATGTCTTGCCAACTATTATGGAGATGCACTGGCACTTCCAAAAGGACAGTGTAAACGTAAGTTTGATTTCTTTATACTTTCTGAGGTACTGAATATGTATACACTTTGGTTCCCCCTCACTGGAATGCGATTGGTTGGTGTCAGCCATAAATACAGACAAAGGCAAGGATGTCCAGACAGAGAGATCTTCCACTAGAGATCTATGCCTATGTCTCAGGATACTGCATACGACAATTTAGTCTATGATCTAGATTGACCTACTTGGTTACATTTTCCTAAACCCCTTACCAATGTCGTATTGATATATATCCCTTTCCGGGACGTATCACTTTCGTTCGTCATATTTTTTATTGTCATTTGGTGTTTCTAAGTCTGGTTCTGGATTATTTAATTGATTTGTTTTTTTTTTTTAGATATTTAAATATCTTGAAAGTGATTGACAGGGTTTGACATGAAATAAAGGTTGTTTTTAATTGGCAAGCTTCTAGATTCTTTCATATGAATGCGGGTATCACTCAAGGCTCTGTAACACTTTTGCCCAGGCTGGCTGATTGTGATGCTTGTTCTTGTCAACAGTCATAATGGCACCAATTGTGACACTGCCACCCGGCTGGCTGGTTTGTTCGGTCACTCGCTGATTCAGGAACAGATCACGCTGCAATGATGTCAAAATGGTACCTGCTATGTCGACACTTTTGGGCCGCTGTTGCTGGTCGTGATGATCTCATCACAAAAGCTGGTCTTCAAGATGTCCATTGCAACAACGGACCACTGCCCACGTTGTGATCTGATCTCAGAAAGTCGTTGTGCAAATCCAGTAGCCGTCTTTCCACCAGAACCAGATGCCTGGAGAGTTACGAATAATGTCTTTATATAAAAAAAAAATAATTATGAGTTACAGAAGCAGATAATACAATTGCCAGAATGCCAGTCTACAATGGAATGAGAGAGAGTTTGTTTCCAAAATCTCAGAGCTTTCAATCTTCAAAATAAAAATGTCTTTTCTAAGTTTCGTTAAAGAAACAGAGCTCTTCAAATTTTCATTAAAGTCTTTTCACATATTCTCTAAAATCAGAGATGTCTATTCTCTATGTAACATTCAAAATAACAAAGTTCTTTCGGGTCCTTATCGGAGCTTAACGGAATTTACTGAATCAGAGGCAGCTATTGGCGGTGACGGCGGTGGTGTGGGGGTTGGTTTATCCTTGTCTCCTGGAAGCTCTCTCCCAACTTATCTGATTTTTCTCGCTGAGTCTCTATTTTTATAACCATCTTTAATCCTCTCAAGGGATCTAGCCGAGTCAAAGCTTTTGACCTATGAGATTGTTTTCCCCCCCATATGATTTGCAGGGAGCCATGTCTCGACGAATGAAATATCAACAGCTCACATGATGTAATGTCTTTCTGTCTTTTGATTACATCATCTTTAGATTTTTCAATTCCCAGGAACAACTGTTGAGTATTTAACCCTACCTGACCTCATCAAGTAAATCTTGACATTTTGTTATGACTGCAACCATTTTGTCAAATTTCCACCTGGATCAAAATAATCTGTTTCATATTTGAAAAAGAAAGAGAATTATATTTCTTTCCCTCTTTTTCCAATTGTCAGCTAATTTATCTATTCCCCGGATTTTACAAGTACATGATAGTATTAAAAATAGTTTTTTACATAAGCTCACATCACGAATTACAATAAAACACAACTAATAATACCACTAATATTAATTTCTCTCTCTCTGTTGTATTAAACCAAACAAAAAAAATATATCAGTGGGAATTAGTGTCACAGCTCTGTCCTGGGTCCAATGCTTTTTCTGATCTTCATCAATGATCTTCCAGTTTCTTCTCTCGCTTGTGGAACTCTCTTCCGGCTTCTTGCTTTCCAGTCAACTTTGATCTTCAAAAATTTAAATGCAATGTCAATCGTTATTTACTGTCTTCTTGATTCCTCTTCTTTTATTGTTCTCTCTCCTTAATTATGTTTTCTTCTTCTCATATTATTATAAGTCCTATGCTAACAGTTTCTTCTCTCACTTGTGGAACTCTCTTCCGGCTTCTTGCTTTCTACTCAACTTTGATCGTCAAAAATTTAAATGCAATGTCAATCGTTATTTACTGTCTTCTTGATTCCTCTTCTTTTATTGTTCTCTCTCCTTAATTATGTTTTCTTCTTCTCATATTATTATAAGTCCTATGCTAACAGTTTCTTCTCTCGCTTGTGGAACTCCCTTCCAGCATCTTCTTTCTAAGTTAACTTTGATCTTCACAAATTTAAATGCAATGTCAATTGTTATTTACTGTCTTAATTCCTGTTTTATTATTCATTTTTCTTAATGTTTTTTTTTTCTCGGTAGTGTGTTGCATCTTAGTGGCTTTATTGCTTTGCCTAGGATGAAATAATTGATATATTACTGTGATCTATTTTTATTCAAAATATATTTTTTTATAGCCTGCAATTGTTATGAGAAGGGCACTCTTCCAACTGGAATCATATTTTCCTGTGACCCCAACAACGGACAATGTCCTTGCCAGAATGCTGTGGAAGGACTCAAATGTGACAAATGTCAACCAGGCTTTTGGAATTTGGATAGTGGCAATGGTGAGTCTTTTTTCAAAAATTTACAAGTATTTTACAAGTAATTTCTATTCTCATTCCAAATACCTCTGGAAAGAGGTGCATGTGTCTCGTTCGATAAATTTTCTTTTTTAATCATATCACCCCGAGCAAGGTGGTAATGCCACTGATGTGCAGGGAGCTACGTAGGAGTAAAAAGATTGGAAAAGAGAAAGCCGGAAACCACATCCTAAACAGTGAACAAGAGATGAGCCTCTACATCTGTTCAATAGACGTGGGTGGAGTGTGAACCAGGCGATAGTTCAGTATATCTACTCCAATAGAGAAACCACTGCGTTCTTGGAGGTGTGCATAATTTTGTAAGAATTTTGGGGATTTTGGAGAAGAGATTAAAGACTATGAAAATACATGACCATTATATAGGAGTCAATGTGTCATAAAAGCACATTTATTTTTAGGAATTGGGGGATGTGATAAGAGATGGAAAATCTACTTCAAAATCCTTGCTCTGCCCTGTTGGTGGGGATTCAGAATATTCCGACTCCAACTCTGCAGGGGCAAAAAGCCTTCCAAATGGGCAACCTGTGATGCTAAGGACAAGATCCTAGTAGTTTAGGGTTTTAGGAATTGTGCTATGCAGAAACTCCTAAACTCCAGCACACCACTTTGGAAGGGCGGTTAGAGAGGTCTGATCCAATCAAGTGGCTGGTCATGTGAAGCCCTAAATCAGACAAATAAAACAAACAAAATATTAGTTTGGGGATGCATTTATAGATAAAAATAATATTAATAATGTCACAAGGGTATAGTAATGGATTCTATTGAGTCTTACTTGTATTACTGTTACGAGGATGCATTTATATAAAAATAATATTAATAATGTATAAAAAGTTATAGTAATGGATTCTATTGAGTCCTACTTGTATTACTGTTATGAGGATGCATTTATATATAAAAATAATATTAATAATGTCTAAAAAGTTATAGTAATGGGATTCTATTGAGTCCTACGTATTACCTATTCTGAGGGATGCATTTATATATAAAAATAATATTAATAATGTCTAAAAAGTTATAGTAATGGATTCTATTGAGTCCTACTTGTATTACTGTTACGAGGATGCATTTATATATTAAAATAATATTAATAATGTCTAAAAAGTTATAGTAATGGGATTCTATTGAGTCCTACTTGTATTACTGTTATGAGGATGCATTTATATATTAAAATAATATTAATAATGTATAAAAAGTTATAGTAATGGGATTCTATTGAGTCCTACTTGTATTACTGTTACGAGGATGCATTTATATATAAAAATAATATTAATAATGTCTAAAAAGTTATAGTAATAGTTCTATTGAGTCTTACTTGTATTACTGTTACGGATGCATTTATATATTAAAATAATATTAATAATGTATAAAAAGTTATAGTAATGGGATTCTATTGAGTCCTACTTGTATTACTGTTATGAGGATGCATTTATATATAAAAATAATATTAATAATGTATAAAAAGTTATAGTAATGGGATTCTATTGGAGTCTACCTTGTATTACTGTTATGAGGATGCATTTATATATAAAAATAATAATATTAATAATGTCTAAAAAGTTATAGTAATGGATTCTATTGAGTCTTACTTGTATTACTGTTACGAGGATGCATTTATATATTAAAATAATATTAATAATGTATAAAAAGTTATAGTAATGGGATTCTATTGAATCCTACTTGTATTACTGTTATGAGGATGCATTTATATATAAAAATAATATTAATAATGTATAAAAAGTTATAGTAATGGGATTCTATTGAGTCCTACTTGTATTACTGTTATGAGGATGCATTTATATATAAAAATAATATTAATAATGTCTAAAAAGTTATAGTAATGGATTCTATTTAGTCCTACTTGTATTACTGTTACGAGGATACATTTATATATTAAAATAATATTAATAATGTCTAAAAAGTTATAGTAATGGGATTCTATTGAGTCCTACTTGTATTACTGTTATGAGATACATTTATATATAAAAATAATATTAATAATGTCTAAAAAGTTATAGTAATGGATTCTATTGAGTCCTACTTGTATTACTGTTATGAGGATGCATTTATATATTAAAATAATATTAATAATGTCTAAAAAGTTATAGTAATGGGATTCTATTGAATCCTACTTGTATTACTGTTACGAGGATGCATTTATATATAAAATAATATTAATAATGTCACAAAAGTTATAGTAATGGATTCTATTGAGTCTACTTGTATTACTGTTACGAGGATGCATTTATATATTAAAAATAATATTAATAATGTCTAAAAAGTTATAGTAATGGGATTCTATTGAGTCCTACTTGTATTACTGTTATGAGGATGCATTTATATATTAAAATAATATTAATAATGTATAAAAAGTTAATAAATAGGATTCTATTTAGTCCCTACTTGTATTACTGTTACGGATGCATTTATATATAAAAATAATATTAATAATGTCCTAAAAAGTTATAGTAATGGATTCTATTGAGTCCTACTTGTATTACTGTTATGAGGATGCATTTATATATTAAAAATAATATTAATAATGTCTAAAAAGTTATAGTAATAGGATTCTATTGGAGTCCTACTTGTATTACTGTTATGAGGATACATTTATATATTAAAATAATATTAATAATGTATAAAGTTATATTAATGGGATTCTATTAGTCCTACTTGTATTACTGTTATGAGGATGCATTTATATATTAAAATAATATTAATAATGTATAAAAAGTTATAGTAATGGGATTCTAGTAGTCCTACTTGTATTACTGTTACGAGGATGCATTTATATATAAAAATAATATTAATAATGTCTGAAAAGTTATAGTAATGGATTCTATTGAGTCCTACTTGTATTACTGTTACGAGGATGCATTTATATATAAAAATAATATTAATAATGTCTAAAAAGTTATAGTAATGGATTCTATTGAGTCCTACTTGTATTACTGTTACGAGGATGCATTTATATATAAAAATAATATTAATAATGTATAAAAAGTTATAGTAATGGGATTCTATTGAGTCCTACTTGTATTACTGTTACGAGGATGCATTTATATATAAAAATAATATTAATAATAATGTCTAAAAAGTTATAGTAATGGATTCTATTGAGTCCTACTTGTATTACTGTTACGAGGATGCATTTATATATAAAAATAATATTAATAATGTATAAAAAGTTATAGTAATGGGATTCTATTGAGTCCTACTTGTATTACTGTTACGAGGATGCATTTATATATAAAAATAATATTAATAATGTCTAAAAAGTTATAGTAATGGATTCTATTGAGTCCTACTTGTATTACTGTTACGAGGATGCATTTATATATTAAAATAATATTAATAATGTCTAAAAAGTTGTAGTAATGGATTCTGTTGAGTCCTACTTGTATTACTGTTACGAGGATGCATTTATATATAAAAATAATATTAATAATGTATAAAAAGTTATAGTAATGGATTCTATTGAGTCCTACTTGTATTACTGTTATGAGGATGCATTTATATATAAAAATAATATTAATAATGTATAAAAAGTTATAGTAATGGATTCTATTGAGTCTTACTTGTATTACTATTACGAGGATGCATTTATATATTAAAATAATATTAATAATGTCTAAAAAGTTATAGTAATGGGATTCTATTGAGTCCTACTTGTATTACTGTTATGGTCATTTATATATTAAAATAATATTAATAATGTATAAAAAGTTATAGTAATGGGATTCTATTGAGTCCTACTTGTATTACTGTTACGGATGCATTTATATATAAAAATAATATTAATAATGTATAAAAAGTTATAGTAATGGGATTCTATTGAGTCCTACTTGTATTACTGTTACGAGGATGCATTTATATATAAAAATAATATTAATAATGTCTAAAAGTTATAGTAATGGGATTCTATTGAGTCCTACTTGTATTACTGTTATGAGGATGCATTTATATATAAAAATAATATTAATAATATATAAAAAGTTATAATAATGGGATTCTATTAGTCCTACTTGTATTACTGTTACGGGGATGCATTTTATATATAAAAATAATATTAATAATGTCTAAAAAGTTATAGTAGGGATTCTATTGAGTCCTACTTGTATTACTGTTACGAGGATGCATTTATATATAAAAATAATATTAATAATGTCTAAAAAGTTATAGTAAAAGTTCTATTGAGTCCTACTTGTATTACTATTCTGAGGATGCATTTATATATAAAAATAATATTAATAATGTATAAAAGTTATAGTAATGGGATTCTATTGAGTCCTACTTGTATTACTGTTACGAGGATGCATTTATATATAAAAATAATATTAATAATGTATAAAAAGTTATAGTAATGGATTCTATTGAGTCTTACTTGTATTACTGTTACGAGGATGCATTTATATATTAAAAATAATATTAATAATGTCTAAAAAGTTATAGTAATGGGATTCTATTGAGTCCTACTTGTATTACTGTTATGAGGATGCATTTATATATAAAAATAATATTAATAATGTCTAAAAAGTTATAGTAATGGGATTCTATTGAGTCCTACTTGTATTACTGTTACGAGGATGCATTTATATATAAAAATAATATTAATAATGTATAAAAAGTTATAGTAATGGGATTCTATTAGGTCCTACTTGTATTACTGTTATGAGGATGCATTTATATATAAAAATAATATTAATAATATATAAAAAGTTATAATAATGGGATTCTATTGAGTCCTACTTGTATTACTGTTACGAGGATGCATTTATATATAAAAATAATAATAATGTCTAAAAAGTTATAGTAAGGGATTCTATTAGGTCTAAGCATTACTGTTACGAGGATGCATTTATATATAAATAATATTAATAAAGTATAAAGTTATAGTAATGGATTCTATTGAGTCTTACTTGTATTACTGTTACGAGGATGCATTTATATATAAAAATAATATTAATAATGTATAAAAAGTTATAGTAATGGGATTCTATTGAGTCCTACTTGTATTACTGTTACGAGGATGCATTTATATATAAAAATAATATTAATAATGTATAAAAAGTTATAGTAATGGATTCTATTGAGTCTTACTTGTATTACTGTTACGGATGCATTTATATATTAAAATAATATTAATAATGTATAAAAAGTTATAGTAATGGGATTCTATTGAGTCCTACTTGTATTACTGTTACGAGGATGCATTTATATATAAAAATAATATTAATAATGTCTAAAAAGTTATAGTAAGGGATTCTATTGAGTCCTACTTGTATTACTGTTATGAGGATGCATTTATATATAAAAATAATATTAATAATGTCTAAAAAGTTATAGTAAGGGATTCTATTGAGTCCTACTTGTATTACTGTTACGAGGATGCATTTATATATAAAAATAATATTAATAATGTATAAAAAGTTATAGTAATGGATTCTATTGAGTCCTACTTGTATTACTGTTATGAGGATGCATTTATATATAAAAATAATATTAATAAAGTATAAAAAGTTATAGTAATGGATTCTATTGAGTCCTACTTGTATTACTGTTACGAGGATGCATTTATATATAAAAATAATATTAATAATGTCTAAAAAGTTATAGTAATGGATTCTATTGAGTCCTACTTGTATTACTGTTACGAGGATGCATTTATATGTAAAAATAATATTAATAATGTCTAAAAAGTTATAGTAAGGGATTTTATTGAGTCCTACTCGTTATTACAAAAAAGTTTTAATTCATGAATTAGTCGTAAAAATAAAGAAATTAGAAATAGAAAGTTTGGAAGATGCTAGAGTGTTAGAAAATTCCAGTAGATCGAGAGATTTCAAGAAATATGCAAATTAGATGTTAGCCTCTATAAAAATAAGTCTTGGGAAGAAAGAAGTTAGTTGTTAAAAGGATTTGCTGACATTATCAACTCCAGCCTGATTCAGGATTTGTATATCCAGCCAAAAGAACCTCTACTAAATCTTGCCGACCAACTAAAACCTCAAAGAGAAACTGATAGATCTAAAAGGGTAAATAGATATTTTTGATTCTTTCATTGACCATACTGGAAATTATCCTTTATATACACATTTGAGGATTATCAAAAAGTATAGCACTTAAACTACTTCGCTAGCTTAACTGGGTAAAGATACTTGACACCCTACCTTCCCCTTCTCTTCTTGTAAAACTCGCCAGTGGTAAGCTCCGTTTCTTGTTTTGAATGCAACAAAAGTTTTATATTAGTAAATATTTTATTTGGTGTTTGTAAATTAAATATTTATCTGTGATTTAGCTCTGATTTTTGGTCAACCAAATGTTTTTTTTTTTTCTTTTGTTACAACTATAACACGTAGCAATATGCAGACTACACCACTGCAGGGGGTAAAAGTCCTCCAATGGGCTGACTGTTTGTCTTGGTTGGCAATCTTTGATGCTTGAAGATGGGATTTTCATGGTTGAGTTTGAAGAATTGGGTGAAACATTTTCTTCTAAACTCCAACACTCCACCTTACCTCCTCCTGGAGCTAGATGGGTGGTTGGAGAGGGCCTGGTCCAATCAACTGGTTGGTCACATCATGCCCTAAATCAGACTAATAAACCAAACAAAATGCACTCACATTTACCATATCAAACATTAAAACTAAGTAAGCAGTAAGTAAGGATGTGCGTTGTGGTACAGTGGATATCGGCTCGGAACGAGAAGCCGGGGAGCCGAGTTCGAATTCTAGTTGAATCCATTGTATTCACTTACGCACAAATACCCTTGGGAAAGGTATTAATCCATCTCTTCCTTCCAGTTATGGGTTAAATAGCAGGACAGATTGGATTCTATATGTATTGAGGAAGCAAGTCCTGGAGAATTTAATACTCACAGGACGGATAGAAGGAAAAAAAGAGACAGGCGAAAGCAGTGCATGACCTACTTGATAAGCTTGAGCAAGTGATGGCGGAAGAGGATTTTGGAGAGATTTTGTGGTACAATGGATATCGACTCGGAACGACAAATAGGTGGAGCCGAGTTCAAATTCCAGTTAAATTCATTTCATTCACTTACGCACAAATACCCTTGGGAAAGGTATTAATTTGTCTCTTCCCTCCAGTTATGGGTTAAATAATAGGACAGATTAGGTTCTATAGCCTTGGTCGGCAATCAGTCTACCGCAGAAAGCAATGGCAACCTACTGTGGGATAATCTTCTGCCCAGTCAGTCATGTGTCTTTTGAGACATGATCGCCCAAGCGTGTATCACGTATGGCACTTTACTGACTGAAGTAAGCAGTGGCTGTAGGGTCAATCAGACTGGGAACAAAGGAATCTTACATGGCTGTTTCAACCTCTGAAGAAAACCCTACACATTTGTGGACTATCACTGTCAGATATAACAGGTGCTTGGAACCCTCTCTATGTTTGAGTGTACTAATCATGTTTTCTTGGAAGAATGAAGCAAACAGGATTTTCCCCCTCATCTCCTCCCTATGGAGCTCCGAGATGAGTAGGGAGCATGGCTGATGAATTATAGTAAGTAAATAAAATATGAGCACAAAAAAACAAACTACACATTGATATAGACACAGTAAATCAACCAAGAATTGAAGGAGATGCTTGGCAGCCTCGACATATTTGGGAAAGACCGAAGAGTAATCAAAAATCTTTACTGGCAGCAAACTGCCTGCATACGGACAGGTAATGAATTCAGCAGATATACAAAGAAAGAAAGGGGCGTAAGACAAGGATATGTTTTTTTACTGGATCTATTCAACGTGTACAGCGAGATTATTCTAAGAACGCTAAAAGTTATGCCAGGATTTGTCATCGGAGGCCACAGTTTAAACAATATATGTATATGATTCAGTGCTGATAGACACAGAAAGGAAACTACAAGACCTCCTACAGAAGGTAACTGAAGAGAGTGATAAGAAAGGACTACAAATAAACTGCAGGAAAACCGAATGCATTGCCATCAGAAAAAAGGGCAGCCCAAAATGCCAAATACAGGTGACGGACTCTAAAATCAAGCAGGTACAAAAATTTAAATACCTAGAAAGTGTTCTGACAGAAGACAGAATGTGTGACACTGAGATCACTGAGATCTGAAGGTGAATTGGTATGGCGAAGGAAGCATTCCAGAAGTTGAGTAAAGTATTAAGAAACAGGACAACTTCGCTAGGAACTAAGAAGAGAGTACTGGATTGCTATGTGATGTTGGTTCTTCAATATGGCAGTGAATGTTGGACAATATCTTCGAAGATGAAGGAAAAACTTGAAGCAGCTGAAATGTGGTTCTACAGAAGGATGCTGTGGATATCATGGATCAAGCATGTGAGCAATGACGAGGTTTTGGAAAGGATGGAAACGAAAATAAAATAAAACTGAGCATCAGGAAGAGACAACTGAAGTTCCTGGGATATGCAATGAGGAACGAGGGCTTGAAGAACCTGATACTAACTGACAAGATAGGGCGCATAGAAGAATATATATGCCAACTGTTTATAAGAAATTATAATGTTAGTATAAAATGGGGGATCAATTCTATATTATAATCAATACATAAACTGATCCCTCATTTTGTGGCCATGCTAGTTTCTATACATTTATATTGTAGATTTAAGGGCTTGAGCTAGTGGATGGCAGAGCAGGGTTTGGGTGGTGTAACAGGAGAAAGTGTGCTAAGGGCCACCATGGATAGGGAGATGTGGAAGGCCATGATCGCCTATGTCCTGAAAGGACAGGGCACATAAAAAAGAAATCAACCAAAGGAAAAACTTTCAAAATTCATTGTAATTGAAAAAAAAAACAGAAGACAAATTAATAACAAATTTGTCACCTTTTTTTTAATTAACTCGGATAACTTTAAAAACAGTTTAAAAAATCTAGAAATAATACGTTAGTGACATAAGTCAAAGGAAAACATGACGCTGAAACTCTACTAAGGAATGACCAAATTAAGTAAGGGTCTACCCACACCAATGTTTAAATTCCTCCAGAGGGGGGCATGGTGAAGAGTGTTGAACTCTCACTTTGTATTCTCGAGGAAATTAAGATAAATAATTCTATAAAAAAATCCAATATATTACAGACATCAGAAGAATATCCTTTAAAAATATGATAGAATTATAGATACCAACATTTATATAATTACTTTTGATGCACCAGAACCACTACATGAAATAATTGTATATACAGTTTTCAAAGTAGAAACGCATATTTTAAATTCATTAAGATGCTTCAACTGCCAAAAATGTGGACATGTTAAGAATAAATGTACAAGGAAGTTGGTATGTGGAAAATTTGGGGAGAATTATCCTAACCACACAGATCACATGCTCTAATTTAAAAAAAAAAAATCAGAGGGCAACTTCCAGGGACTGCAAAACCTGAAAAAAGAAAAAGATATATTAAAAATGAAACAAAAAAAACAAAAATTCCATTCTTAGAAGCAAGGAAATGCATTGAACCAAATTCCAATACATCATCTGTTGTGGCCTGGTTTGGGGCCAGGAAGAAAGACACGAAAAGAAGAAGGTAGGTTGAACCATTGAATTGGAATAACAGAAGAACATTATATACAAAATAAAAAGAAATTTATATAGTTAGGGAGAAAAGAAAATCCTACAACACTTTAGATATTAAGATTTAGTAAATAAAATATTTGCAATGTAGAAATAGTTCCATTGATGAGACATCAAGAAATCTAAAAATCAGCATCTATGAACATAAGAGTGACCTACGTTGGAACAACCCTTTAAACTCGTTCATAACACAAGGGCAAAACAAAGTATTTTTATATATATAATTGTTTCACTTCAAGCAAGACAGAACTATAACTAGTGTGTCGAGATTTACATGATAAGAGAGCAAAAAATGAAAAACGAGGTACGTGGATGGTCGGGAAAAGCATAAGAGAAAGATGGGAATCAAGGAGATTGTTGTGGCCTGTTAGGGCCAGTAAGAAAGACATGAAAAGAAGAAGGTAGGTTGAACCATTGAATTGGAATAACAGAACATATATACAAAATAAGAGTATTATTAGTCAGCAGATAGAAGTGTCTGTTCGAACTGTCAAGTTACACTGCGTTTCAACTGCCTCCTTTAGGAAGTCTCGCAGGTTAGTATTTATGAAGGAGGAAGAGTTCATTCCAATGTAGATAGGGCACCATAACACTATCATTTGCAAAAATTACCCAAGTAACATCAAGTTAAACCCATGAAAATCTAATATCAAACAAATTACATAAAACACAAAAATTAACATTTTAAATTCAAAAATTAAAAAACATTGAAAACATTAAAATCAATTGTAAACTTGAAAATAACTCATATCAATGAACCAAAATTATCCATAGTGTAAATCCAACACAAAATTTACTGACAATCTCTCAACGACAAAACACTTAATTAGTTTTTAGCTATCATTAATTTAGACCAGTACACAGTCGTTTTAAAAAGTATTCAATACAATTATATTGTAGAACTCTTACGTGGGCATTTTAAAAATAAAATCAGTTATTGTAAATAGCTTGAAGACTCCATAAGATAGGAACCTGGGTCGCGAAATAACTCATTTCGAAATCAAATATATATATATATATATATATATATATATATATATTTTTTTTTTTTTTTAAATTAAAAGAAGTATAATATAAATTAAAATAAATTTTCAAAATTCAAAAATGTTGAATGAACATTTCAACATGAAATCCCAAAGAGAGATCTCACGCCTCCTCAGCAACAGTAGGTCTATATCAAACTGTTGCTGTGGAGGCGTGAGATCTCTCTTAGGGATTTCATGTTGAAATGTTCATTCAACATTTTTGAATTTTGAAAATTTATTTTAATTTATATTGGCTCTGTAATTTTAATTACATTGAGCTCTCCACCTGTATCATTTTTTATTAAAATTTTTAATATTAATTAGGATCAGGTTCTTGGAATTTACCTTCCTACTTTTCCGTTTCGGATTAAAGTAATTTAATATATATATATATATATATATATATATATATATATATAATAATTAAAATTTTTAATAATTAGGATCAGGTTCTTGGAATTTACCTTCTTACATTTTTGCTTCGGATTAAAGGAATTTAATAAAATAAAAAAAAAATATATATGTATATATATATTCAATAAATGAAGAAATGTTGACGTGATTTATCTAGTTATCTGACTCCTTTACATCAAAATGCCCGTCAAGGCCCTATGTTTGATAAATCTTTGGAACTGTGGCAGGCTGGTTCCGAGCCAAGGAAAGAACCAAATCTGTCCTGCTATTCAGTTTAAAGGAGATGGATTTATAGTGGGTTGTCTGTTCTAGTGAAGAGTGGTTGTGTGTTGAAGCAGATTAACTGAATTTGGCCTCATTAGGAGATAGCCCACTATAAATTATAATAGGGGTTATAAAACAAAAAAATCAAATTGAGTATAGAAACATTTTATATATATACACTGATATCAATTAAGGTTTTTACAAATAAAATAATGTCTTTAGGATGGGTTCAAAGGACGTTAAAATGTTTATAGCCATAAATGCTGAAAAGAGTTTGTGTGTATGTATATGTGGGAGCGTTTGGCCCTTAGGAATGTCTTTGATGTATCCGCTCCTTTGGTCAGTAAGTAGCTTGGAGACAGCGAAGAAAAAGGTGAGAAGGAAAAGAGGCGAGCATAGTGGATCGCTCCACGAGGTCAAGGGATGTGCGATGTACTAATTACGCTGGTCTTTCTCAACTCTCGCGATGCTTTTTGTGTCGGCTTTTTATTTCGTTTTTGTGGGTACCAGCAGGTCATTTGGGAATTCACACCCATATTTGATTCTGGGCTTCCCATTGGATGATAAATAAAATTTGCATCGGCTCACACAGTGGAATTTGATATTTAATTAATTTTTGGTTTTCTGCTGGAACAAATGCGCGGAGCCAGGTGCGCAAAGACCAGTTTTGGTCATTTGCTTTCTGGATCTCTGAGGGCAAACATCCAGTCCCTCAAAGATGCAGACAAGATTAACTGAATTTGGCCTCCTTAGTAGGTATCCCACTACAAGTTATAAAAGGGGTTATAAACAAGAAAGTCAAATTGAGTATAGAAACAACATTTTATATATATATATATATATATATATATATATATATCAATTACAGTTTATGTCTTTAGGATAGGTTCAAAGTTAAATGTTTATAGCAGTATATGCTGAAAGGAGAGTTTGTGGGTATGTATGTGTGAGCATTGTCAGGAATGTCTTTGATGTTTCCTTTGCTCGGGTAAGTAGCTCAGGGGACATCAAAGAAGGTGAGAGGGAAAGGTGAGGTGAGCATAGTGGATTGCTAGACGAGGCCAAGGGAAGTGCTAATTACGCTTGTACTTTCTCAATTCTCGTGATGCTTTCTGTGTCGGCTTTTGTGGGTCCCATCAGGCCATTTGGGAATTCACACCCGTATTTACTTCTGGGCTTCCCATTGGATGATAAATAATTGATACTTTTTTGGTTTTCTGCCAGATCATATGCGGGGAGTCGGGTGCGCAAAGACCAGTTTTGGTCATTTGCTTTCTGGACGTCTGAGAGTGAAAACATCCGGTCCCTCGCTTTGCTCGGTATCACCACAGATTAATACCTTTCCAAGAGTATTTTCTGAAAATAGAAAAAAAACAAACTCGACAGGAATTCGAACTTAGCACTCTGATTTCTTGTTACACTACAATGTGCAGCCTAAATTACGACGTACAAATTGAGGTTACAAGCCTACAAAATTATTTCCAAAATTATAATCGGGGTCAATTTACATTGGCGGATATAATATATAATCCTTTGCCACTGAGTTGTAAACAAGTAGTACAGTGTGCCTAACAATTACTGTACGGCACTTACTGTACGTCACTTGCCATACTCCCAGCAAACTGATTTAAATATATTCTTTTTTTTTTTTTTTTTTTTTTTTAAAATCATCTCACCCCAAGCAAGGCATTCCACTGCCACTATTGCGCATGGGGCTACATAGGGGAAGGTAAAGAGAAGGAGTGGTTAGACATAGGGAATGTCAGGAGGAAGGTGACAGATGAGTAAGGATACAGAGGATCTTAAAAAATAATGTATGTCTTTTTTTTAATCATCTCACCCCAAGCAATGCATTCCACTGCCACTATTGCGCATGGGGCTACATAGGGGAAGGTAAAGAGAAGGAGTGGTTAGACATAGGGAATGTCAGGAGGAAGGTGACAGATGAGTAAGGATACAGAGGATCTTAAAAAATAATGTATGTCTTTTTTTTTTAATCATCTCACCCCAAGCAATGCATTCCACTGCCACTATTGCGCATGGGGCTACATAGGGGAAGGTAAAGAGAAGGAGTGGTTAGACATAGGGAATGTCAGGAGGAAGGTGACAGATGAGTAAGGATACAGAGGATCTTAAAAAATAATGTATGTCTTTTTTTTTTAATCATCTCACCCCAAGCAAGGCATTCCACTGCCACTATTGTGCATGGGGCTACATAGGGGAAGGTAAAGAGAAGGAGTGGTTAGACATAGGGAATGTCAGGAAAAAGGTGACAGATGAGTAAGGATACAGAGGATCTTAAAAAATAATGTATGTCTTTTTTTTTTAATCATCTCACCCCAAGCAAGGCATTCCACTGCCACTATTGTGCATGGGGCTACATAGGGGAAAGTAAAGAGAAGGAGTGGTTAGACATAGGGAATGTCAGGAGGAAGGTGACAGATGAGTAAGGATACAGAGGATCTTAAAAAATAATGTATGTCTTTTTTTTTAATCATCTCACCCCAAGCAATGCATTCCACTGCCACTATTGCGCATGGGGCTACATAGGGGAAGGTAAAGAGAAGGAGTGGTTAGACATAGGGAATGTCAGGAGGAAGGTGACAGATGAGTAAGGATACAGAGGATCTTAAAAAATAATGTATGTCTTTTTTTTTTAATCATCTCACCCCAAGCAAGGCATTCCACTGCCACTATTGTGCATGGGGCTACATAGGGGAAAGTAAAGAGAAGGAGTGGTTAGACATAGGGAATGTCAGGAAAAAGGTGACAGATGAGTAAGGATACAGAGGATCTTAAAAAATAATGTATGTCTTTTTTTTTTTAATCATCTCACCCCAAGCAAGGCATTCCACTGCCACTATTGCGCATGGGGCTACATAGGGGAAGGTAAAGAGAAGGAGTGGTTAGACATAGGGAATGTCAGGAAAAAGGTGACAGATGAGTAAGGATACAGAGGATCTTAAAAAATAATGTATGTCTTTTTTTTTTTAATCATCTCACCCCAAGCAAGGCATTCCACTGCCACTATTGTGCATGGGGCTACATAGGGGAAAGTAAAGAGAAGGAGTGGTTAGACATATGGAATGTCAGGAGGAAGGTGACAGATGAGTAAGGATACAGAGGATGAGGGTTGGGCAGATGGGAAGAGTGCTTGATAGAATGGGAGCAGGTTAGTGTGTTAGGAGGTGTCTATTGACCTTACATTTAAACTCCTGGAGATTGTAGCCGTCGGGGAAGCAATCGTTTGGAAGAGAATTCCACAGTCGGGAAGTGCGAGGAAAGAAACTGTTGGAGTAGAAGTTACGGCTGCATTTTATCGGTTTCACTGTAAAAGGGTGGGATCTAGTTGCTAATCTAGTATCTCGTGCATATTCAACTAAAACTTGTGTTTGGTGAGCATATTTGGCATATTAACCCGAGAACACTAAACATGGGAGTCCTGGGCATGATGGTAAACTGTATCCGGCAGCAAGGCCTCTGATTGGGAGGTTGTGAGGAGCATGGAACCACCTCTCATGGATTAGTTTTAAAGCTTTCATTACACCCGAGCAATGCTGGGCTAGACTGCTAGTTAAATCTAAGAAAAAGAAATCTCTAAAATTTTCTCTCAATTCTTATAATAAAGAAGTCAATGAATCGTAACATATTACGATTAATTTGGTTTTGTTTCTTTGCAGGCTGTGAACCATGCAACTGTGATTTGACTGGATCAATTGACAGCAAGTGTGACCAAAACAATGGTCAGTGCAGATGTAAAGAGAATGTTTCTGGGAAAAGATGCGACCGTTGTGAACCTTACCATTATGGATTTTCAGAACAAGGATGTAAACGTAAGTTGCTTGTTGTTTTCAGCTTTTTCTTATTCCATCATCTTGACGAGATGATGCTTTCTTTCTGAAAACATACTCCGCTTTTCCACTCATTCTCTTTCTCTTTCTCTTTCTTCACTTTTTCTTCTCTGACTTTCATCTTTTTCTTTTTCTCTCTTTTTTCTTCCCTCTTCTTTCTTCCTCTTTCCTCGTTTTCTTCTTCATTTTCTCTCTTATCTGAAAACCACCTTAATTGTTATTGTTGTTCCCTGGTTCACCCAGACCTGGAGTGTTAGCACCTGTTAGGGTCCTAGCTATGGTCAAATAGCAAACCCCCAAACTGTGGTTAAAACACGATGAAAAATAGATTTTTTATAGATTTTTATAGTAATCAATACATTTTTGAAGAAAAAAATATTACCATCAATAATTTTGAATTAAAAATCACTATCAACACTAACAATACATTTTTGAATAAAACATTGCCATCACATTTTTAACAAAACATTTTTGCCATACAATTTTTAATAAAACATTGCCATCAACACATTTTTGAATAAAACATTGCCATCAACACATTTTTGAATAAAACATTGCCATCAACACATTTTTGAATAAAACATTGCCATCAACACATTTTTGAATAAAACATTGCCATCAACACATTTTTGAATAAAACATTGCCATCAACACATTTTTGAATAAAACATTGCCATCAACACATTTTTGAATAAAACATTGCCATCAACACATTTTTGAATAAAACATTGCCATCAACACATTTTTGAATAAAACATTGCCATCAACACATTTTTGAATAAAACATTGCCATCAACACATTTTCTTAGAAAAAAAAATATTGCCATCAACACATTTCTTAGAAAAAAAAATATTGCCATCAACACATTTTCTTAGAAAAAAAATATTACCATCAACACATTTTCTTAGAAAAAAAATATTACCATCAACACATTTTCTTAGAAAAAAAATAAAAAAAAATTATTACCATTTTCAAGCACATTTTCTTAGAAAAAAAAATATTACCATCAACACATTTTCTTAGAAAAAAAAATATTACCATCAACACATTTTCTTAGAAAAAAAAATATTACCATCAACACATTTTCTTAGAAAAAAAAATATTACCATCAACACATTTTCTTAGAAAAAAAAATATTACCATCAACACATTTTCTTAGAAAAAAAAATATTACCATCAACACATTTTCTTAGAAAAAAAAATATTACCATCAACACATTTTCTTAGAAAAAAAAATATTACCATCAACACATTTTCTTAGAAAAAAAAATATTACCATCAACACATTTTCTTAGAAAAAAAAATATTACCATCAACACATTTTCTTAGAAAAAAAAATATTACCATCAACACATTTTCTTAGAAAAAAAAATATTACCATCAACACATTTTCTTAGAAAAAAAAATATTATTTTCCATCCAATCACATTTTCTTAGAAAAAAAAATATTACCATCAACACATTTTCTTAGAAAAAAAAATATTACCATCAACACATTTTCTTAGAAAAAAAAATATTACCATCAACACATTTTCTTAGAAAAAAAAATATTACCATCAACACATTTTCTTAGAAAAAAAAATATTACCATTTTCAGTAAATTTTAGGGAAAAAAATTAAAAACAAAAATTACCATGAATACTCACAATACATTTTTGAAGAAAAAAGTATTATCATCAATACATTTTTAAGGAAAAATACTACGAGTGATACATTTGACTGTCGACAAAACTCTGTTTTCAAGAATACATCAATGAATCCTGATTTCTAATAAAGAATACATATTGTATTTATGCAAATCCGTTGTAAAAATGTTTTCAGGAATAAATCATCCATTGAGGTGTTGATATGCCATAAATAAACCAAACCTATTTTATTTCCTTCTTTCTTCTTCTTATCCAAACCGAACAGCTTTTTTGATATGGCTTTGCAATCAAGATTATATCGTCTATTATTCGGATGTGGTACAGTGGATATCGGCTCAGAAGGAGAAATCTGGGAGCAGAGTTCAAATTCTAGTAGAATTCATTGCATTCACTTATGTGTAAATACCCTTGGAAAAGGTGTTAATCTGCTGCTTCTCCTTCCACCTATGGGTAAATAGCAGGACAGATTAGGTACTGTAAGCTTGATTCGCAACTTGTCTACTACAGAAAGAAAAAATTATTGATGCATGACTAGATTTTTGTTTTGTTTTGTAGGGTGCCAATGTGATAAACTTGGATCTTTGGACTTAGAATGTGATGATCAAGGTGTCTGTAATTGCCGGCCAACCACGACGGGTGAGAGATGTGACCGTTGTCAGGAAAACAAATTTAACATCTCAGCTGGGTGTGTTGGTAAGTGAAATCACAATTTTCTTATTCTATGTACATTCAGGAGATAGCTCTCCACAGTTTCCTGTCAGTTGCAGTGCGAAAATCACTTGTCTTTTCTTTATCTCTCCTAATCCCAGTTCTGCCAACCATTTATACAAGCTCATTAGATAGGTCATGTGCTGCTTTCCTCCGTCCCTCTTGCCTTAAATATGTCCTGTGAGTGTCAAATACTCTTAGTAAATTTTATCTGTTCACTATCTCTCCTAATCCATGTTCTGCCAACCATTTACACAAGCTCATTAGATAGGTCATGTGCTGCTTTCCTCCGTCCCTCTTGCCTTCAATATGTCCTGTGAGTGTCAAATACTCTTAGTAAATTTTATCTGTTCACTATCTCTCCTAATCCCTGTTCTGCCAACCATTTATACAAGCTCATTAGATAGGTCATGTGCTGCTTTCCTCCGTCCCTCTTGCCTTCAATATATCCTGTGAGTGTCAAATACTCTTAGTAAATTTTATCTGTTCACTATCTCTCCTAACCCTTGTTCTGCCAACCATTTATACAAGCTCATTAGATAGGTGATGTGCTGCTTTCCTCCGTCCCTCTTGCCTTCAATATGTCCTGTGAGTGTCAAATACTCTTAGTAAATTTTATCTGTTCACTATCTCTCCTAACCCTTGTTCTGCCAACCATTTATACAAGCTCATTAGATAGGTGATGTGCTGCTTTCCTCCGTCCCTCTTGCCTTCAATATGTCCTGTGAGTGTCAAATACTCTTAGTAAATTTTATCTGTTCACTATCTCTCCTAACCCTTGTTCTACCAACCATTTACACAAGCTCATTAGATAGGTGATGTGCTGCTTTCCTCCGTCCCTCTTGCCTTAAATATGTCCTGTGAGTGTCAAATTCTCTTAGTAAATTTTATCTGTTCACTATCTCTCCTAATCCCTGTTCTGCCAACCATTACACAAGCTCATTAGATAGGTGATGTGCTGCTTTCCTCCGTCCCTCTTGCCTTCAATATGTCCTGTGAGTGTCAAATACTCTTAGTAAATTTTATCTGTTCACTATCTCTCCTAACCCTTGTTCTACCAACCATTTACACAAGCTCATTAGATAGGTCATGTGCTGCTTTCCTCCGTCCCGCTTGCCTTCAATATGTCCTGTGAGTGTCAAATACTCTTAGTAAATTTTATCTGTTCACTATCTCTCCTAATCCCTGTTCTGCCAACCATTTACACAAGCTCATTAGATAGGTGATGTGCTGCTTTCCTCTGTCCGTCTTGCCTTCAATATATCCTGTGAGTGTCAAATTCTCTTAGTAAATTTTGTCTTTTCTTTATCTCTCCTAATCCCTGTTCTGCCAACCATTTATACAAGCTCATTAGTTATGGCATATAACAGTTCTGTATTCTTTTCTATATATTGCATCCTTGTAAATCATAGATAATTGTGGCTCTCTACAGCTGCCTATCTCGTGTGGCTCTTAGCAGTTTACTGCTACCTGTTCTGTTATCCATTTACACAAGCTTGTCTGGTAAGGGGCTAACTGCCTTCCCATAACTATGTTACCCCCAATAATCTCAGTGATGGTTAAGTTTACCAGTTCCTCTATCCTCATTACACTGGTTAACCAAAAAAAAAGACCCCCCCCCCTCAAAAAAACACAATTTTGAAATGGTATCATGACACTGAACATCGTTTTTTAGCTAATTTGACGACACTGAATCTAAAAATGACCTTACTTTTTCTTGGTTAGCTACCATTTTTGCTATACAAGAAATGCCTCATTTTTTTAAAATTTTTCATTAGTTTCCTGTATATATGACTAGCAGCCCCGGCGTTGCTCGGGTGTAATGAAAGCTTGAAAACTAATCCATGGTCCTGGACTCTTTGGATGTTGGCACGAAGAACTAAAAAGCAATAGTTGTTTCCAGTTAAACCAAAACTGTAGACTGAAAGAAAAATGAATGGATGTAAGTCAAATTTTGATTTTCTGGTATTGATATCAAATAAGTTTTTTCGTTGTAAACTGAATTTTGAAGGCTAAATAACTCCTCTGAGTAAATGGTATCATGGCGGAGACTAAGAACTACAATTATACCTACTTAGAGCCAAACCCGGTGCAAAAACTAAAATAAAAGGGCTGAAAAAAATACAGAAATACAGGCAGATAAACAGATACACACACAAACATCTTGCCTTTTATATATATTATCAATTTTCTGCACTATTGTAAGAACTGCAACCTTGAAACTTCTGAATATCGTTTCTTATGTCTTTGTCTATGAGTGTATCAAATTTGATTAAAATCGGACCACTCCTTCTATAACCCGATTTTTTCGATTATTGATTTTCAATATTTATCGGGGGTACCTCAACACAAAACCTAGTTAAGAACACTCGCAGACGCTTATAGTGCAACAGTGTAAATTTTCAAGAAAATCGGTTCAGCCGTTTCGGAGTCTATAGGTAATATACACATGCACACACACAGACAAAGTTCCATTTATAAATAGATTTAGATATTGACCGATGATAATATTCTTCAAAGTAAAATTGTAGAAACTTCTCAATTCGTATTTAAACCAACTATTGGTTTACTTACTGAGAAATACTTTTTTTTTTTTCAATAACAATCGGACCCTAAGTCTTTAAAAATAACGTTTGAATACACCAAGACCAAGAAGTATTTTTATCAAAGCATTTAATAAAATAACAGCAGAAACAAATCCTTCGTGAACGACGATGGTAAAAATTTTCCTTTTATTGATTGTCTGTCATGTTCAATATTATTTAAGTCCCTTTTAATACCCCAGCAGTAGTCAGCCATCATTCGTTTGTCCAACTGTACCTGGTAGCGCTCTTCCATTGTGTTGTTATTTTGACTGAATCATTCTCTTTGCTCATCACTCACATCATCAAAATTATTCGAAAATTTATCTAGACGTCTATCTAAAAAATGCACCTTAATACTCAAATTACTGAATTTGAATCTTGGTGATAAATTTGAAAAATTTTAATTCTATTTTAAAATTTTTGACTCAAAAACACTTTTTTTATGAAAATAGTTTATTTCAGGTGGCTGACACAAATTGATTAGCCTATCGAAAAACTGATGGATTTCTATGACCTTAACTAAATGTGATCAGCCAAGATTGTAAATTTTGGGCCAAAAATGAGCAATTTCAGTATAGCAAAAATGGTAGCTAACGACGAAAATCCCACTATTTTCGGAATTGACACCATCAAATCAGCTAAAATTGGGTTTTATCTCTTGGCTCCAAAAATTATGTTGCCCAGTATTATGTATCCAAGGAACTTTAGCCATCTTTCCCTGAGCATAACAGTTGATTTTGTTGCTTACTTGCTCCATCTACAGAATTCTCAGTATCCTTCTGTAGAACAATATTTTTGTTTCTCTTAGCTCTCTCATCATCCATGGAAAAATTGTCCAGCGTTTGCTGCTGTACCAAAACATGAATAAATCGGTAACCCAACTCCCTGGAGTGGCTCATTGGCCTTTTTCCTTCGTTTCTCATGAAATTTTTCTGTTTTTCTTTTATGTTTGTTTTCCCAGTCATGATCTTCACCTTTTCAAGTCTAGGTTTGCCTGTTTTCTTTTCTTAAGGACCCCATGATTTTTGCTTTTATCTTTCCTGCTTTTATCTTTCCAACAGTACACAGTAAGCCACCTTCCTGGAGTGGCTCTTATGCCTTATATTTTTCTGTTTCTCACCACCTTGTTGTGTTTTTGGAGTACTTCAAACAAACACCACCTTGTGTTTTTGGAGTGCTTCAAACAAACACCACCTTGTTGTGTTTTTGGAGTGCTTCAAACAAACACCACCTTGTTGTGTTTTTGGAGTGCTTCAAACAAGCACCACCTTGTTGTGTTTTTGGAGTACTTCATTTGTCTTGAAGGCTATAACAATGCATTAAGTAAAATAAAGGAAGGTAAAAAGGTGTTAGGTATTACCTATTTATTATCGATTAATATTTCGAGATGAAAATCTCATCTTCAGAATGGTAGGAGAGCTTGTTTTCAGGTTCGCTCGTGGACCGTACCTTTAAAAAAAAAAAAACTGTGTTGGCACTTATTGTAAATTGAAAAAATGGCACCATGCTTGCCATTATAATTTTTCCTTGGAGTTGTTGTGGGATTGATGAACTTAATGAACTTCTCTTATCTTCCTAGATTGCCCACCTTGCTACAACCTTGTCCAGGACCAGGTGAATATTCATCGAAAGAATCTACGTGACATGAGAAAGTACATGGAAGTAATAAAAAAGAGTCCGACAGCATTTAATGACACCGAATTCTTGCAGAGAATGAAAGACGTTAGCTCTTCTGCTGATAGACTTGTGCAAGACGCTCGACGTATTAGCAGTAAGTTGTTTTGTTAATTGAAAATATTTATTTGTTTCTATTCTTCGTTAATCTTTTTCTTCATTATTGATTTATTTGTCAAGTAAATTTTACTGAATACATGCCACGAGAGTCACTCAAGACAGAGGCTTATTGTTAAAATTATTTTAATTTCCCTACTTGCCCTAAAACAATACTTATTTGGTGATGAGTCCCCCTTAGCAGGAGAAACTCTCATTAGATCCAACAAGACCAGTACATTCAAAATTTCAGTCTTGATGATTTGTGACTTTGAGCTAACACATTGCTTGATCCTGGGTATGATGGTAAACTGCATCCCACAGCAAGGCCTCTAAATTGGGAGGTTGTGAGTACCATGGAACCATCTCTTAATTGCTGTTGTTCTCAGGTCCAACCTGACCCGGAGTGGTAGCACCTGTTAAGGTCCCAGCTATGGGAAAATAGTTAACCAAAAAACTGGGGTCAAAACATTATGAAATTATAAATATAGACTTTTATAGAAAAATATACATTTTTGAAGAAAAAAATTACCATAACATATTTTTTGAAGGAAAAACTTTACTCCTATAATATGTATTTGAAAAAGAAAAATTATTACCAGCAAGACATTTTTTAATACAAAACTAGAAGACATCTTCAGTTTTCTAAAATTAAAAAAAAGTTTTTTTCATTAAAATCTGACAAAATCAACCTTCTTACTATAATCAGTTAAGTGCCATACGTGATACACGCTTTGGGCGATCATGTCTCGAAAGAGACATGACTGACTGGGCAGAAGATTATCCCGCAGTAGGTTGCCATTGCTTTCTGCGGTAGACTGGTTGCCAGCCAAAGCTATAGAATCCAATCTGTCATGTTACTTGACTCATAGCTAGAGGGAGAAGAGGTGTATTATATTATTAAGTAGTAATTAGTTGGGGATCAGTTTGTTACTTCATAACAATAGAAAACAGATCCCCAATTTTATGCCCAGTAGAAGCCTTAATGTTTTCAACTATTATATTCAGTCAGTCAGGTAAGTGACATATGTGATACACTCTTTTGGGCGATCATGTCTCGAAAGAGACATGACTGACTGGGCAGAAGATTATCCCGCAGTAGGTTACCATTGCTTTCTGCGGCTGACTGGTTGCCAACCAAGGCTAAAGAGCTTAGTCTGTCCTATTATTTAACCCATAACTGGAGGGAAAAGATTAATACCTATTTCAGAGGTATTTGTGCATAAATGAATGCAAAGAATTCAACTGGAATTTGAACTTGGCACTCCGATCTCTCATTCTGAGTTGATATCCACTGCACCACAACACACATTCTTTTCACCATAACCAAACATTGAAAAAATACCTTAAAACCCCACTTTTTGGCATTAAATAACCCACAGAGGTTGATATGCCATGCAACAAAACTCAAACTCAAATAATCATCGATGGCTCCTCAAAGGGAGCTGTCTATCCAATTTCACTCACAAGGCTTGGGTTAACCCATGGTATGGTTTTAAAAGCTGGTTTCAAAGGTGCTGTGTGATGGGATCATCTTCCCAGACCAATGACATAAAAAAGTTGCCTCCTTGACAAATCGACCATAGTGAGATTTGAACGTGGGTCTCAGAGTTGTTGGTGTCTGTCTGGATTTTAAATCAGCCCATTTGGAGTAGATTCTTGTCTTTTCCTCTCTATTAGATCATATACTGCATTGTATCTGACCACTAAAATCTTGACATTTTCAAGATTCTCGATTTTCAGGAAAGACTCCACCCTCAGGGCCTTTCGAGCATTCTATTGGGTGAATTATAATTGCAAAAATACAATTGTTTTTCTTCAGTATTTGTTTATGTTTCTGAGATGAGGTAGTATTTACATTATTCGGATTATTGTCCTCATCTTTGTTGCCATTTGTACGACGTTTAATAATAGATCATTCTATTTGTCTATATTTCTGAGATGAGGCAGTATTTACAGTATTTACATTATTTGGACTATTGTCCTCATCTTTGTTGCCATTTGTACGACGTTTCGGCTGTTGTATGCTCTGGCCTTCTTCAGGTGCTAGGAATTTGTAATAAAGGGTTCGGTTCAAAATTCCTAGCACCTGAAGAAAGCCAGAGAATACAACAGCCGAAACGTCGTACAAATGGCAACAAAGATGAGGACAATAGTCCGAATAATGTAAATATTGTAAATACTACCTCATCTCAGAAATATAGACAAATAGAATGATCTATTATTAAACGTCATACAAATGGCAACAAAGATAAGGACAATAGTCCGAATAATGTAAATACTGTAAATACTACCTCATCTCAGAAATATAGACAAATAGAATGATCTATTATTAAACGTCGTACAAATGGCAACAAAGATGAGGACAATAGTCCGAATAATGTAAATAATGTAAATACTACCTCATCTCAGAAATATAGACAAATAGAATGATCTATTATTAAACGTCGTACAAATGGCAACAAAGATGAGGACAATAGTCCGAATAATGTAAATAATGTAAATACTACCTCATCTCAGAAATATAGACAAATAGAATGATCTATTATTAAACGTCGTACAAATGGCAACAAAGATGAGGACAATAGTCTGAATAATGTAAATACTACCTCATCTCAGAAATATAGACAAATAGAATGATCTATTATTAAACGTCGTACAAATGGCAACAAAGATGAGGACAATAGTCCGAATAATGTAAATACTGTAAATACTACCTCATCTCAGAAATATAGACAAATAGAATGATCTATTATTAAACGTAGTACAAATGGCAACAGATGATGACAATAGTCCAAATAATGTAAATACTGTAAATACTACCTCATCTCAGAAATATAAACAAATACTGATTTTTTGTTTTTTTTTTGTTTTTTTTTATTCTGTCTATGCATGTCTATCAACATTTGTCTCTGTTTAATCCCATTTCTTTCAGTATTTGTCTATATTTCTGAAATGAAGTAGTATTTATTATTCAGACTATTGTCCTCATTTTTGTTGTAATTTCTACAACGTTTCGGCCATTGTATGCTCTGACCTTCTTCTGGTGCTAGGAATTTCGAACCAAACCCTTTACAATGATCACTGGGGTATATGAACTCCATTTCTTGTGGGAAGCCTCAATTAGAAGTCATGAGTTATCTCCCTCTAACCCTGCAAGTTACAAGTTCACCACTGTGTAATAAAGGGATCGGTTCGAAATTCCTAACACCTGAAGAAACCTGGAGGGTACAACGGAAGAAACGTCATGCAAATGGCAAGAAAGATGAGGGCAATAGTCCAAATATTGTAAATAATGTTTTTCTTGTTTACATTTTTCTTTAAATCTATTAACTTCAGATTTTTTTCTTTCCGTTTTTTTGCAGCCACCAACAGCACTTTTGCAAACCAACTGAACGAATTGCACGACTCCATTAATGACATTATGTCTAAATGTGGCTTAATCTCTGTCACCATCAGTGATATAGAAGTAGACATAAGTACAAGTAATAGACACATTGATGAAGCAAAAATAGCTATTCAGAGAGCTGAGAATGAGGTAGACAAAGCCCAGAATTATCTGAATAATGAAGGAAAAGCCGCCCTGCGCCGGGCTAAGACAGCCATAGACAAATATGGAGTGAAATCTCGGGACATGACCCGGATAGCAAATCAGGCTATGACAGCAGCCAACAGGTGGGTTATGTCTTTTCTTTCAGGAATGCTGGGAAGTGTAGCAAGGGGGAGCTTAAACTTTTCAATGAGGATGGCAGTCCTACTGTACTTAAATGTACATTTGTCTATTTTTGTCTCTCTCTGCACACTTGTCTCTATCTCTCTCTCTCTCTCTCTCTCTCTGCACACTTGTCTCTATCTCTCTCTCTCTTTCTCTGTGCACTTGTTTCTATCTCTCTCTCTCTGCGCACTTGTTTCTATCTCTCTCTCTCTGCGCATGTGACTCTGTCTCTCTCTGCGCATGTGACTCTGTCTCTCTCTGCGCACGTGACTCTGTCTCTCTCTGCGCACTTGTCTCTGTCTCTCTCTCTGCGCACTAGTCTCACTCTCTGTCTGCGCACTTGTTTCTGTGTCTCTGTCTGCGCACTTGTCTCTGTGTCTCTCTCTCTCTGCGCACTTGTCTCTCTGTGCACTTGTCTCTGTCTCTCTATCTCTCTCTGCGCACGTGTCTCAGTCTCTCTCTGCGCACGTGTCTCAGTCTCTCTCTGCGCACGTGTCTCAGTCTCTCTCTGCGCACGTGTCTCAGTCTCTCTCTGCGCACATCAGTCTCTCTCTGCGCACATCTCAGTCTCTCTCTGCGCACTTCTCAGTCTCTCTCTGCGCACTTCTCAGTCTCTCTCTGCGCACTTCTCAGTCTCTGCGCACTTCTCACTCTCTCTCTGCGCACTAGTCTCTATCTCTCTCTGTCTGCACACTAGTCTCTATCTCTCTCTGTCTGCGCACTAGTCTCTGTCTTTCTGTCTGCGCACTTGTCTCTGTCTCTCTGTCTGCGCACTTGTCTCTGTCTCTCTGTCTGCGCACTTGTCTCTGTCTCTCTGTCTGCGCACTTGTCTCTGTCTCTCTGTCTGCGCACTTGTCTCTGTCTCTCTGTCTGCGCACTTGTCTCTGTCTCTCTGTCTGCGCACTTGTCTCTGTCTGCGCACTTGTCTCTGTCTCTCTGTCTGCGCACTAGTCTCTGTCTCTCTGTCTGCGCACTTGTCTCTGTCTCTCTGTCTGCGCACTTGTCTCTGTCTCTCTGTCTGCGCACTTGTCTCTGTCTCTCTGTCTGCGCACTTGTCTCTGTCTCTCTGTCTGCGCACTAGTCTCTGTCTCTGTACTAGTCTCTGTCTCTCTGTCTGCGCACTAGTCTCTGTCTCTCTGTCTGCGCACTAGTCTCTGTCTCTCTGTCTGCGCACTTGTCTCTGTCTCTGTACTAGTCTCTGTCTCTCTGTCTGCGCACTAGTCTCTGTCTCTCTGTCTGCGCACTAGTCTCTGTCTCTCTGTCTGCGCACTTGTCTCTGTCTCTCTGTCTGTGCACTTGTCTCTGTCTCTCTCTCTCTCTCTGCGCACTTGTCTCTCTCTCTCTTAACCCTTTAACTCAATTTCTTTTTCAGGCAACTAAATGAGGCCAAAATGATTAACAAGACGGCACATGAAGCCCTTCATACTTCTCAAGAGGCTTTCGCACTTGCCCAGAAAATGTCCATGCGACCATCAGAACTGTCACACGAAATCCACAAGCTTATATCACGGTAAGTCAGTAGGGTGTCCCCACTCCATAAACTACCACTGGTCAGCCTTAAAAACAATAAAAAGGCTTTGCACGAGAGCCACTTCAGGAAGTGTTGGAGTTACGTACAAAGACACAGTCAATTACTAAAAAGGCAACCCTATTCTTACCCCTAATACTTAGTCGCCTTGAGTCAAAAGGTTTCTATATGAAAGTTGTTATTTGTCTCTTGGTGTACTGATCTCAAGGGGCTTATGTAACAGACATTTGGATTTTTGAAACACAAGAAATTTTGTTGCAACATGCTGGCATATGTTTAAATCTTCACAATATTTACTTTGTTGAAGTTATTGCTAACATTTTTGTCAAGATTTACAAACATTGTTCCCATCCAACAGCAAGGCCTCTGATTGGGAGGTTGTAAGGAGCATGGAACCACCTCTTAATTGCTGTTGCTCCCAGGTCCACCCTGACCCGGAGTGGTAGCACTTGTTAGGGTCCCAGCTATGGGCAAATAATTTACCCCCCAAACTGGAGTCAAAAAACTATGAAAGTATAAAAATTGACTTTTACAGATGTATTCTCGATGGAAAAGTATTACCAACAATACATTTTTGAGGAATAAATTATTATCATAACACATTTTTAAAGGAAAAATAATTGTTCTCAGCAACAAAACATTTTTGAATACAGAACTAGAAGACATTTTCAGTTTTCTAAAATAAAAAAGAATAAAAACAAAAAATTTTCATCAAAATCTAATTAAATCAACCTTCTCACTATAACCGAACATTAAAAAATACTTTAAACCTCACCTTTTTGGCATTAAATAACCCACAGAGGTGTTGATATCTTTGTTTCATTCAATTTCGCAAACCAATTGACAAAATTTAAACAAGCTGATTTTTTTTAAAAATAATTTAACAAAAACCATTCTTCAATGTTAAAAAATTTCTTTAATTTTATCATACTTCATGATAAACAATATTTTATAAGAAAATTTCTTATTTTTTTCCTTTTTAACAGCAAAGAATAAATTTTTGATTTTTTTTTTTACTTTTGAGCATGTAGCATACAAATGTCCATGTGTCAATATTTTTTACTGGAGCTAGATTTTAATTTCATAAAGTGTTTGACCTTATGATTTGTTCATAGTTCTTACAAACGCAGGGCAAACTAGAAAACTGGATTCTTCTATATATAAAACATTTTGGTCTGAGGGGTTGAATATTTATTTAAAAAATATTCATGAAATAAATTCTCACCAATGAATTTGTAAATATGCCCAAATTTTTTTCATTATATATGAATAAATTGGTCCTAGGCATGACGGTAAACTGCATCTGGCAGCAAGGCCTCTGATTGGGAGGTTGTGAGGAGCATGGAACCACTTCCTAATTGCTGTTGTTTTTGGGTCCACTGAAACCTGGAGTGGTGGCATCTATTGGGGCCCCAGTTATGGAAGGTGGTTGATCCCCAAACTGGGGTCAAAACACTATTAAAGTGTAGTAGAAATATGTACATAAACATAAACTTTTGTGGAAAAATATTACCAAAAATATATTTTTGAAGAATAAATTATTACCATAACACATTTTTGAAGGAAAACATTATCCTCAGAAAAAAAATTTTGAATACAAAACTAGAAGACATTTTCAGTTTTCTAAAATAAAAAAGAATAAAAACAAAAAATTTTCATTAAAATGTGACTAAATTGACCTTGTCACTGTTAACCGGACATTAAAAAAAATACTTTAAAACCCTACCTTTTTGGCATTAAATAAAACTCAAACTCAATATATGATGAAATAAAAACTTAAAGAAAAGATATGCAAAAAAAAAAAACAATATTGCATTTTTATTAAATAATTATTTATTTTAATCATTAAATTTAATTTTAAAATAGTCGGAGTGCTTTGTATGTTGGTCATTGTTTAATGTCTGTTTCTATGCTAACATGGGTTGGATGGAGTTTTTTTGATGGCCTTTTTCTATGTCTCCCAATTTTAATAATAACTTAATTTTTCCAGAAAATTAGAGAAAATTTGTTGTACTAATCTACATACCCTAGTAAAAGCAACTGTACTTTGTACTTGACCCAAAATTTGGTTTCGATCATTTAATGCATGTCTACATTAAAGAGTTTGATAGGAAAAGCTAATTGCAGTTGAAGGATATCAGAACAATTTTAATTTAACTTCAAGTCTTTGAAAAATTCGGATTGTTTGACTTTAATCAAAACTTGCACATTTAATCATTCATTTTAAGAGAATCACTTTGAAATTTGTCTATAATTCTGAGATGAGGTAGTATTTACGCTATTTTCATTATTCAGACTTTTGTCCTCATCTTTGTTGCCATTTGTATGACGTTTAATAATAGATCATTCTATTTCTCTATCTTTCTGAGATGAGGTAGTATTTACAGTATTTACATTATTCGGACTATTGTCCTCATCTTTGTTGCCATTTGTACAACGTTTAATAATAGATCATTCTATTTGTCTATATTTCTGAGATGAGGTAGTATTTACAGTATTTACATTATTCGGTCTATTGTCCTCAACTTTGTTGCCACTTGTACGACGTTTAATAATAGATCATTCTATTTGTCTATATGTCTGAGATGAGGTAGTATTTACAGTATTTACATTATTCGGACTATTGTCCTCATCTTTGTTGTCATTTGTACGACGTTTAATAATAGATCATTCTATTTGTCTCTATTTCTGAGATGAGGTAGTATTTACAGTATTTACATTATTCGGACTATTGTCCTCATCTTTGTTGCCATTTGTACGACATTTAATAATAGATCATTCTATTTGTCTATATGTCTGAGATGAGGTAGTATTTACAGTATTTACATTATTCGGTCTATTTTCCTCATCTTTGTTGCCATTTGTACGATATTTAATAATAGATCATTCTATTTGTCTATATTTCTGAGATGAGGTAGTATTTACAGTATAGACTATGAGGTAGTATCTACAGAATAGACTAGATAGATCTGCCCAGATAGAAATAAACTAGATAGATCTGCCCAGATAGAAATAGACTAGATAGATCTGCCCAGATAGAAATAGACTAGATAGATCTGCCCAGATAGAAATAGACTAGATAGATCTGCCCAGATAGAAATAGACTAGATAGATCTGCCCAGATAGAAATAGACTAGATAGATCTGCCCAGATAGAAATAGACTAGATAGATCTGCCCAGATAGAAATAGACTAGATAGATCTGCCCAGATAGAAATAGACTAGATAGATCTGCCCAGATAGAAATAGACTAGATAGATCTGCCCAGATAGAAATAGACTAGATAGATCTGCCCAGATAGAAATAGACTAGATAGATCTGCCCAGATAGAAATAGACTAGATAGATCTGCCCAGATAGAAATAGACTAGATAGATCTGCCCAGATAGAAATAGACTAGATAGATCTGCCCAGATAGAAATAGACTAGATAGATCTGCCCAGATAGAAATAGACTAGATAGATCTGCCCAGATAGAAATAGACTAGATAGATCTGCCCAGATAGAAATAGACTAGATAGATCTGCCCAGATAGAAATAGACTAGATAGATCTGCCCAGATAGAAATAGACTAGATAGATCTGCCCAGATAGAAATAGACTAGATAGATCTGCCCAGATAGAAATAGACTAGATAGATCTGCCCAGATAGAAATAGACTAGATAGATCTGCCCAGATAGAAATAGACTAGATAGATCTGCCCAGATAGAAATAGACTAGATAGATCTGCCCAGATAGAAATAGACTAGATAGATCTGCCCAGATAGAAATAGACTAGATAGATCTGCCCAGATAGAAATAGACTAGATAGATACACAAAAGAAATAAAGGAACAAAAGAGATAGACATTTGAGAAAGGGACATAATTGTGATTTTCCCAATCCTTGAATTTATCCAAGTCAGTACAGAGACTGCTATAAATCCTTTGAACATGTGAAATGCAATACATGTTGTACAAAACAGCTGATGTTAGAAACACAGGCAATGTACATTTCCACAAGAAATAACAGTTTGAAACAACACTACAATCACAAAACAATGAGGAAGTGTTCCTGGCTTAGACCAAATCAAAATGAAATAGATTATTCATTTAGTTTCTTAATTTAGAAGTTGGCAGTGTACTGACCAAAGTGGATTTTTTTTTTTTTAAGTGGTGCTTGATCAGTGGTTTTCACAACTTGATATTAGTTGGTGGTCACATTCTGGAGGTGGTCGCTCACTAAGGATCAATTAACATAAGCAAATCATCCATGCATAGAAAAATGGTCGCACACACACACACACAAAGTTCCATTTATAAATAAGTTTAGATTATATATATATATATATATATATATATATATATATATATTAATGCAGGTTTCATTGAATAATATAGACAAGTTCTGTCTATTAATTTTGTGTAGGATCTGTTCATACCGTCTGATATACTTGGTGTTATCGTTGAAAGACAACAAAAAAATCACAGTAATTGTTGATTTTTTTATCGGGTCTAAGCTTTCGGCTCACATAAGCCATTATCAAAGAGTAAATAATAACACACAGTAAACATAAACGTGTTGATAACACGTACATACTTAAAGAAGAAAATAATAAACAGAAACTAAAAATCCTCGAAGCAATCTACATTAAACAATTTAAACCTGGTTTGAATACAATCAATTTTGATATTTCCAATAACGTACTCAAATGCCTGTAATCAGATCAGGGACCACAACGCCACTATTTTGTCACTGTCTTCGGCCATCCGCCACGGTAGGGATGGACTTATATTTTCAATTTAATTCTCTTTATTGTTAATAGCTTAAATGTTCTGTTTACTGTGTGTTAATATTTACTCTTTGATAATGGCTTATGTGAGCCGAAAGCTTAGACCCGATAAAAAAATCAACAATTACTGTGATTTTTTGTTGCCTTTCAACGATATCACCATCAAGTATATCAGACGGTATGAACGGATCTTACACAAAATTAATAGACAGAACTTGTCTATATTATTCAATGAAACCTGCATTAATATATATATATATATATATATATATATATATATATATATATATATTTATTCTTCATTTGTAAACGAGTTATTACGTAACCTAGTTCTTAATTTCTTACCTCTGCAGATCCTTCTCTGTAAGTTTTTTAAATTCCTATAAAAAGATGACCTGGCCAAAAATGGTCAAGTGTTTTGGATGTTAAACAGGCACCCAAGAATGTCAGACATTAAGTGCCATGTCAGAAGGGGTGGGATTCAAAGAAATAACTTAATGTTTCTGCTATTTGTTAGAGAAAAAGATAAATTTTCTTTTTCCAAAAGAATTGTTGAAAGAAACGTTTCCTTCCTTTCTTACTTCCAGCCACAGCAACAATAAACATCTCTTTGAACAAACAAAATACCTTTCTGAAGATGCCAGGGAGAAGGCAATCGCTGCTCACGAGGAAGCTTTGAAGATCAATGTCAATATTGGGAGACACAATTTGTCAGACGTCAATGTGGATCATTTGATAAGAGAAGCCCAAAGAATACAAAAAGAGGTAACTAACATTTTTTTTTTTTTTTTTTTTTTTGCAAAGTTTAACGAATCCGAGCTGGAATTCCATGTTTGAATTCCAGTTATATTTGTTGCATTCAATTACATGCAAATACCCTTGGGAAAAGGATTAATCTTTCCCCCACCTGTGGGTTAAATAACAGATTGGGCTTTACATCCTTGGTTGGCAACCAGTCTACTCTATAAAGTAATGACAACCTACTGCATGATAATCTTCTGCCCAGTCAGTCATGTCTTTTTCTAAACATGATCGCCCAAGCGTGTATCATGTATGGCACTTAACTGATTAACAAATATAACTGTAAAAGATAAAAGAAAACTGTCAAATGGACAGTTTTTTCTTTAAAGAGCTATCACTGCATACAACCAAATTTTTATTCTTAGTAGTCTGAGGTATAACAATACTGGGAGATTGGAAGTTTTGAGGAGCATGGAACCACCTCTTAATTGCTAATCCTGGGTATGACTATAAACTTCATCTGGCACCAAGGCCTCTGATGAGGAGATTGGAGGTTTTGAGGAGCATGGAACCACCTCTTAATTGCTAATCCTGGGTATGACTATAAACTTCATCTGGCACCAAGGCCTCTGATGAGGAGATTGGAGGTTTTGAGGAGCATGGAACCACCTCTTAATTGCTAATCCTGGGTATGACTATAAACTTCATCTGGCAACAAGGCCGCTGATTAGGAGATTGGAAGTTTTGAGGAGCATGGAACCACCTCTTAATTGCTAATCCTGGGTATGACTATAAACTTCATCTGGCACCAAGGCCTCTGATGAGGAGATTGGAGGTTTTGAGGAGCATGGAACCACCTCTTAAATTGCTAATCCTGGGTATGACTATAAACTTCATCTGGCACCAAGGCCTCTGATGAGGAGATTGGAGGTTTTGAGGAGCATGAAACCACCTCTTAATTGCTAATCCTGGGTATGACTATAAACTTCATCTGGCACCAAGGCCTCTGATGAGGAGATTGGAGGTTTTGAGGAGCATGGAACCACCTCTTAATTGCTACTCCTGGGTACGACTATAAACTTCATCTGGCAACAAGGCCTCTGATTAGGAGATTGGAAGTTTTGAGGAGCATGGAACCACCTCTTAATTGCTACTCCTGGGTATAACTATAAACTTCATCTGGCACCAAGACCTCTGATGAGGAGATTGGAGGTTTTGAGGAGCATGGAACCACCTCTTAATTGCTAATCCTGGGTATGACTATAAACTTCATCTGACACCAAGGCCTCTGATGAGGAGATTGGAGGTTTTGAGGAGCATGGAACCACCTCTTAATTGCTAATCCTGCGTATCTATAAACTTCATCTGGCACCAAGGCCTCTGATGAGGAGATTGGATGTTTTGAGGAGCATGGAACCACCTCTTAATTGCTAATCCTGGGTATGACTATAAACTTCATCTGACACCAAGGCCTCTGATGAGGAGATTGGAGGTTTTGAGGAGCATGGAACCACCTCTTAATTGCTAATCCTGGGTATGACTAAAACTTCATCTGGCACCAAGGCCTCTGATGAGGAGATTGGATGTTTTGAGGAGCATGGAACCACCTCTTAATTGCTAATCCTGGGTATGACTATAAACTTCACCTGGCACCAAGGCCTCTGATGAGGAGATTGGATGTTTTGAGGAGCATGGAACCACCTCTTAATTGCTAATCCTGGGTATGTCTATAAACTTCATCTGGCACCAAGGCCTCTGATGAGAAGATTGGAGGTTTTGAGGAGCATGGAACCACCTCTTAATTGCTAATCCTGGGTATGACTATAAACTTCATCTGGCTACAAGGCCTCTGATTAGGAGATTGGAAGTTTTGAGGAGCATGGAACCACCTCTTAATTGCTAATCCTGGGTATGACTATAAATTTCATCTGGCACCAAGGCCTCTGATGAGGAGATTGGAGGTTTTGAGGAGCATGGAACCACCTCTTAATTTGCTAATCCTGGGTATGACTATAAACTTCATCTGGCATCAAGGCCTCTGATGAGGAGATTGGAGGTTTTGAGAAGCATGGAACCACCTCTTAATTGCTAATCCTGGGTATGACTATAAACTTCATCTGGCAACAAGGCCTCTGATGAGGAGATTGGAGGTTTTGAGGAGCATGGAACCACCTCTTAATTGCTAATCCTGGGTATGACTATAAACTTCATCTGGCAACAAGGCCTCTGATTAGGAGATTGGAAACTTTGAGGAGCATGGAACCACCTCTTAATTGCTAATCCTGGGTATGACTATAAACTTCATCTGGCACCAAGACCTTGGATGAGGAGATTGGAGGTTTTGAGGAGCATGGAACCACCTCTTAATTGCTAATCCTGGGTATAACTATAAACTTCATCTGGCACCACGGCCTCTGATGAGGAGTTTGGAGGTTTTGAGGAGCATGGAACCACCTCCTAATTGCTAATCCTGGGTATAACTATAAACTTCATCTGGCACCACGGCCTCTGATGAGGAGATTGGAGGTTTTGAGGAGCATGGAACCACCTCTCAATTGCTAATCCTGGGTATGACTATAAACTTCATCTGGCACCAAGGCCTCTGATGAGGAGATTGGAAGTTTTGAGGAGCATGGAATCACCTCTTAATTGCTAATCCTGGGTATGACTATGAACTTCATCTGGCAACAAGGCCTCTGATGAGGAGATTGGAGGTTTTGAGGAGCATGGAACCACCTCTTAATTGCTAATCCTGGGTATGACTATAAACTTCATCTGGCACCAACGCCTCTGATGAGGAGATTGGAGGTTTTGAGGAGCATGGAACCACCTCTTAATTGCTAATCCTGGGTATGACTATGAACTTCATCTGGCAACAAGGCCTCTGATGAGGAGATTGGAGGTTTTGAGGAGCATGGAACCACCTCTTAATTGCTAATCCTGCGTATGACTATAAACTTCATCTGGCACCAAGGCCTCTGATTAGGAGATTGGAGGTTTTGAGGAGCATGGAACCACCTCTTAATTGCTAATCCTGGGTATGACTATAAATTTCATCTGGCACGAAGGCCTCTGATGAGGAGATTGGAGGGTTTGAAGTGCATGGAACCACCTCTTAATTGCTAATCCTGGGTGTGACTATCAACTTCATCTGGCAACAAGGCCTCTGATGAGGAGATTGGAGGTTTTGAGGAGCATGGAACCACCTCTTAATTGCTAATCCTGGGTATGACTATAAACTTCATCTGGCACCAAGGCCTCTGATGAGGAGATTGGAAGTTTTGAGGAGCATGGAACCACCTCTTAATTGCTAATCCTGGGTATGACTATAAACTTCATCTGGCACCAAGGCATCTGATGAGGAGATTGGAGGTTTTGAGGAGCATGGAACCACCTCTTAATTGCTAATCCTGGGTATGTCTATAAACTTCATCTGGCACCAAGGCCTCTGATGAGGAGATTGGAGGTTTTGAGGAACATGGAACCACCTCTTAATTGCTAATCCTGGGTATGTCTATAAACTTCATCTGGCAACAAGGCCTCTGATTAGGAGATTGGAAGTTTTGAGGAGCATGGAACCACCTCTCAATTGCTAATCCTGTGTATGACTATAAACTTCATCTGGCAACAAGGCCTCTGATGAGGAGATTGGAGGTTTTGAGGAGCATGGAACCACCTGCTCTGATGCTAATCCTGGGTATGACTATAAACTTCATCTGGCACCAAGACCTTGGATGAGGAGATTGGAGGTTTTGAGGGAGCATGGAACCACCTCTTAATTGCTAATCCTGGGTATAACTATAAACTTCATCTGGCACCACGGCCTCTGATGAGGAGTTTGGAGGTTTTTGAGAGCATGGAACCACCTCCTAATTGCTAATCCTGGGTATAACTATAAACTTCATCTGGCACCACGGCCTCTGATGAGGAGATTGGAGGTTTTGAGGAGCATGGAACCACCTCTCAATTGCTAATCCTGGGTATGACTATAAACTTCATCTGGCACCAAGGCCTCTGATGAGGAGATTGGAAGTATTGAGGAGCATGGAACCACCTCTTAATTGCTAATCCTGGGTATGACTATGAACTTCATCTGGCAACAAGGCCTCTGATGAGAGATTGGAGGTTTTGAGGAGCATGGAACCACCTCTTAATTGCTAATCCTGGGTATGACTATAAACTTCATCTGGCACCAACGCCTCTGATGAGGAGATTGGAGGTTTTGAGGAGCATGGAACCACCTCTTAATTGCTAATCCTGGGTATGACTATGAACTTCATCTGGCAACAAGGCCTCTGATGAGGAGATTGGAGGTTTTGAGGAGCATGGAACCACCTCTTAATTGCTAATCCTGCGTATGACTATAAACTTCATCTGGCACCAAGGCCTCTGATTAGGAGATTGGAGGTTTTGAGAGCATGGAACCACCTCTTAATTGCTAATCCTGGGTATGACTATAAATTTCATCTGGCACGAAGGCCTCTGATGAGGAGATTGGAGGGTTTGAAGTGCATGGAACCACCTCTTAATTGCTAATCCTGGGTGTGACTATCAACTTCATCTGGCAACAAGGCCTCTGATGAGGAGATTGGAGGTTTTGAGGAGCATGGAACCACCTCTTAATTGCTAATCCTGGGTATGACTATAAACTTCATCTGGCAACAAGGCCTCTGATTAGGAGATTGGAAACTTTGAGGAGCATGGAACCACCTCTTAATTGCTAATCCTGGGTATGACTATAAACTTCATCTGGCACCAAGGCCTTGGATGAGGAGATTGGAGGTTTTGAGGAGCATGGAACCACCTCTTAATTGCTAATCCTGGGTATGACTATAAACTTCATCTGGCAACAAGGCCTCTGATTAGGAGATTGGAAACTTTGAGGAGCATGGAACCACCTCTTAATTGCTAATCCTGGGTATGACTATAAACTTCATCTGGCACCAAGGCCTTGGATGAGGAGATTGGAGGTTTTGAGGAGCATGGAACCACCTCTTAATTGCTAATCCTGAACATAACTATAAACTTCATCTGGCACCACGGCCTCTGATGAGGGAGATTGGAGGTTTTTGAGGGAGCATGGAACCACCTCCTAATTGCTAATCCTGGGTATAACTATAAACTTCATCTGGCACCACGGCCTCTGATGAGGAGATTGGAGGTTTTGAGGGAGCATGGAACCACCTCTCAATTGCTAATCCTGGGTATGACTATAAACTTCATCTGGCACCAAGGCCTCTGATGAGGAGATTGGAAGTTTGAGGGCATGGAACACCTCTTAATTGCTAATCCTGGAGCTGACTAACAGAACTTCATCTGGCAACAAGGCCTCTGATGAGGAGATTGGAGGTTTTGAGGAGCATGGAACCACCTCTTAATTGCTAATCCTGGGTATGACTATAAACTTCATCTGGCACCAACGCCTCTGATGAGGGAGATTGGAGGTTTTGAGGAGCATGGAACCACCTCTTAATTGCTAATCCTGGGTATGACTATAAACTTCATCTGGCAACAAGGCCTCTGATGAGGAGATTGGAGGTTTTGAGGAGCATGGAACCACCTCTTAATTGCTAATCCTGCATATGACTATAAACTTCATCTGGCACCAAGGCCTCTGATTAGGAGATTGGAGGTTTTGAGGAGCATGGAACCACCTCTTAATTGCTAATCCTGGGTATGACTATAAATTTCATCTGGCACGAAGGCCTCTGATGAGGAGATTGGAGGGTTTGAAGTGCATGGAACCACCCTCTAATTGCTAATCCTGGGTGTGACTATCAACTTCATCTGGCAACAAGGCCTCTGATGAGGAGATTGGAGGTTTTGAGGAGCATGGAACCACCTCTTAATTGCTAATCCTGGGTATGACTATAAACTTCATCTGGCACCAAGGCCTCTGATGAGGAGATTGGAAGTTTTGAGGAGCATGGAACCACCTCTTAATTGCTAATCCTGGGTATGACTATAAACTTCATCTGGCACCAAGGCTCTGGATGAGGAGAGATTGGAGGTTTTGAGGAGCATGGAACCACCTCTTAATTGCTAATCCTGGGTATGACTATAAACTTCATCTGGCACCAAGGCCTCTGATTAGAGATTGGAAACTTTGAGAAGCATGGAACCAGCTCTTAATTGCTAATCCTGGGTATGACTATAAACTTCATCTGGCACCAAGGCCTCTGATGAGGAGATTGGATGTTTTGAGGAGCATGGAACCACCTCTTAATTGCTAATCCTGGGTATAACTATAAACTTCATCTGGCACCACGGCCTCTGATGTGAGGAGATTGGAGGTTTTGAGTAGCATGGAACCACCTCTCAATTGCTAATCCTGGGTATGACTATAAACTTCATCTGGCACCAAGGCCTCTGATGAGGAGATTGGAAGTTTTGTGGAGCATGGAACCACCTCTTAATTGCTAATCCTGGGTATGACTATAAACTTCATCTGGCAACAAGGCCTCTGATGAGGAGATTGGAGGTTTTGAAGAGCATGGAACCACTCCTTAATTGCTAATCCTGGGTATGACTATAAACTTCATCTGGCACCAAGGCCTCTGATGAGGAGATTGGATGTTTTGAGGAGCATGGGAACCACCTCTTAATTGCTAATCCTGGGTATGACTATAAACTTCATCTGGCAACAAGGCCTCTGATTAGGAGTTTGGAAGTTTTGAGGAGCATGGACCCACCTCTAATTGCTAATCCTGGGTATGACTATAAACTTCATCTGGCACTCAAGGCATCTGATGAGGACATTGGAGGTTTTGAGGAGCATGGAACCACTCTTAATTGCTAATCCTGGGTATGTCTATAAACTTCATCTGGCACCAAGGCCTCTGATGAGGAGATTGGAGGTTTTGAGGAACATGGAACCACCTCTTAATTGCTAATCCTGGGTATGTCTATAAACTTCATCTGGCAACAAGGCCTCTCAATAGGAGATTGGAAGTTTGAGGAGCATGGAACCACCTCTCAATTGCTAATCCTGGGTATGACTATAAACTTCATCTGGCAACAAGGTCTTCTGATGAGGAGATTGGAGGTTTTGAGGAGCATGGAACCACCTCTCAATTGCTAATCCTGGGTATGACTATAAACTTCATCTGACAACAAGGCCTCTGATGAGGAGATTGGAGGTTTTGAGGAGTATGGAACCACCTCTTAATTAAGTTAATCCTGGGTATGACTATAAACTTCATATGGCACCAAGGCCTCTGATGAGGAGATTGGAAGTTTTGAGGAGCATGGAACCACCTCTTAATTGCTAATCCTGTGTATGACTATAAAACTTTATCTGGCAAGGCCTCTGATGAGGAGATTGGAGGTTTTGAGGAGTATGGAACCACCTCTAATTGCTAATCCTGGGTATGACTATAAACTTCATCTGGCACCAAGGGCTCTGATGAGGAGATTGGAAGTTTTGAGAAGCATGGAACCATTTCTTAATTGCTAATCCTGGGTATGACTATAAACTTCATCTGGCACCAAGGCCTCTGATGAGGAGATTGGAGGTTTTGAGAGCATGGAACCACCTCTTAATTGCTAATCCTGGGTATGACTATAAACTTCATCTGGCACCAAGGCATCTGATGAGGAGATTGGAGGTTTTGAGGAGCATGAACCACCTCTTAATTGCTAATCCTGGGTATGTCTATAAACTTCATCTGGCACCAAGGCCTCTGATGAGGAGATTGGAGGTTTTGAGGAACATGAACCACCTCTTAATTGCTAATCCTGGGTATGTCTATAAACTTCATCTGGCAACAAGGCCTCTGATTAGAGATTGGAAGTTTTGAGGAGCATGGAACCACCTCTCAATTGCTAATCCTGGGTATGACTATAAACTTCATCTGGCAACAAGGCCTCTGATGAGGAGATTGGAGGTTTTGAGGAGCATGGAACCACCTCTTAATTGCTAATCCTGGGTATGACTATAAACTTCATCTGGCACCAAGGCCTCTGATGAGGAGATTGGAGGTTTTTGAGGAGCATGGATCCACCTCTTAATTGCTAATCCTGGGTATGACTATAAACTTCATCTGGCACCAAGGCCTCTGATGAGGAGATTGGAGGTTTTGAGGAGCATGGAACCACCTCTTAATTAAGTTAATCCTGGGTATGACTATAAACTTCATCTGGCACCAAGGCCTCTCTGATTAGGAGATTGGAAACTTTGAGAAGCATGGAACCAGCTCTAATTGCCAATCCCGGGTATGACTATAAACTTCATCTGGCACCAAGGCCCTCTGATGAGGAGACTGGATGTTTTGAGAGCATGGAACCACCTCTAATTGCTAATCCTGGGTATGACTATAAACTTCATCTGGTACCAAGGCCTCTGATGAGGAGATTGGAGGTTTTGAGGAGCATGGAACCACCTCTTAATTGCTAATCCTGGGTATGACTATAAACTTCATCTGGCAACAAGGCCTCTGATTAGGAGATTGGAGGTTTTGAGGAGCATGGAACCACCTCTTAATTGCTAATACTGGGTATGACTATAAACTTCATCTGGCACCAAGGCCTTGATGAGGGAGATTGGAGGTTTTGAGGAGCATGGAACCACCTCTAATTGCTAGTCCTGGGTATGACTATAAACTACATCTGGCAGCAAGGCCTCTGATGAGGAGATTGGAGGTTTTGAGGAGCATGGAACCACCTCTTAATTGCTAATCCTGGGTATGACTATAAACTTCATCTGGCACCAAGGCCTCTGATGAGGAGATTGGAAGTTTTGAGGAGCATGGAACCACCTCTTAATTGCTAATCCTGGGTATGACTATAAACTTCATCTGGCACCAAGGCCTCTGATGAGGAGATTGGAGGTTTTGAGGAGCATGGAACCACCTCTTAATTGCTAATCCTGGGTATGACTATAAACTTCATCTGGCACCAACGCCTCTGATGAGGAGATTGGAGGTTTTGAGGAGCATGGAACCACCTCTTAATTGCTAATCCTGGGTATGACTATAAACTTCATCTGGCAACAAGGCCTCTGATTAGGAGATTGGAAGTTTTGAGGAGCATGGAACCACCTCTTAATTGCTAATCCTGGGTATGACTATAAACTTCATCTGGCACCAAGGCCTCTGATGAGGAGATTGGAGGTTTTGAGGAGCATGGATCCACCTCTTAATTGCTAATCCTGGGTATGACTATAAACTTCATCTGGCTACAAGGCCTCTGATTAGGAGATTGGAGGTTTTGAGGAGCGTGGAACCACCTCTTAATTGCTAGTCTTGGGTATGACTATAAACTACATCTGGCACCAAGGCCTATTGTTAGGAGATTGGAGGTTTTGAGGAGCATGGAACCACCTCTTAATTGCTAGTCCTGGGTATGACTATCAAATACATCTGGTAGCAAAGCCTCTGGTTGGGAGATTGAAGATTTCGAGGAGCATGGAACCACCTCTTATTGCTAGTCCTGGGTATGAGAATAAACTACATCTGGCAACAAGGCCTCTGATGAGGAGATTGGAGGTTTTGAGGAGCATGGAACCACCTCTTAATTGCTAGTCCTGGGTATGACTATAAACTACATCTGGCAGCAAGGCCTCTGATGAGGAGATTGGAGGTTTTGAGGAGCATGGAACCACCTCTTAGAGAGTTTAGTTAAAGGGAAATAACTCCTACTAAGAAATCTAACATTTCTATCATTTGATGGCATTTTTATTCTATTGGCCATATCCGTTCACAATTTCCTACTTTTTGTTGACTGGTTGATTTTTTTTTCATGGCATATCATTCCTCCGTGGATTATTTAAGGCTAAAATCTCAATATTTGAACTCAATTTTATGAAATCAAGTGTAGATATTTTGTATATAATTTTATAACTACAAGGTAAATATATGATTTTTAGATATACTGTTTGTAGATTGCAAAATGTATTGTTGGTAATTTTTTATAAAACTGTGTTGCTGGTAATTTTTTTTTTTTTATTCATCTCACCCCAAGCAAGGCATTCCACTGCCTCTATTGCGCATGGGGCTACATAGGGGAAGGTAAAGAGAAGGAGTGGTTAGACATAGGGAATGTCAGGAGGAAGGTGACAGATGAGTAAGGATAGCGAGGATGAGGGTTGGGCAGATGGGAAGAGTGTTTGATAGAATGGGAGCAGATTAGTGTGTTAGGAGGTGTCTATTGACCTTACATTTAAACTCCTGGAGATTGTAGCCGTCGGGGAAGCAATCATGTGGAAGGGAATTCCACAGTCGGGAAGTGCGAGGAAAGAAACTGTTGGAGTAGAAGTTACGGTTGCATTTTAACGGTTTCACTGTAAAAGGGTGGGATCTAGTTGCTAATCTAGTATCTCATTCAAATTCATATTTAGGGGGCACCAGTGATCTAAGTTCATCAGAGCAGAAGTCGTGAAAGTATTTATAGAAGAGACACAGGGAAGCCATGTCACGCCGGTGGGAGAGAGACTGCAGGCGGTCTGCCAAGTCGGTATCTATCACATTACAGACCCTCCTCTGAACCTTATCGAGAAGCCCGAGGAAAATAGCAGGGGCACCCGACCAGATATGGCAGCAGTATTCAATGCACGGGCGGATGGTAGATTTATAAATGTGCAGGATAGATTTAGATGGAAAGAAACTTTTGGGCCCTACACAGAGAACCGACTTTCATAGCAGCGGATTTAGCAATGGATTCGATATAGTCATTCCATTTGAGGTTCGCTGAAAGTGTGAGACCAAGGAGGCGTAGTGTTTTACTCTCTGGGAGGCAAGCCTGGTCCATGCTAATGGGAGGTAGGTGAGATTGTCGATAATTGAGAAATTTTATTATAAAAATGTATTTGTAAGTATTTGATTTTTCTTTGGAGTTCACAATTTGCTTATAGCTGTAACCCTATTACCCTGGGTCAGGTTGGACGTGGAAACAAGAATGATTAAGCGGTGGTGCATATTTCTTAAAACCTTCCAGTCATCGGGCTTGTCATTGTCCAAACCAAAGGGAATGTTCTTGAACAGCCCTCCTTAAATTTTCAATTTCTAGTTGTCCTCGTTTTAGACTGATTTTCCAAAAAACCCAGTTCTTCCAGTGATTTCACTCACAGCTGGGGGTGGGGATGAAAAAAAAAATAGATTTGCACCATTCCCAATGAAAGTGAATGAATTGAACTTTACAGGTACTATCAGGATCTTTCACATTTTGTCTCATCACGTATATGTTATCTCTTGGCTTTGGTTTTCTTTTCTGAGAAGACTACTGAGCATTTTACTATAAAAAAGTATTTTTATACTTTCAGAGTGATGGTTTTTGTTTGGGCAGTGATGGGGTCACAATTTGCCATAGCTGGGATTTTAACAGGTGCTACATCCCCTAGTCAGGGCAGATATGGAATAATGGATAGTTCCATGCTCTTCAAAACCTCCAATCTTCGAATCAGAGGCCTTGCTGCCATATGTAGTTTATAGTCATACCCAGGACTAGCAATTAAAAGGTGGTTCCATGCTCCTCAAAACCTCCATTAGAAATATATACGTAAAAAGAGACTTTTATCGAATTATATACGTAAAAAGAGACTTTTATCGAATTATATACGTAAAAAGAGACTTTTATCGAATTATATACGTAAAAAGAGACTTTTATCGAATTATATACGTAAAAAGAGACTTTTATCGAATTATATACGTAAAAAGAGACTTTTATCGAATTATATACGTAAAAAGAGACTTTTATCGAATTATATACGTAAAAAGAGACTTTTATCGAATTATATACGTAAAAAGAGACTTTTATCGAATTATATACGTAAAAAGAGACTTTTATCGAATTATATACGTAAAAAGAGACTTTTATCGAATTATATACGTAAAAAGAGACTTTTATCGAATTATATACGTAAAAAGAGACTTTTATCGAATTATATACGTAAAAAGAGACTTTTATCGAATTATATACGTAAAAAGAGACTTTTATCGAATTATATACGTAAAAAGAGACTTTTATCGAATTATATTTTTTTTTTTTTTTAATCATATCACCCCGAGCAAGCCGGTAATGCCACTGATGTGCAGGGGGCTGCGTAAGAGTGAAAAGATTGGAAAAGAGAAAGCTGTAAACCACATCCTAAACAGGGAACAAGGGATGAGCCTCTTAACCTGTTCAATAGATGTGGGTGGAGTGTGAACCGGGCGATAGATAGATGTAAAAAGAGACTTTAATGGAATTATGGACGTAAAAGGAGACTTTAATGGAATTATAGACGTAAAAGGAGACTTTAATGGAATTATGGACGTAAAAGGAGACTTTAATGGAATTATGGACGTAAAAGGAGACTTTAATGGAATTATGGACGTAAAAGGAGACTTTAATGGAAATATGGAGGACGTAAAAGGAGACTTTAATTGAATTATGGACGTAAAAGGAGACTTTAATGGTTAATTATGGACGTAAAAGGAGACTTTAATGGAATTATGGACGTAAAAGGAGACTTTAATGGAATTATGGACGTAAAAGGAGACTTTAATGGAATTATGGACGTAAAAGGAGACTTTAATGGAATTATGGACGTAAAAGGAGACTTTAATGGAATTATGGACGTAAAAGGAGACTTTAATGGAATTATGGACGTAAAAGGAGACTTTAATGGAATTATGGACGTAAAAGGAGACTTTAATGGAATTATGGACGTAAAAGGAGACTTTAATGGAATTATAGACGTAAAAGGAGACTTTAATGGAATTATAGACATTTTTGCAGGATTAAATATTACCAACAATACAATTTTGAAGAACAAATTATCGTCATAACACATTTTTGATGGAAAAAAAATATTTTCAGCAAAACATTTTTGAATGCAAAACTGGAAGACATTTTTAGTTTTCTAAAATGAAAAAGAATAAAAACGAAAAATTTTCTTTAAAATTTTACTAAATCAACTTTCTCACTATAACCACATATTAAAAAAAAATACCTTAAACCTCCACCTTTTTGGCATTAAATAACCTACATAGGTTGATATGCCGTTAAAACTAACACTTTATTTTTTATTTTTCTCTTTTTTTTGCAAGGCACGTGACATGAGAAACATTGTTGATGATACCCTGAGAGAAAATAAGGACATCCTAAACGAAGTGGCTGAAGAAAAGAAGAAAGCGATGTTCTTACTCGAAGAGGCAGATTTGAAACAGCAGGTAAGCAAAGAAAGGGGAAAAACAATCCTGAAATGACTATTTTCTTTACTTTTTTGTTGCCTATTAGTAATATAAATTCCATATGATTTTTATGAAGTACTAACCTTTGAATGATAAAAATTAGGGCCAATTAGTTTCCAAATTAGTTATTTAAGAGAATCTATTGTTGTAAATTTTCATAAAAAATGTAAAAATCTGAATTTCGTGTGTTGATAAAGCATTGCTTTCTGATAGTAAAAAATACTGTTCAAGCAAAGCAATGGCTTGATAAGTGTTATTTGAACTCTGCTCTGTCGGAAATGTGGATGTGCGCTGTGGTGCAGTGGATATCGACTCGGAACGACAAATCTGGGATCAGTGTTCGGATTCCAGTTGAATTCCTTGCATTCACTTATGCACAAATACCCTTGGGAAAGGTATTAATCCATCTCTTCCCTCCAGTTATGGGTTAAATAATAGGACAGATTGAGTTCTATAGCCTTGCCTGGCAACCAGTCTACCACAGAAAGCAATGGCAACCTATTGCAGGATAAACTTCTGCCCTGTCAGTCATGTCTCTTTCAAGACATGATTGCCCTAAGCGTGTATCATGTATGGCACTTAAGTGACTGTTGGAAGCAATGGTTAAGAGGTGGTATGTACAGACACAAAGAATTCTCAATGCTTAAATTGCTCCAAATTGGTAGTTGTACTGGAAATCACCAGGAAAAAAAATTCACGAACTCATTTTTACCAATCGTAAATTGAAGTTGCATGATATACTTGAGGAGTTGAATCTAAACTTATTTATAACTGGAACTTTGTGTGTGTGTATCCATTACCTATAGACTCCGAAGTGGATGAACCAATTTTCTTGAAAATTTACACTGTTGTACTATAAACGTCTGCGAGTGTTCTTAGCTAGGTACCCCTGATAAATATTGAAAATGGATAATCAAAAAATTTGGGTTATAGAAGGAGTGGTCCGATTTTAATCAAATTTGATTCACTCATAGACAAAGACATAAGAAACAATATTCAGAAATTTCAAGGTTGCAGTTCTTACAATAGTGCAGAAAATCAATAATATATATATATATATATATATATAGAAGGCAAGATGTTTGTGTGTGTGTCTGTTTATCTGTCTGTATGTCCTTTATACAAATCCACAATTTTTATCTGATTCTCACCAAACTTCACACAAATATTCTTTAGGCTGAGTCTGAGCTCAGGACCAAGGATTAGTTTTAAAGCTTTCATTACACCTGAGCAACGCCGGGCTATATTGCTAGTATATCATAAGGCAGTGTATTCACCATTTTGCATGAACATTTGTCAATGAGAAAGCTGTGTACAAAGTGGGTGCTGCGTTTGCTCGGTCGTTCAAGAACAACAACACATTGATGATTCAGAGCATTGTTTGTGACTGTTTCAACACAAAAAAGAGTTTCTGTGTAAATATTTGACAAAAGCTGAAACATGGATCCACCAATTCACTCCTGAGTTAAATTGGCAGTCAGCTGAGTGGACAGCAGCAGGTGAAAGCAGTCCTTAGATGCAAATGTCAGCAGGCAAATTTTTGGTTTCTGTACTTTGGGATGTGCAAGGTATTTTGTTCATGGATTACCTTGAGAAAGAAAGAACCATCAGTAGAGAATATTATATAGCATTATTAGTGTGTTTGAAGGAAGAAATTGCCAAAAAATGGTTACAAATGAAGAAAAAGTTATTTTTCACAAAGGCAACACACTGTGTCACAAGTTGATTGCAGCGATGGCAAAACTGCATGACTTGCACTTTGAATTGCTCCCATTCTCCAAATCTGGCTCCCAGTGACTACTGTAGATCTCGAAAGAATTCTTCAGGGAAAGATTTGGCTCCAATGAAGAAGTGATATCAGAAACTGAGGTGTATTTTGAGGCCAAAGAAAAATCGTTCTTTTAAAAAAAAAGGCATTGAATCAGCACTGAAATCAGTGTATCACCCTAGAAGGAGACTATGTTGATAAATAAAGTCGAATTTTGCCTCAAAGTTGTTTTATTAGTTAGGCCCGGGATTTTTGCTATGAAATATGCTATGTCCAGAACAATGCCCAGTACTGCAATATTTAACAGACCTGAAGGAGAATACAACCACCTTTCAATTTGTTGTTCTTCATTTAAAAAAATTTTTTTTTTTTTTAATTTTTTTTTTACATTTTTTCAATGTAATCATTTCGATTACACCCTAAACTTTCTGATTGACAAAAAAAAATTTGGAGAAATTTGAATATTTAAACAATTTTAGGGGGGCTCAGTTTTTCATACAATCTTATAGTAAATCGATCCTCCATTTTGGGACCACTTGCCAGTACGACATTTTCAACACCTGTAAATTGGTTGATTATCTATTTCTTTTTTTTTCTTTTTCTTATCAATTTCTTTTGACTTTTTTCAGTGCAATCTTATCGATTAAACCCTAAACTTTTCGATTGAAAAAATATCTGTAAAAATTTCAGTATTTAAACAATGTTTTTGGGTTGGAGGGCTCAGTTTTTCATAAAACCTTATAGTAAATTGATCCTATGCAATTAATTTTCTTGCTTGCGCATATTCAACAACTGAAATAAAGCCACTCTTGGAGTTTACGAGGAAGATGCCTTCAGCCCTTTTATTTTAGTTTTTGCGTCGGGTTTGGCTCTAAGTAGGTAGAATTGTAGTTCTTAGTCTCAGCTATGATACCGTTTACTCAGAGAACTTATTTAGCTTTCAAAATTCAGTTACATCGAAAAAAAACTTATTTGATATCGATACCAGGAAATCAAAATTTGACTTGCATCCATTCATTTTTTTTTTTCAGTCTACGGTTTCGCTTTAACTGGAAACAACTATTGCTTTTTAGTCTTTTATGTCAACGTCCAAAGAGTCTAGGTGCGATTGGTAAATTGTCGCAATTATTTTATTATTTCAAATATTCTTTAGGCTGAGTCTGAGCTCCAGGACCATGGATTAGTTTTAAAGCTTTCATTACACCCGAGCAGTGCCAGGCTATACTGCTAGTATTTTTATAACCTTGAAAATATAAAATTTATTCTCGTAAATGTTGCGGCCTGTTAGGGTCAGGAAGAAAGATATGAAAAACAAGAGGAGAGGTTCAAACAGAATAAGGGAACATGGATATAAGTAAGAGTGTCGGTTGGTTGGTTGGTTTTGTTTTTATGGCCAATCAATCTTGGCGGGTCATTTATTACCAACTAAATTTTATCTATTTATTGCTGGTAATACCTTTTTCTTTCAACAATTTATTGTTGTTTTATATAAGTTTTGTGTCTAGTAATACTTTTTTCTTTTTGTGTATCAAGATTCATTGGGATTTGTTTTTAAGGGCAGGGTCCCCAAGTCCTACCCTTGTTATTTAACCCATAACTGGAGGGAAGGGATGGATTAATACCTTTCCCAAGAGTACCAGTGCTTTAAGTGAATGCAGGGTATTCAACTGGAATTTGAACTCGGCTCACCAATTTCTCTTTCTGAGGTGATATCCACTGCACCACAATGCACATCTGTCACTAAACGCTTACAGCACCTGGTATTCCCAAGCGGTCACCCATCTAAGTACTGACCAGGCTCAACATTGCTTAACTTTGGTGATCGAGCGAGAACCGGTGTATTCAACGTGATATGGCCGTGAGCATGCACATTCGTCACTATATGCTTACAGCACCTGGTATTCCCAAGTGGTCACCCATTTAAGTACTGACCAGGCTCGATGTTGCTTAACTTCGGTGATCAAGCGAGAACCAGTGTATTCAACGTTATATGGCCGTAAGCCAAGAGTGTTAGTAATCAGCAAATGGAAGTCTATGTCCAAACTGTAGAGTTACACTGTCTGGATTGCTTCACGACTCTCTCTTGACTGCCTCTTAGACTGCCTCCCCAGAAGTCATGCAGGTTAATAATTGTTCAATAGTATGGCCTTCTCCTAGACATTTACACCGGACTTCTTAACATAAACGGATCAGTCCATTTATGATAGTAAGGAAGGTAACCTGCTCTTACTCTAAAAGTTATCTAGTGTTTTTCTCTGAGTATCAAATTTTCCAAGCCCTCTTTCCTCTCAAAGTGCTCTAGCAGTTTCAACTGTCTTTTTTTAATGTTAATTATAAACATCATTATATTTTTTCTTCTAAAATATAAGTGTATGGTATTCTATGCAAAACTGCATTTCTGTTGCTTCAAGTCTCTTCTTCAACTTTAAGGAGATTGTCCAGCATTCACTGCCATATAGGAGGACTGATATTGCATAACAGTTCGGTACACTTTTCTTTGTTTCTGTTGCTTCAAGTCTCTTTTTCATCTGTGAGGAGATTGTCCAGCATTCACTGCCATATAGGAGGACTGATATTACATAACAGTTCAGGACTCTTTTCTTTGTTTCTGTTGCTTCAAGTCTCTTCATCTTTACTGTGGTCCATTTTTGATAATTTTTTTTTTTTTTTTTTTTAGGAAGCTGATAATTTATTAACGAAGGTATATGCCGCCAATAAAAAGGCCAGAGATGCTGCTGCCAGAGGTGAAGAAATCCTCAAAGAAGCTCAAGACACTCTCACAATCTTAAAGAGTAAGTTGAATTTTTGCAGCATTTTCTGAAGAAATTTTAATGAGCTGTTCGTATTTGGTTCATTATTAAATTTTTGTAGCAGGAAAAAATGTGAACATTGGAAGTCTTAAAAAAAAAAACATCCGATAATTTTTCTTTTTCTTTTATTCTTTCACTCTAAGTAATCCCTTGCGTCTTATTGGCTTTGTTGCCTTACTTTTGATTAAAAGAAGTAAAAATTCGGGTTAACTTCTTGGAACTAGGATATTTAATTATTTGCTGAATGCTTTTGGTATTACATACCTCAAAAACCGAACTGGTTATTCTCTATCATCGCCAATCAGACCCCAGACTATTGCCAGTCATGATGAATGGATGTCTCTCTGAGGATACTCTATGCCTTGAGAGAATATTGGGTCTCAAACTCACGCCTGACCCTAAGTGGAACTTCTAAGTATGATCTATTATTAAAGATATAAAATGATTGACTTCCTGCACTTATCAATTGGAGTAGATAGACTAAACTATCGCCCGGTTCACACTCCATCCACGTCTATTGTACAGGTGAAGAGGCTCATCCCTTGTTCCCTTTTTAGGATGTGGTTTCCGGCTTTCTCTTTTCCAAATCTTTTCACTCTCACGTAGCCCCCTGCACATTAGTGGCGTTACCGCCTTGCTCGGGGTGATATGATTAAAAAAAAAAAAATCCAATATAAGTACCTGACTCTTTATGCTATCCTCTAAAAAAATTTCACCTCTACATGAATATCCAACAAAATATTTTTTCTGTTTATGAAGAATTCTTTAATCTAAACACTTGAACATTTAAAAGAAATACAAGAACCTTAGAATTATTCTATTAATATGCTATGTGGGATGTGCATTGCGGTGCTGTGGATATCGGCTCGGAACGAGAAATCGGGGAGCCGAGTTTGAATTCCAGTTGAATTCCTTGCATTCACTTACATGTAAATACCCTTGCAAAAGGTATTAATCCGTCTCTTCCCTCCAGTTATGGGTTAAATAACAGGACAGATCGGGTTCTATAGCCTTGGCTGGCAACCAGTCTACTGTAAAAAGCAATGGCAACCTACTGCGGGATAATGAGTATTGTCATTATTCCATAAATTATCTGAAGTTATATCCTCATCTAGTTTCTTTAGGTGAATGTTTTATTTAGTAGTTTTTGAGCATATTATCTTTTTCTTTTTTTTTTTTTTTTTTTTTCGTGCATTGTGGTGCAATGGATATCGGCTCAGGACGAGAAATCGGGGAGCCGAGCTTGAATTCCAGTTGAATTCCTTGCATTCACTTACATGCAAATACCCTTGCAAAAGGTATTAATCCGTCTCTTCCCTCCAGTTATGGGTTAAATAACAGGACAGATTGGGTTCTATAGCCTGGGCTGGCAACCAGTCTACTTCAGAAAGTAATGGCAACCTACCATGGGATAATCTTCTGCTAAATCAGTCATGTCTCTTTCAAGACATAATCGCCCAAGCACTTAACTGACTGATTAAATAACTCATGCAGGTGTTGAATGCCATATGCAATATGCGCTTAGGTGATCATGTCTTGGAAGAAACTGAGTAGATGATTTTCTTGATGTAGAGTTGCCATTACTTACTGCGGTAGACTGGTTGCCAACCAATCTGTTGGGCCATTTAACCCATAACCAGAGGGTCGACTGAAATTTGAACTTGGCCCTCTGATATCTTGTTTCAAGCTAATATCTCCTGCACCACAATGCATAAAGATTTTTGTTTCATGAACCGCTGATAAATTTTTAGTGGAATTCTTTCTTGTTTTGTTTTGATTTTTAAAAACACGAATTCATTTTCAATTCAGACTTCAACACAAACGTGATGACAAATAAAGACAATGCGGAAAAAGCATTGGAAAAGGTATCCAAAATCACGAAGATGATTGAAGAAGCCGAGAAGAAAACGGCAAAAGCTAGGAAGGCATTGACTGGGGCTGATGAGGATGCCAACGATGCTTTTACAATTGCAGAGAATGCTAAAGAACTGGCCGTCAATGCATCTAAGGTGAGTGATTTAAAAGGCAGTTGGGTAAGAGAAAGATGACTGTGGCCATAAATAAGGGATCAGTTTATATATAGATTGTAATGTAGAATTGATCCCCCACTATATAGCCACATTATAATAGTATAGAAATATTTTTCTTTTATAATCATATCGCCCCATAAAGTGAGGGATCAATTTATATATTGATTGTAATGTAGAATTGATCCCCCACTATATAGCCACATTATAATAGTATAGAAATATTTTTCTTTTATAATCATATCGCCCCATAAAGTGAGGGATCAATTTATATATTGATTGTAATGTAGAATTGATCCCCCACTTTATACCCATATTATAAAAGTTTAGAAAATTTTATTTAATAATCATATCGCCCCAAGAAAGGCATTTTACTGCCATTGTTTTGTGGGGGGTTACATAGGAAGAAAATTATGAGAAAGAGTGATAAGGGATTATAAGGCATTCAGGAAGAGGGTAAGAGAAGGATGACTGCGGCCATAAAGTGAGGGATCAGTTTATATATTTATTGTAATGTAGAATTGATCCCCCACTTTATACCCACATTATAATAGTATAGAAAATTTTATTTAATAATCATATCGCCCCAAGAAAGGCATTTTACTGCCATTGTTTTGCAGGGGGCTACATAAGAGGAATGTTATGACAAAGAGTGACAGGTTATAGGGGGTGATATTAGGGTTATTTTAAGTGACATATGTGATACACGCTTGATAATCATGTCTCAAAAGAGACATGACTGACTGAGCAGAAGATTATCCCACAGTAGTTTGCCATTACTTTCTGCGGTAGACCGGTTGCCATAATAATGACGGGTCATGTGCCAGACAAAGGCCATTAATGAAAAATAAGGGAAAATTACATCTGCAGACCCCTATCAACTAAATATTTAAAACCATAATGAAAATAAAGATTGAGAAATCGGAAAAACAAAAGAAAATCTAAAATTAAAAGAATACCTGATAAAAATTACTTTACCTCAAGGAACGTCAAAATACTTCAAAGTGAAAAAAATCAACCGAAGTGAAATGGATGAAATTATGACTGTAGGTTTGAAACTGTTATTGAAAATTGTACCACATATTAACCACACACACACACACATATCAAAGAAAAACGAAACACATATACCTATACATATGAGTACAAATAGTTGCAAACATATACACTTATGTATGATAAGCTAAGAAAACCAACTGAGACAACATTGTCTCTCTGAAGATGTCCTCGGCTAATGTCTGTTGCTGTTTGATCTGTCAAATTGGCTCCTAGATTTTTTTTTTTTTTTTTTTGATTTTTTTACACAGAAATGGAGGTAAAAATAGTCACTGGTAAACGGGCTCATGGTCAAAATACTTTTACGGACTGGATTTGGTCCGCTGTTCATATTTTGCTGACCCTTGACTTTGATGACTTGAGTATGTTCAGAGAATAGACATAGAAAACTCAATCAACAATTTTATGGTCCTGGGTATGACGGTAAACTGCATCCGACAGCAAGGTCTCTTATTGGGGAGGTTGTGCAGAGCATGGAACCATATCTTAATTGCTGTTGTTCCCAGGTCCATGCTGACCCAGAGTGGTAGCACCTGTTAGGATCCCAGCTATGGGTAAATAGCTGACCCCCAAACTGGGGTCAAAATGCTATAAAAGTTAGCAACAAAACTTTCTGAATGCAGAAAGTTAGCCACGAAGCTTTCTGAATGCAGAAAGTTAGCCACGAAGCTTTCTGAATGCAGAAAGTTAGCCACGAAGCTTTCTGAATGCAGAAAGTTAGCCACGAAGCTTTCTGAATGCAGAAAGTTAGCCACGAAGCTTTCTGAATGCAGAAAGTTAGCCACGAAGCTTTCTGAATGCAGAAAGTTAGCCACGAAGCTTTCTGAATGCAGAAAGTTAGCCACGAAGCTTTCTGAATGCAGAAAGTTAGCCACGAAGCTTTCTGAATGCAGAAAGTTAGCCACGAAGCTTTCTGAATGCAGAAAGTTAGCCACGAAGCTTTCTGAATGCAGAAAGTTAGCCACGAAGCTTTCTGAATGCAGAAAGTTAGCCACGAAGCTTTCTGAATGCAGAAAGTTAGCCACGAAGCTTTCTGAATGCAGAAAGTTAGCCACGAAGCTTTCTGAATGCAGAAAGTTAGCCACGAAGCTTTCTGAATGCAGAAAGTTAGCCACGAAGCTTTCTGAATGCAGAAATATAAACAAACAAAAACAAATCAAACAATTTTCTGCATTAAATGACCCAATGAAGGTTGATACGCTGGTTAAATGAACCAACCAACCAACCAACCATTTTAGGTTTATTGAGGCCGATGGTGAAAAAGGGATTGGTAGACCATGTAAAACATAGACCCAGCTTATCAATGACATGTTAAAGGAAGTTGAGATTACAGCCAGGCTTTTCCCAAAAGCAGGTGACCTAAATAGAACCATTAAAAAAAACTTTGTCTAATGGGATTTTCTTGACGGTTCAAGATGGATCATCATCATTAAATGATGAATGACGAGTACCTTATTTTTTATTTCTTTAAGATTACCACGGAAAAAAATCAAGATTTAATGTTGTATTAAATTTGATTCTTCTGCTAGCTGAAGAATTTTTCAAGACACTTTCTTTTCAATTTTCCAGGAAGCCAGCAATTTCCGCCAAGCAGCTGGTGAAATAAAGACCGAAGCCAGAGAAATTTCCAACAAAACTGAAACCCTTACCAAAGAAGTTGATAGAATGGAGGAAGAAATCAGTATCTTTGAGAAGAATGCGACTGAAGACGAATTGGCTGTCAACAAGGTAAGAATTTTCCTTTTTTCGTTTAGAGTCTAATCGATGATAAAGCACTGAAAATTAAAAAAATAAAAATGATAATCAACAAATTCACATTTGGGAGTAATGTCGTATATGTCCGCCAAATATTCTAAAAGAAATTTTACACACTAAATTGTCAATCATGATCTTTCAAAATCTAAATGCAATGTCAAATTCTTTTTTTATTGTCTTTCCTCACTTTCTCTCACACTGAGTAACCACTTGTGCCTTAGTGGCTTTATCACCTTGCTAGGGGGTGAAATGATTTTATACTTATTTTAAATGCAGAGTGCCAAGCAGGCATCTATGCAGATAACACCACCATTTACTCCTGCATCAGTAAGATTTTTAAACTTAGTTTTTTTATTTATTTATTATTTTTAATCATACCACCCCAAGGAAGGTGGTACTGCCACTGATGTGCAGGGGGCTACATAAGAGTAAAAAGATTAGATAGGAGGAGAGTAAAGAGAAAGACGAACCAGTTAGAAAGGAGCAAGAGAAGGATGGGAATACAGGTGTGATGACAGTTGCAAAGGTAGAGAGAAAGGAAAAGATATACAGGGTGATGTAGAAAGAACTGGTGTCAAGTGGTTAAGAGATGAGTATTGACATTGCATTTAAATAATGCCACTGATGTGCAGGGGGCTACATAAAAAGTAAAAGCACTAAATTGAAGAGAGTGAAAAGAAGGACATACCAATTAGAAAGGAGCAAGAGAAGGGAGAGAACACAGGTGTGATGACAGTTGCAGAGGTGTACAGAAAGGAAAGAATATACAGGGTGGTGAGGAAAGAACCAGTGTCAAGTGGGTAAGAGATGAGTATTGACCTTCCATTTGAATTCCTGGAGGTTGTAGCCGTCAGGAAAGCAAGAATGTGGAAGCGAGTTCCACAGGCGGGAAGTGCAAGAAAAGAAGCTGAAGGAGTAGAATTGTCGTCTGCATTTGGTTGATCTAACTGTGAATGCATGGGACCTTGTTGCCAGTCTGGTTGCACGAGTAAATTCAAGTGGTGGGCGGCATAAGTGACTTAAGTTCGTTGGAGCAGAAGCCATGAAAATATTTACAGAACAGACAAAGAGAAGCCACATCCCGTTGGTGGGGAAGTGGCTGGAGTTGAGCTGCCAATCGGTACCCATCACAATACTGATTCTCCTTTGGAGCCTGTCAAGAACACTAAGACGAACAACAGGGGCGCCTGACCATATATGACAGTAGTATTCCATGCACGGATGAATGGTTGATTTGTATATATGCCGGGTGAATTCAGGCGGAAAAAAAAATACTGGCTCATCACAGTGACCACACCTTCCTAGCATTGGATTTAGCTATTGACTCAATGTAATGGTTCCACTTGAGATCAGAAGAGAGGGTAAGGCCGAGGAGGTGCAGTGTATTGCTCTCAGGGAGACTCGCTTGGTCCACGCTTATGGGAGTCAGGAGAGGCTGCCTGTGATGATTGACAGATAGCAGCTTGGTATTAGACGCATTGAAATTAACAAGCCACTTCTTACCCCAGTCACCCACAGAATGTAGATCCCTCTCAAGATCAGCAGCGAGGTTATGTTTGTTCGCCACGCCGGGTTTCTTACTGATGCGGGAGTAAATTGTGGTGTCATCTGCGTTGATGCCTACTTGGCAGTCTGCGTTTAAAATAAGTATAAAATCATTTCACACCCTAGCAAGGTGATAAAGCCACTAAGGCGCAAGTGGTTACTCGGTGAGAGAAGATGAGAATAGACAAAAAAGAATTTGACATTTCATTTAAATTTTGGAAGGTCATAATTGACAGTTTAGTATATAACTTTACTTCTTAGATTATTTGGTGAACATGTACATTACCACCACCTGTATATTTGTTAATTATCATTTTACATGTTTTTGTTTCTTTTTTTTTGTTTCTTTTTTCTCCTTTTTTTTACTTTTTTTTTACTTTTTTTTACTTTTTACTTTTTTTTTAATTTTTACTTTTTTTTTAATTTTTACTTTTTTTTTTACTTTTTACTTTTTTTTTTACTTTTTACTTTTTTTTTTACTTTTTACTTTCTTTTTTACTTTTTACTTTTTTTTTTACTTTTTACTTTCTTTTTTACTTTTTTTTTTACTTTTTACTTTTTTTTTTACTTTTATTTTTAATTTTTTTTTTACTTTTTACTTTTTTTTTACTTTTTTTTTACTTTTTTAAAAACTTTTTTGTTTCTTTTTTTTACTTTTTTGTTTCTTTTCCTTTACGTTTTTTGTTTCCTTTACTTTTTTTTAACTTTTTAAAAATTTTTTCAGTACAAAATCAATTAGACTCTTTTTTGATTATCAAAAACAAATTTGGAAAAAATTCATTATTGAAGATTTTTAGTGGGTGCTTTGTTTCTCATACAACTTATAGTAAATCGATTCTCCATTTGGGAAACACTCACATTGGGGTTGCTTTGATGACACTGAGAACATATATAGAGAAGCTTACAATTAGAAGATCGACAAACCCATTGAAAACTTTTAATTATCCCTACTTTATATCAATGAAAAATAAGTTTCTGAAATCAATAAAAAAAAATTTTGACAGAGAATCTTTAAAATAATTCCTATTTGAATAAAAACATATTTCCAGGATGTAGTCTTTCATTAATTTCCTACAAGTTTTGGCAAAAAAAAAAAGAAAAAGGGCAACAACTCAAAGAAAGTGTTTCCAAAATGGAGGATCGATTTACTATAACGTTGTATAAGAAACTGAGCACCCCCTAACAAATCTTTAAATATTGAATTATTTCCAAATTGTTTTTGAAAAACGGAAACTTTATTTACTAATTGATAAGAATGCACTGAAAATGTAAATTACAGGTGGTGGTAATGTCGTACATATCCACTGAATATTTGACAATATGTGAAATAATGGTGGTGAAAAAGTCCTTGCACAAAATAAGAGACCAATTGATTTGCAATGCAAGATAACATTTCTTCGAGAAAATTAACTAAAACGAGAGTTTGAGAGATTTTTCCTAGAAGTTAATTGCATATACAACACAATGTGAATGAATGTATTTGAGTGTGACTTACAGTATTTACATTATTCGGACTATTGTCCTCATCCTCATTGCCATTTGTACAACGTTTAATAATAGATCATTCTATTTGTCTATATTTCTGAGATGAGGTAGGATTTGCAGTATTCAGACTATTGTCCTCATCTTTGTTGCCATTTGTACAACGTTTAATAATAGATCATTCTATTTGTCTATATTTCTGAGATGAGGTAGTATTTACAATATTTACATTATTCGGACTATTGTCCTCATCTTTGTTGCCATTTGTACGATGTTTAATAATAGATCATTCTATTTGTCTATATTTCTGAGATGAGGTAGGATTTGCGGTATTCAGACTATTGTCCTCATCTTTGTTGCAATTTGTACGACGTTTAATAATAGATCATTCTATTTGTCTATATTTCTGAGATGAGGTAGGATTTGCGGTATTCAGACTATTGTCCTCATCTTTGTTGCAATTTGTACGACGTTTAATAATAGATCATTCTATTTATCTATATTTCTGAGATGAGGTAGAATTTACAATATTTACATTATTCGGACTATTGTCCTCATCTTTGTTGCCATTTGTACGACGTTTAATAATAGATCATTCTATTTGTCTATATTTCTGAGATGAGGTAGGATTTGCGGTATTCAGACTATTGTCCTCATCTTTGTTGCAATTTGTACGACGTTTAATAATAGATCATTCTATTTATCTATATTTCTGAGATGAGGTAGAATTTACAATATTTACATTATTCGGACTATTGTCCTCATCTTTGTTGCCATTTGTACGACATTTAATAAATCATTGTATTTGTCTATATTTCTGAGAACACTCTTTATTAAAGTAAATGCTTGTACAGTGGGTTTTAATCTACGTGTTCTTCCACTTTCTTGTAATATATATATATTTATATATATAACTAAAAAGTTTAGATAAATCATGGAAAATGCTTCTTTTTTATGCACCAGTTTCCCTTCTGGATACTGGTGGTCATGGCTTTCCACAACTTCCTATCCTTTCTAACATCTGAAAACAGTTAAAGAGACTCTCATAAATATTCATCATGTTAACTGAAAAGTATGTGAAGTATGAAAGATGCTAAGTGACGTAATTTAAGTTCTAATGAACGAAAGTGTATGAACAATGTTGAATTTTTAATTTTATGCAATATGTCTAAATATTGCATAAAATTAAAAATTCAACATTGTTCATACACTTTCGTTCATTAGAACTTAAATTATGTCACTTATTTTAGTATGGGCATATTTATGTATTATGTATTTTTTAAATAACAGGCGGTTCTAAATTGAACCATTTTTTTTCAATGTTTGTGGTATTTTTATAGAAATGTATGTTAGCTTCAGAAAAGAGTAGTTCTTTCAGGAGCAGAGATATTTGAAAAAAAAAAAATACAAGGTACAGATATTCTGATAAGATTCGATAGTGAAACTCTTAATAATTTTTTTTATCTAAGTTCTTCTTCTTCTATGTGCCCTGTCCCTTCAGGACGTAGGCGATCATGGATCTCCACGTCTCCCTATCCCTTATGGCTCTTAGTATGTTTGCTCCTGTTGCTCCTGGCAACCCCCGTTCCGTCATCCACCTGATCAGACTCTGCAGATATGTTATCCGCTGCCTTCCTCTGTCTCTCCTTCCTTCTATCTGGCCAGTCAGTATCAGGTTCTCCAGGCTCTCCTTCCTCATTGCATGTCCCAGGAACTTCAGTTGTCTTTTCCTGATGCTCAGCATCAATTTCCTTTTTGTTGCCATTCTTTCTAACACTTTGTCGTTGCTTGTATGCTCAGTCCACGATATCCGTAGCATCCTTCTGTAGAACCACATTTCGGCCGCTTCCAGTTTTTTCCTCATTTTCGATGATATTGTCCAGCATTCACAGCCGTACTGAAGAACTGACATCACGTAGCAGTCTAGCACTCTTTTGGAGTGAAGCTGTGTTTGAATTGATTCATAAATTGTTGTGTATGAGATCTTTCGTTTTCATAGATACGTCTTTTTAATATCTGCAAGTTTCCCAATGTATTAACGAGAGCAATTGTGATGTCTTCTTTATTTAATAATCGGCAAAGAGGAAAAATGTGTCAAAACTATATAGTATCTGGATATATTTTTTTTTCTAGTTGCCAACCATTTTTGTTTAAAGATATGCTATTTAAGATAAGATTCATTTCATCTCTTTGACTTGATAAAGTCCATCACAGGACACATAGGCAAAAAAATAGTTTTTTTTTTATATAGGCCTACTTAAGAATTATGTGTGCTTTTGGGTTCTGATCATATCCATGATCATTTTGGGTGTGGTTGTAATTATTTTGATATTATGTTAAGAGTGGTTAAATTGTTTTAGATATCATATGTTAGGGAGTTAGTAGGCTGTATTATGTGTCTATAGTTGTCTATTTTTTTTTTTTTTTTTTTTTGTCGTCTTTATTTTTGTTAATAATAACTTTTTTTAACGGTTGTAGTGTGGATGAAATAATGGAGGATTCTCTTAAAAGTCAATGTAAGGGAGATAATTCTTCACGAATAAAAGTTACCTCCCTTGTAAAAACCTAAATGAATGAACACTTGATGATTGATTTTTTTTTTTTAATAAATATATTTTTTAGTTTTGTTTCCAAATTAGATTTTTAATTAAATTAATGATAAGTGTATAATTAAGTTTAAGAAGATTGAGTTCGAAGTATTTAATTCTAATGACATTTTGAAAGGAAACATCTTTTTTGCTTATTTTCTGAAAAAAAAAGATATTAACGACTTGTATCAATTAACTGTTTTTTTTTTTTTTTTGGAAGCTTAAGAATAAATAAAAGTTCGAAAGTTTATTACTCAATATCTTTTTGATGCATTTCATGCGATGAATACTTTTAGACAAGAAATATCAAGTGTTTACTTAGTTGTCTTCCTTGAAAATATAATCTCCCTTGGTTCCCGTAAAATGGCTATAAAATTGAATTATCTCCCCTTCGTTTTGGAATCAATGAGCAATTTTACAAGTGTAACGAAAAATAAAAACATTATATACAATAGATAAATGTTGTATTTTCATGAAACTCTCAGGCCTTATTCACAAATGAATAAAATTATCTTTTAAATATATATAGACGGAAAAAATATACTGAGATTTTCTAAAAATAATGACGTTTAACGACCACAAGCACTACTCTTTCAATGCAGTGTTTTCTCTTAAAATACTGTAGATAGCATTGGTTATATTAATTTTTTTTTTTTTATAATCGTGTCGGCTCAAGTAAGGCATTTCATTGCCACTGTTGTGCAGGGGTTACATAGGAGGAAAATTATGAGAAAGAGTGACAGGTTACAGGGCGTGTCAGGAAGAGGGTATGAGAAGGATGAGAATACTGATGAAAGTGGAGTGGACGAAGGAAGGAACATGGGAGAAAGTTATGAGAAAGAGTGACAGGTTATAGGGGGTGTCAGGAAGTGGGTAAGAGAAGGATGAGAATACTGATGAGAGTGGAGTGGATGGAGAAAGGAGCATGGGAGAAAGTTATGAGAAAGAGTGACAGGTTATAGGGGGTGTCAGGAAGTGGGTAAGAGAAGGATGAGAATACTGATGAGAATGGAGTGGATGGAGAAAGGAGTATGAGAGAGAGGATGTAAGTTGACTATTGACTTTACATTTAAATTTTTGGAGTTTGTAGCTGTCGGGAAAACAAATCAGTGGAAGGGAATTGCACAGGTGGGAAGTGCCAGAAAATAAGCTCTTGAAGTAGAATTTGCATTTACAATTTATCGGTTTCACAGTAAAAGGGTAGAACCTAGTTGCTAATCTTGTGGCTCGAGTAAATTCATATATAAGGGGCACCAGGGAGTTGAGTTCATCGGAGCAGAAACCGTGAAAGTATTTGTAGAAGAGACACAGGGAAGCCACACTGCGGCGGTTTGAAAGTGACTGTATCCTAGTTGCCAAGTCGGGATCGATCGCATTACAAATTCTCGGTTGGATTTTCTCAAGGACCTCTAGGTAGATAGCAGGAGCACTCGACCAAATATGGCAGCAGTATTCAATGCATGGACGGATGGTAGATTTATATATGTGCAGGATTGTTTCAGATGGGAAACCTTCTTGGTTCTGCACAGATAACCGGCCTTCTTAGCAGCGGATTTAGCTATGGATTCTGTGCTTGAGAATGGCCTTGTGCCAAACAGAACTTAATCACTGACATTAAAACATATCACATTGAACAAAGGATAAAAAAAGCTCTTGGTCACAATGTAAATGTAAATATGTTGGTACCTGCAATAAATTACTGCTCATTTTCGATACCTCAATTTAATTTTAATTTTTAAAAATAAAAATGTCTTCTTGAAGCTTTAATTTTAGCTTTAATTGAAAGCCAAGAGATTAAATTTACTAATTACAGTAAGCAAAATACCCTGGTTTAGTTCAAACTGAAATTATATTGATCGAAATAAAAAATTTAACTGCTGAAAAAAAATTTTTTTTAAATATACCACCATTATTGATTGATCAACACATTACGTAAACAGTAGCCAAATTTCTGTTTTAAAAATCTTTTTTTATCATGTCACACCAAGCAAGGCGATAATGCCACTGATGTGCAGGGGGCTACGTAGGAGTAAAAAGATTGGAAAAGAGAAAGCCGGAAGCCACATCCTAACCAGGAAACAAGAGATGAGCCGCTTCACCTGTTCAATAGATGTGGGTGGAGTGTTAACCGGGCGATAGTTTAGTCTATCTACTCCAATTGAAAAAAATAAAGAAAAGAGTGAAAAGATTGGAAAAGAGAAAACCGGAAACTGCATCCTAAACAGGAAACAAGTGATGAGCCTCTTCATTGCAAAAAAAAATATATATATATATATATATATATATATACCACCTTGCCACATTATTTAAGTTGATTTTTATAATTGAAACTTACCTTTATTTGATTTCAAACAAGTAGTAAGTGCTTACTGCCTGGAAATTTATCTGTGTTATCTTATGTATTTAATGGGAGAAATTGAGATCTAATTTTCCTTTCATAATGCTTCTTTTATTTAAAGTTTTGCATAAAGTTTCTTTCTTGCGTTTTTTAGATTTCATTTTTCTTGGTTGGTTGAATAAATGATAGGAAATAGATTTATGAAAGAAAATACATATTTTGTTTCATTGTTTACATGTGTGTAAGTGACAGGCGTAAGGAACAGTTTCATCCTTAGTGAGAAAGAGAACGCAAGTGATATCTTTGATTTTATTTCTTTTGTTGAAGATGGTAAATGAGTAGAAGAATAATCAATAAATGCTCCGTTTGGGTTTCCCAAGACCTTAAGCTTGGCCAAGTACCCCGTCTAGGTTTTCCCAAGACCTTAAGCTTGGCCAAAATTGCCCCGTCTAGGTTTTCCCAAGACCTTAAGCTTGGCCAAAATTGCCCCGTCTAGGTTTCCCAAGACCTTAAGCTTGGCCAAAATTGCCCCGTCTAGGTTTTCCCAAGACCTTAAGCTTGGCCAAAATTGCCCCGTCTAGGTTTTCCCAAGACTGTAAAGCGGCCAAAATTGCCCCGTCTAGGTTTCCCAAGACCTTAAGCTTGGCCAAAATTGCCCCGTCTAGGTTTTCCCAAGACCTTGGCTTGGCCAAAATTACCCCGTCTAGGTTTCCCAAGACAGCAGCCCAAAGTGCCCCGTCTAGGTTTTCCCAAGACCTTAGCTTGGCCAAAGTACCCCGTCTAGGTTTTCCCAAGACCTTAAGCTTGGCCAAAATTGCCCCGTCTAGGTTTCCCAGACCTTAAGCTTGGCCAAATTGCCCCGTCTAGGTTTTCCCAAGACCTTAAGCTTGGCCAAAATTGCCCAATCTAGGTTTTCCCAAGACTAACAAGCTTGGCCAAAATTGCCCCGTCTAGGTTTTCCCAAGACCTTAAGCTGGCCAAAATTGCCCCGTCTAGGGGTTTCCCAAGACCTTAAGCTTGGCCAAAATTGCCCCGTCTAGGTTTTCCCAAGACCTTAAGCTTGGCCAAAATTGCCCCGTCTAGGTTTTTCCCAAGACCTTAAGCTTGGCCAAAATTGCCCCGTCTAGGTTTTCCCAAGACCTTAAGCTTGGCCAAAATTGCCCCGTCTAGGTTTTCCCCAAGACCTTAAGCTTGGCCAAAATTGCCCCGTCTAGGTTTCCCAAGACCTTAGCTTGGCCAAAATTGCCCCGTCCTAGGTTTTCCCAAGACCTTAGCTTGGCCAAAATTGCCCCGTCTGGGTTTCCCAGACCTTCAGCAGCCCAGAGTACTTGCATCTAAGGTTTCCCCAAGACCTTAAGCTTGGCCAAAATTGCCCCGTCTAGGTTTCCCAAGACCTTAAGAAGCAGCCCAGGTACCCCGTCTAGGTTTCCAAGACCTTAAGCTTGGCCAAAATTGCCCCCGTCTAGGTTTTCCCAAGACCTTAAAGCTTGGCCAAATTGCCCGTCTAGAGTTTCCCAAGACCTTAAGCTTGGCCAAAATTGCCCCGTCTAGGTTTTCCCAAGACCTTAGCTTGGCCAAAAAAATTACGTCTAGGTTTTTCCCCCAAGACCTTAGCTTGGCCAAAATTGCCCCGTCTAGGTTTCCCAAGACCTTAAGCTTGGCAAAATTGCCCCGTCCTGGGTTTTCCCAAGACCTTAAGCTTGGCCAAAATTGCCCCATCTAGGTTCCCAAGACCTTAAACTGGCCAAAATTGCCCCGTCTAGATTTTCCCAAGACCTTAAGCTTGGCCAAAATTGCCCCGTCTAGGTTTTCCCAAGACCTTAAGCTTGGCCAAAATTACCCCGTCTAGGTTTCCCAAGACCTTAAGCTTGGCCAAAATTGCCCCGTCTAGGTTTCCCCAGACCTTAAGCTTGGCCAAAATTGCCCGTCTAGGTTTTCCCCCAAGACCTTAAGCTTGTGAAATTGCCCCGTCTAGGTTTTCCCAAGACCTTAAGCTTGGCCAAAATTGCCCCGTCTAGAGTTTCCCAAGACCTTAAGCTTGGCCAAAAATTGCCCGTCCTAGGTTTTCCCAAGACCTTAAGCTTGGCCAAAATTGCCCCGTCTAGGTTTCCCAGGACACTTAAACTTGGCCAAAATTGCCCGTCTAGGTTTTCCCCAAGACCTTAAGCTTGGCCAAGAATTGCCCCGTCTGGGTTTCCCAAGACCTTGGCTTGGCCAAAATTGCCCCGTCTGGGTTTTCCCAAGACCTTAAGCTTGGCCAAAAAAATTGCCCCGTCTGGAGTTTTCCAAGACCTTAAGCAGCCAAAATTGCCCCATCAAGGTTTCCCGAATAGCAAAGCAGCTTAAAATTGCCCCGTCTAGGTTTCCCAGACCTTAAGCTTGGCCAAAGTACTGATCTGGGTTTTCCCAAGACCTTAAAGCTTGGCCAAAATTGCCCCGTCTAGGGTTTTCCCAAGACCTTAAGCTTGGCCAAATTGCCCCGTCTAGGTTTCCCCCAGACCTTGACTTGGCCAAAATTGCCCCGTCTAGGTTTTCCCAAGACCTTAAGCTTGGCCAAAATTGCCCGTCTAGGTTTTCCCAAGACCTTAAGCTTGGCCAAGTACTTGCCCATCTGCAGTTTCCAGACCTTAAGCTTGGCCAAAATTGCCCCGTTGCATAACCAAAATGTTATGACTGTTTACAATTGTAAACGTAATGATGACATTACCCACTTTTTTTCGTTGACAAACACATTAATTTTGAAATTATTGCAAAAATCAAATAATTGTCAGATTTTAATGAAACTTTCAGGACTCATTCACAAATGAATGAAATTATTTTTGAAATGATTTTTTTTAAAAATATTGGTAAAAACCTTTTTTATCTGTTACCCCCACTCCAACGAACACATATAAAAACCATAAACACACACATAAATGAACAAACACACACACACACACACACACACACTGCAATTAACGACAGCAGTAGCAGCAAGGATGGCCATTTGTTGAAAGGCACGGTCCACGAGCGGACGTGAAAACAAGGTCTTCAGAGACTTCATTCTGAAGATGACATTTTGATCTCGAAATATTAATGAATAACAAATAGGTATTGTGATAGCCTTCAAGACTTACCCATACATCTAATATACACAATGCTTCAAGCAAATTACAAAACTCTCATATAATTTCTGTTTTAAATAAACCAGAGAGTGTTTTGCTTACTGGAAATAGTAAATTTAATCATTTAGCTTTCAATTAAAATTAGAATAAAAGTTTCAAGAAAACTTTTTCATTTTTAAAAATTGTTTAAAAGTAACTATGCAGTTTTTTCGCGATTCACTTGAGGTACCTACATAACACCATGTCGTAGAAGAACCTTTGTCATCGTTCACTATACAGTCTAACCCGGATATAAGAGAAATTTTATCTGATCCTGACAACTATCTTATATCAGGGTTACACGATATATATATATATATATATATATATATATAATTTACACACACACACACAATATAACCCGGATATAAGAGAAATTTTATCCGGTCCTGACACCTATCTTATATCAGGGTTACACGATATATATATATATATAATTTACACACACACACAATATAACCCGGATATAAGAGAGAGATTCTCTGGTCCCAAATTAGAGCCTGTGGTTGGTATATAAAATAGACAAAACCCGGATATAAGAGCATGTATACCCGACCGACACCTCTCTTATATCAGGGTTACACGGTATCACCCAGAAATGAGAGACCCTGTTATAAGAGAACTTTTATCCTATCCCGACAGCTCTCTTATATCAAGGTTACAATATATATATATATATATATATATATATAATGTGTACAGTATAAACTGGATATAAGAGAGATTTTATCAGGCCCCGGCAACTCAAGTATGTCAGGGTTACACTATATATACACACAATATAACCCGGATATAAGAAAGATTTTCTTCTGGTCCCAAATCAGTCTGTGGTAATGTATATAAAATAGACCAAACTCGGATATGAGAGATTTTTTGTAACTGTAACAAAAGTCTAAATGACTGGTAACACTCAGCACTCTGCCGCCCGTGACTAGTGAGATTTACAAAAAATTTGTAAGCAAATGCTGTACAACAGAAAGTAGCCCCTTTTAATCTATCTCGGACTCGTTCAATGTGATTTGAGGCCATAGCGTCTATAAGAATCGTCAGTCCAATGGCCCTTGTTTGGTCAGGAGAAAAATTACTATTTTCGATGACGACGGCGCTAGAACACTTACTTCCCCTCCCAGACCTACACTCGATGAGTACAGTACTTTGTTCTTTCTTTCAGCTACCACAAAACGAAATGAAAACATTCGTATATACGGACATTCGAAACGGAAACATTCGTATATACGGACATTCGAAACGGAAACATTCGTATATACGGACATTCGGAACGGAAACATTCGCATGTATATAAGAAACAAAAGCACATACATAATGAAACAAAAAATTATACAGACAAAAACATACGTAAAACCAAACATAGATGTAAAACTGTTGTATCCTTCAAAGAGGTTACAAACAAAGTGGTACTCGAGTGAAAGAACAGCAACAAGTGCCTAGATAAAAGTAATGAGGTTTATTGTAAATAGAAGACATTACGGCAAGACAGGGAATCTGGTAGCAGGCTAGTAATTGCCGAAACAAGGGTATTTTCTGCTTTCCCACCAAGGCAGGTGTAACAAAAGGTCAATTTATGTGAATTCCAAGCCCTTAAGCTCAGCCAAAAAATACCCCATAGACCCAGCTTAAGGCTGGGTTGATCTCTTGTTTTTACAATGTAAGTGAGACTCTACCTTTTGCCGGAGTCTTGTTTGGGTTCCTCTTTGTTCGGACGCAGAGAGTTGAGCAAGAGTGCTTGCTCAGGACAGATTGCTCAATCTGTATGCAAGCCTTGTTGCTGAAGCAAATCATAGATCTTGTCTGTGCTCACTATATATGGCTACTAATATAGTCAGCCGACATAAGGAGTGTGGGATTTTATTTTTAATCGTATTACCCCGAGCAAGGCGGTACTGCCACTGATGTGCAGGGGGCTACGTAATAGTGAAAAGATTGGAAAAGAGAAAGCCGGAAACCACATCCTAAACAGGAAACAAGGGATGAGCCTCTTAACCTGTTCAATAGACGTGGGTGGAGTGTGAACCGGGCGATAGATCTATCTACTCCAGTTATTGCAACAGAAACTAAATCCACCAATTTTATATGAGAACAATCGCAAAGTATAAATAAAATCTTAACTATGATGCTAATAATCTTGGACTGAACTAAGATAATACCCGTGCACACTATATATGGCTACAAATATAATCAGTCTATATTGGCGATAGGGAGTGTGGGACATTCCATTACAACAAACATACACAACACAAAACATGCATAAAAACAGCGCGTATATACACAAAACAACTCTTCCATCTGTCGTAACTAACAACAAATTCAACAGCAATGTTGGTCCTGGGTATGACAGTAAACTGCATCCGGCAGCAAGACATCTGATTGGGAGGTTGTGAGGAGCATGGAACCAGCTCTTAATTGCTGTTGTTTCCAGGTCCACCTTGACCCAGAGTAGTAGCACCTGTTAGGGTCCCAGCTATGGGCAAATAGTTAACCTACACACTGGGGTGAAAACTCTATGAAAGTATAAAAATAAACTTATATAAAAATAATAAACAATTATCGATTTGGGTTCAGTATTTACATTTGCACGGAAATAAGGATGTTTTGGAAAGATTTGAAGGGGTAAAGGCCTTCGGGGAACAAAACAAAAATTTAGCAAATATTTTTTGTCCATTGCAATAAATGTCTTGAAATGTTTGTGTCTTCAATTCTTACTGCTCTGCATTCCTCTCAGGAATCGAGTGTCGATCTGCTCAAACTCAGCATGGAATCGGTAATTATTCTTTGTTGTCTTACTGACATCAGTTGTTAATTTTCTTAACAAGTTGCCTCCCATGACAAAAATCTCTTATTTTCCAAGACACTTAGTTATTTCCCACTCACCATCTGTTATCCTCCAATTGCTTTTGGCACATCAGAGTATATTGCAACTAATACTATAATCTGACTCCCTGGCAATCATAACTACCAGATAACCTCTTATGCTAGTCAGGTCCTGGGCATGATCATATTTTTGATTTAGTCAGATTTTAAATGAAAATTTTTTTGTTTTTATTCTTTCTTACTTCAGAAAACTGAAATATCTTTTAGTTTTGTATTAAAAAATGTTTTGCTGAGAATATCTGTTTTCTAAACATATTTTGTTAAATATAAGAGACAATGAATTTCTAAACATATACTCTTTAAATATAGGAGACAATGAATTTCTAAACATATGCTCTTTAAATACAGGAGACAATGAATTTCTAAACATATGCTCTTTAAATACAGGAGACAATGAATTTCTAAACATATGCTCTTTAAATACAGGAGACAATGAATTTCTAAACATATGCTCTTTAAATACAGGAGACAATGAATTTCTAAACATATGCTCTTTAAATACAGGAGACAATGAATTTCTAAACATATGCTCTTTAAATACAGGAGACAATGAATTTCTAAACATATGCTCTTTAAATACAGGAGACAATGAATTTCTAAACATATGCTCTTTAAATACAGGAGACAATGAATTTCTAAACATATGCTCTTTAAATACAGGAGACAATGAATTTCTAAACATATGCTCTTTAAATACAGGAGACAATGAATTTCTAAACATATGCTCTTTAAATACAGGAGACAATGAATTTCTAAACATATGCTCTTTAAATACAGGAGACAATGAATTTCTAAACATATGCTCTTTAAATATAGGAGACAATGAATTTCTAAACATATACTCTTTAAATATAGGAGACAATGAATTTCTAAACATATACTCTTTAAATATAGGAGACAATGAATTTCTAAACATATACTCTTTAAATATAGGAGACAATGAATGTCTATTATGTTTAATCATAAGCCGTTCTAAACATCGTATTTTGGCTTTAATTTCTGGTGGAAATAAAGACAAAAATTCTCCAACGTTTGGATCATTTTTGGTTCTAAGCTTTCGGCTCACATGAGTCATCTTCAGAGAGGTTATAAAGACGTTAACACAAAAACATCCACCATCAGCGACGATTTTATCTTGTGTTGATATAAAACTTTGCTAAGCAACGATGACAGTTACAAAAATAGCAAACGCAGTTCATAAATTTGTTATGCGGTTCTATGATGTCACACCGCGTGAGAGCTCAAAATGATAACTGAACCATATATTTAAGTGCAATGTAATGTGTTATGACCAGATTTAAACGTGATTTTATTAAGTATGGGTTGTTTGGATTTAATGTAGATGGCCTCCAATATCTGAAGGTTCTTTTTACTGTGTCTATGAGTGAGGTTTATTGTATTGTTGACTAAAATCTGTAGAACCAACTTAATAAAAAATTATCCAAATGTTGGAGAAATTTTGTCTTAATTTCCACCTGAAATTAAAGCCAAAATACGATGTTTAGAACGGCTCAAGATTAAACATAATAGACATTCATTGTCTGTTATATTTATCAATATATGTTTAGAAAATTATCTGCTGCCTCGATACACTGAATATATATATATATATATATATATGTGAATTTAAACTTTTTATTAAGCATAGGAACACTTGGGTAATGAATTATATATTATAAAAATAATATATAATTATTATTCATTCATATATAAAAATTAAATATATCATATATATATATATATATATATATATTTAATTTTTATATAGATATGAATGGTCCTGGGCATGACGGTAAACTGCATCCAGCAGCAAGGCCTCTGATTGGATGGTTGTGAGGAGCATGAAACTACCTCTTAATTGCTGTTGTTTTCGGGTCCACCCTGACCCGGAGTGATAGCACCTGTTGGGGTCCCAGCTATGGGTAAATAGTTAACCCCCAGACCGGGGACAAAATGCAGTTAAAACAAAACATTTTTTTCAATGAAATATATTACCAACAAAAATACGTCTTTGAAGGAAAAAAATATTGCCATAATGCGTCCGATATACAAACTTATTTCTTACAGAGAATACATATTCTATTCATGTGGATCTATTGTAAAAATATTGTCGGCATTAAATAACTCATTGGGGTTGAAATGATGTAAAACGAATCAAATTCAAATAAATCCGTGTTTAGCCAATTGTATAGCTAGCCGATTAAAATACTTTTAAAAAATAAAACGATGGAATGAGAATGATGTACCCCAGTGGTCATAATAAAGGGTTTGGTTCAAAATTCCGAGCACCTGAAGAAGGCCGGAGCATACGGCGGCTGAAACGTCGTACAAATGACAACAAAGATGAGGATAGTAGTCTGAATAATGCAAATAGCGTAAAAATTAACCAGCTGACAAAACTGTTTGATTCTAATTACTACTTGAACTAATATTATATCGTTTAATCAAAACCACTGCTTGTATATTTGTTTATAACATTTAATATTAACCTTTCTTACACTAATGATATTTGATAGCCGATAGTTCTCCTGTGAGTAATGGATACAACTCCATACAGCAGCCCTATCTTGAGTGGTGCTTGGGCCTCGTATTAACCAAACATGCGTAAAAAAAAATAAAATATATATATATATATATATATATATACTAGCAGTATAGCCCAGCATTGCTCGGGTGAAATGAAAGCTTTAAAACTAATTCATTGTCCTGGAGCTCAGACTCTTTGAACGTTGGCACAAAAGACTAAAAAGCAGTAGTTGTTTCCAGTTAAAGCGAAACCGTAGACTGAAAGAAAAATGAATGGATGTAAGTCAAATTTTGATTTCCTGGTATCGATATCAAATAAGTTTTTTTCATTGCAAACTGAATTTTGAAGGCTAAGTAAGTCCTCTGAGTAAACGGTATCATGGTTGAGACTAAGAACTACAATTATACCTACTTAGAGCAAAACTTGAAGCAAAAACTAAAATAAAAGGGCTGAAAAAAAATACAGACATACAGGCAGATAGACACACACACACACACACATCTTGCCTTTATATATATGTATTTTATTGATTTTCTGCACTATTGTAAGAACTGCAACCCTGAAACCTCTGAATATCTTTTCTTATGTCTTTTGATAAGGTCAAAAAAGAAATATTACACATCAGCCAATCTATGGACACCTAATGATGACCAGAGGGTACTAGGTTGAATTGTTGTGTCTTTTATAACACCTATTTCAACCAATTTGAGAACAAAAGTTTGAAATAGTTCCAAGATTAAAAAAAATAACATTTGAGAAATATTGCTATAAGCTATTGCGTAGTTGTCTTCAGTACTCTTTATTGTTAAATATAGCTACTCTGTTACAACCTTTTGATCAGGTCAAACTGGCAGCTGACCTCAAATATTATCTACATTGTTATTAACTTGGGCAACGAATGGCTTGTTAATTTTAATGCCTTCAGAATGAAACTACTCTTGTTTTAATCCTCAGAGGGAACCCTTTTAATCCTCAGAGGGAACCCTTTTAATCCTCAGAGGGAACCCTTTTTACCTTACACCAGCATTCCTGATGCTAACCTCCAGGAGAGCTTTAAAAAAAATTTTTTTTTTATAGAAAATTAATTTTTAGATTACTCTTTTGTTAACTTGGGGAGTACAGCCTTCTCGAAACACGACATTCAAGTCTTAGATCAACTCTTATCTATTCTACATATCCTCATAATCTGCACTACTTACTTCTCCCTGTTAAAACATCATTCAGTGAAGTTCTACCTTGAGTGGTTCTTGGGTCTTATAATGAGTGAACATTTTAGTTATTAAACTTTTGTTTTTACCTTCTGTTAATGATAAGCCAACACCATCAGATGGAATGTTAATTGAAGCCATGTACTTGGTGTGTCTAGCTTTTTAAAAGTAAAACATTTTTAAATACAAAAATTAATTCCTAAATTGCTTTTCTCTTAACTTGGAGTATAGCGGACTGCCTTTCAGGGGGCAGTGAAATAGCAACAATTAGTTTAGCCTTATATATAAAAAGCACAAGAAATTTTAACTTGTTTTCAGACTTTAGATCAGCAGTCATGTCTTTGGGAAACAAAGACACTAAAAGCCGTTAAATAATAATAATAGTCACTTGTATCCAAGGATGTCTGTTTACAAGGGTGAATAGCATGTTCCTGCTGTAGATGCCTGCTCAGTCAAATTAGTGTTTGTTTAAAGTCTAGAGAGCCCACCTGCGGTTTATGCTGCAAATATTTTGAGCGGACCTTAATTACAGTTTCTAGCTCATTATCTGGTGTGATTAACAATCTGAATATGACCAGCATGCTCAAGGTCCTGGGTATGATGGTAAACTGCATCCGGCAGCAATACCTCTGATTTTGAGGTTGCAAGGAGCATGGAAACACCTCTTAATTGCTGATCTTTCCAGGTCCGCCCTGACCCGGAGCGGTAGCACGTGATAGGGTTCCAGCTATGGGCAAATAAACGCTCTGAACAGGGGTCAAAACACAATGAAGGTATAAAAACAAACTTTTATCAAATATATACATAAAAAGTTTTGAATGAAAAATATTACCAAGAATGTTTTTGAAGGAAAAAAATGTTACCAACAAGAATACGTTTTTGAAGGGAAAAAAAGTTACCAACAAGAATACGTTTTTGAAGGGAAAAAAAGTTACCAACAAGAATACGTTTTTGAAGGGAAAAAAAGTTACCAACAAGAATACGTTTTTGAAGGGAAAAAAAGTTACCAACAAGAATACGTTTTTGAAGGGAAAAAAAGTTACCAACAAGAATACGTTTTTGAAGGGAAAAAAAGTTACCAACAAGAATACGTTTTTGAAGGGAAAAAAAGTTACCAACAAGAATACGTTTTTGAAGGGAAAAAAGTTACCAACAAGAATACGTTTTTGAAGGGAAAAAAAGTTACCAACAAGAATACGTTTTTGAAGGGAAAAAAGTTACCAACAAGAATACGTTTTTGAAGGGAAAAAAGTTACCAACAAGAATACGTTTTTGAAGGGAAAAAAAGTTACCAACAAGAATACGTTTTTGAAGGGAAAAAAAGTTACCAACAAGAATACGTTTTTGAAGGGAAAAAAAGTTACCAACAAGAATACGTTTTTGAAGGGAAAAAAGTTACCAACAAGAATACGTTTTTGAAGGGAAAAAAAGTTACCAACAAGAATACGTTTTTGAAGGGAAAAAAAGTTACCAACAAGAATACGTTTTTGAAGGGAAAAAAGTTACCAACAAGAATACGTTTTTGAAGGGAAAAAAGTTACCAACAAGAATACGTTTTTGAAGGGAAAAAAAGTTACCAACAAGAATACGTTTTTGAAGGGAAAAAAAGTTACCAACAAGAATACGTTTTTGAAGGGAAAAAAGTTACCAACAAGAATACGTTTTTGAAGGGAAAAAAAGTTACCAACAAGAATACGTTTTTGAAGGGAAAAAAAGTTACCAACAAGAATACGTTTTTGAAGGGAAAAAAGTTACCAACAAGAATACGTTTTTGAAGGGAAAAAAAGTTACCAACAAGAATACGTTTTTGAAGGGAAAAAAAGTTACCAACAAGAATACGTTTTTGAAGGGAAAAAAAGTTACCAACAAGAATACGTTTTTGAAGGGAAAAAAAGTTACCAACAAGAATACGTTTTTGAAGGAATTAATGCTTCAGCATTAAATGACCCCAACATGCCAAGAACCAAAAAATGAGGAGCCCTGGTATGTGCAACATGCCAAGCACCATGAAGCACTTTCTTATAGACTGGACTGAACCTATCAAAAGAAAAATTCTATGAAAAAGTAATTTAAAAAAAAATCACTAAGATGGAAAGATGTGCTGGAAGTTAAAATGAAGGTAAACACTTTAGAAGGAACTGGAAACCCAATAATGGTATAATTTTTTCAGAGTTTAGCTGATATCTGATAAGGAAACATTTAGTCTTTGACTAAGCAGCTAGTCAGTCAGTTTAAGTGCCATACGTTATGCACGCTTGGGCGATCATGTCTCGAAAGAGACATGACTGACTGGGCAGAAGATTATCCCGCAGTAGTTTGCCATTGCTTTCTGCGGTAGACCAAGGCTATAGAACCCAATCTGTCCTGCTATTTAACCGATAACTGGAAGGAAGAGACGGATTAATACCTTTCCCAAGGGTATTTGCGTGTAAGTGAATGCAATGGATTCAACTGGAATTCGAACTCGGTTCCCCGGTTTCTCGTTCCGAGCCGATATCCACTGCATCCTAGTAGAGGAAATTAAATAATGAATTCAGACTGCCATCAATTTGCTAATGTAATCAGATACTACTTATGCATTTTAAACACTTTCATCAGTTCATAGCTTTAGCATAACATACAAACTTATAAAATCAAGTTCTAGAAGATTCCAGAAAATCAGAGCACTAGTATACTTATATAGTCAGTCAAATGCCATATGTGATACACGCTTTGGGCGATCGTGTCTTGAAAGATTATCCTGCAGTAGGTTGCCATTAATTTCTGCAGTAGACTGGTTGCCAGCCAAGGCTATAGAACCCAATCTGTCATGTTATTTGGCTCATAGCTAGAGGGGGAAGAGATGTATTATATTATTAGTTAGTAATTAGGGGGGATCAGTTTATTACTTCATAACAATAGAAAACCGTTCCCCCACTTTGTGTCCAGTAGAAACTTTAACTATTTCCAACTATTATGCTCAATCAGTTAAGTGCCATACAGGATACACACTTTGGGTGATCATGTCTTGAAAGAGACATAACTGACTAAGCAGAAGATTATCCCACAGTAGGTTACCATTGCTTTTTGCAGTAGACTGGTTGCCAGCCAAGGCTATAGAACCCAATCTGTCATGTTATTTGGTTCATAGCTAGAGGGGGAAGATATGTATTATATTATTGGTTAGTAATTAGGGGGGTCAGTTTATTACTTCATAACAATAGAAAACCGACCCCCACTTCATGCCTAGTAGAAGCCATGTTTCCAACTATTATATCAAGTCAGTCAGTTAATTGTCATACGTGATACTCGCTTGAGCGATCATTATGAAAGAGACATGACTGACTGGGCAGAAGATTATCCCGCAGTAGGTTGCCATTGCTTTCTGTGGTAGACTGGTTGCCAGACAAGGCTATAGAACCCAATATGTCCTATTATTCAACCCATAACTGGAGGGAACAGACAGATTAATATCTTTCCCAGGGGTATTGGTGCATAAGTGGATGCAAAGAATTCAACTGGAATTTGAACTTGGCACCCCCATCTCTTGTTTTGAGTTAATATCGACTGCAGCACAATGCACATTAGAAGTGATATTTTTTATAAATTTACTGAATTAAACCCTTCATTATATAATAAAGGAAATTATTCGGCAAAAACTCAGAAATCATAATTGTAATGGTAATATCTTGGTGTTATCCATTGGGTCCTGGGTATGACAGTAAACTGCATCTGGCAGCAAGGCCTCTGATTGGGAGGTTGTGAGGAGCATGGAACCACCTCTTAATTGCTGTTGTTCCCAGGTCCACTCTGACCCGATGTGGTAGCAAGGCCTCTGATTGGGAGGTTGTGAGGACCATGGAACCACCTCTTAATTGCTGTTGTTCCCAGGTTCACCCTGACCCGGAGTGGTAGCAAGGCCTCTGATTGGGAGGTTGTGAGGAGCATGGAACCACCTCTTAATTGCTGTTGTTCCCAGGTTCACCCTGACCCGGAGTGGTAGCAAGGCCTCTGATTGGGAGGTTGTGAGGAGCATGGAACCACCTCTTAATTGCTGTTGTTCCCAGGTTCACCCTGACCCGAATTGGTAGCAAGGCCTCTGATTGGGAGGTTGTGAGGAGCATGAAACCACCTCTTAATTGCTGTTGTTCCCAGGTTCACCCTGACCCGTATAAAATATGTATAAAAATAATATAAAAATAGATTTTTGTTGAAATATATACATTTTTAAAAAGAAAAATATTACCAACAATACATTTTTGAAGAAAAAACATTATTACCAGCAATGCATTTTTGAAGAAAAAACATTATTACCGGCAATACATTTTTGAAGAAAAAACATTATTACCGGCAATACATTTTTGAAGAAAAAACATTATTACCGGCAATACATTTTTGAAGAAAAAACATTATTACCGGCAATACATTTTTGAAGAAAAAACATTATTACCGGCAATACATTTTTGAAGAAAAAACATTATTACCGGCAATACATTTTTGAAGAAAAAACATTATTACCGGCAATACATTTTTGAAGAAAAAACATTATTACCGGCAATACATTTTTGAAGAAAAAACATTATTACCGGCAATACATTTTTGAAGAAAAAACATTATTACCGGCAATACATTTTTGAAGAAAAAACATTATTACCGGCAATACATTTTTGAAGAAAAAACATTATTACCGGCAATACATTTTTGAAGAAAAAACATTATTACCGGCAATACATTTTTGAAGAAAAAACATTATTACCGGCAATACATTTTTGAAGAAAAACATTATTACCGGCAATACATTTTTGAAGAAAAAACATTATTACCGGCAATACATTTTTGAAGAAAAACATTATTACCGGCAATACATTTTTGAAGAAAAAACATTATTACCGGCAATACATTTTTGAAGAAAAAACATTATTACCGCAATACATTTTTGAAGAAAAAACATTATTACCGGCAATACATTTTTGAAGGAAAAACATTATTACCGGCAATACATTTTTGAAGGAAAAACATTATTACCGGCAATACATTTTTGAAGAAAAATCATTATTACCGGCAATACATTTTTGAAGGAAAATCATTATTACCGGCAATACATTTTTGAAGGAAAATCATTATTACCGCAATACATTTTTGAAGGAAAAACATTATTACCGGCAATACATTTTTGAAGGAAAAACATTATTACCGGCAATACATTTTTGAAGGAAAAACATTATTACCGGCAATACATTTTTGAAGGAAAAACATTATTACCGCAATACATTTTTGAAGGAAAAACATTATTACCGGCAATACATTTTTGAAGGAAAACATTATTACCGCAATACATTTTTGAAGGAAAAACATTATTACCGGCAATACATTTTTGAAGGAAAAACATTATTACCGCAATACATTTTTGAAGGAAAAACATTATTACCGGCAATACATTTTTGAAGGAAAACATTATTACCGGCAATACATTTTTGATGGAAAAACATTATTACCGGCAATACATTCTTGAAGAAAAAACTAAAAAAACATGTTCAGCTTTCTAAAATAAAAAAAAATTTAAAAAAGTAAATTTTTCATCAAAATCTGACTAAATCAACCTTCTCACTATAATTGAACATTTAAAAAAATATCTTAAAACACTTAGTGGCATTAAATAATCCACGGATGCTTATATGCCATTAAACAAAATTCCAATTCTCATCCATCAATTTAAAAAAGAAAATCATGAAAAATATCTTGTCTTCCTGTAAATATGGTAATTGTTTGTGCTTATCTATTAGTTTGAACCAATTTTCTTTGTCCCCTAATAAAAGAACATTACATTTGATGAGAGGAGAAGGTCTTAGTCATCATGCATGATGTCCATATGAAAAGTCTTTTAGGATGATGAGGGTTTGTACTCTTCAGTTTGAAAACTTGTATTGAATGAAACAAAACTTTTCATTTTTGTAGCATCTTTTGTTCATTTTTAGTTATTAAACTTGTTTGACAGAGAACGAAAGAAAGAGAGAGAACAAGAGAAAGAATGAAATAAAGGGTACAGGAGATGACCAGAGAGAGAACGAAAGAAAGAGAACGAGAGACAACCAAAGAGAGAACGAAAGAGAGAATGAAAGACAACCAGAGAGGGAACGAAAGAGAGAGAGAACGAGAACAAGGGAGAATGAGAGATAAAAAAAAAGAGAAAGAGAACAAGAGATAACCAGAGAAAGAATGAAAGTGAAAGAGAACAAAAGAGTGAGTGAGAGAAAGAACAAAAGAGAATCAGAGAGAGAGAGGTGGAATGACAGAGAGAGAAAGAACAAATGAAAGCCAATGAAAGAGAGAATGTGAAAGGAAGTAGAAACAGAGAGAATGAAAGACAATGAGAGAGAGAAAGGAGAGATAAGACCACAACCAAAGAAAGAATGAGAGAGAAAGAACAAAAGAGAAAAAAAGAGAGAACGGAAGAGAAAATGAAGGAGAGAGAAAGAATGAAAGAACGAGAGAGAGAGAAGTGAGAGAACGAGAGAGAGAGATAGAAAGAGTAAGAACCAGAGAGAGAAGGAATGAGAGAGAGAGAGAAGGAATGAGAGAGTAAGAATCTGACAGAAAGAAAGAGAACCTGACAAAGAGTGAGTGAGTAAGAACCTGACACAGAGAGAGAAATAGAGAGGGAATGAGAGAGAGAGAGGGAAATAAAGAGAGAGAGAGAGAGAGGACAACCAGAGAACAAGAGAGAGATAGAAAATGAAAGTATCTGCATTAAATGAGAAAAAAGATTTGTTTTTGCCTTTTTTTCTGTAACCTTTTTTTCTTTTCTTTTGTAGGCAGCCACCAAGGCTGGTCAAGCCAACGATCAGGCTGAGAACACCCTGAAGACAATCAAAACTGCCTTAGATACTGTAGTTGGCATAATTAATGTTCTTGGTAAGTAATATTTTGTTCATAAAATCATATAAAAATTCTGCTTGTTCCTTCCTTAGTTACTTTGTCCGTTATACCACTGAAGAAAGATAACACGCACTTACTCTCTACACAAGCTTTTCCTTCCTTTCTATCCTTTTATGATCTATAAATGCTATTCTCCTCAGCCTTTCTCTCACCTTTGCCAAATGGAAGGGTAGTAAAGAGTGAGAGAGCAGGAGGAGAGAGCCTATAGCATTACCGTAGCAGTAGCAGCTTAAGCTGATGGTTGTAGCAGTAATTGTGTGTGTGTGTGTGTGTGTGTGTGTGTATATGTGTGTACTGTAAAATATAGTAAAAATAGGTAGGTTTGTTGTCGTATCTTGTGACCTAATAAAATTTCTGGCCTCTACATCCTTGGCCATTACTCAGTTGGTCTTTTCTGTTTACAATGGACACAGGAGCCATGATTTTTCAGTAATGAAAAAAGCATTTTCTCTTTCAAAATCTCTCACAAAATAGCGTACAGTATTTTGGTTATGGTCTGTGCATAGCCGCTTAATATAAGATTACAGTAAAGTAGCTTCTATGGACATTACTTTTATAGATATTTTAATAAAATTACACTCTGTGTTATCGTTATTTTATTATCCAATACCTTTATGTTTGAAGACGTTACTATCATTTGTAGTATGACGAAGTAGAATTTTTTTCGGAAAATCATATTTATCCTCCGTGGAAATTCCACGGGTTTTGCTAGTATATAATTATCCTTAGATTATGTGTGTGTATGTGATGCAGGAAAGTCAATCTGGGTTTTTAAGAATTTTGCAATAGAAAAATTCTAACAGTGAAGCCAATCAAATGTAACTGCAACTTCTACTCTATCAGCTTCTTTTCTCGCACTTCCTGCCTGTGGAATTCTCTTCTGTATACTTGCTTCCCTGAAGCAATCTCCAAGAATTTAAATGCAAAATCAATTCCCATCTTAACTCCTTCATTTACATCCTTTCCCAGACACACCTTGTATCATGTTCTTTCTTTCCACTCTACTCTCATGCAGCCCTCTTCACACCAGTGTTCTCTTACCCATTCTCTGACACCCCTGTAACTTGTTCCTCTTTCGCATCACTCACCTCTTATGTAACCCCCTGCGCACCAGTGGCAGTACTGCCTTGCTTGGGGGTGAAATAATTTAAAAAAAAAAAAAGTTCTTTCACAGTTTATGAAAACTTTACAAAATTCTTTCTCATTTTTCATATATTTCTTTTTTTTTTTTTTTTTTTATAATCATATCGCCCAAAGCAAGGCCTTTAACTGCCACTGTTTTGCAGAGGGTTACATAGGAGGAAATTTATGAGAAAGAGTGACAGGTTACTGGGGGTGTCAGGAAGTGGGTAAGAGAAAGATGACTGTGGCCATAAAATGAGGGATCAATTTATATATTGATTGTAATGTAGAAATGATCCCCTGCTTTCTTTCTACATTATAATAATATAAAAATATTTTTTTATAATCATATCGCCCTAAGCAAGCCCTTTTACTGCCACTGTTTTGCAGAGGGTTACATAGGAGGATAGTTATAAGAAAGAGTGACAGGTTATAAGGGGTGTTAGGAAGTGGGTAAGAGAAGGATGAGAATACTGATGAGAGTGGAGTGGATGGAGAAAGGAGCATGAGAGAAAGTTATGAGAAAGAGTAACAGGTTATAGGGGGTGTCAGGAAGTGGGTAAGAGAAGGATGAGAATACTGATGAGAGTGGAGTGGATGGAGAAAGGAGCATGAGAGAAAGTTATGAGAAAGAGTGACAGGTTATAGGGGGTGTCAGGAAGTGGGTAAGAGAAGGATGAGAAGACTGATGAGAGTGGAGTGGATGGAGAAAGGAGCATGAGAGAAAGTTATGAGAAAGAGTGACAGGTTATAGGGGGTGTCAGGACGTGGGTAAGAGAAGGATGAGAATACTGATGAGTGGAGTGGATGGAGAAAGGAGCATTAGAGAAAGTTATGAGAAAGAGTGACAGGTTATAGGGGGTGTCAGGAAGTGGGTAAGAGAAGGATGAGAATACTGATGAGAGTGGAGTGGATGGAGAAAGCATGAGAGAGAGAGGATACAGGTTAGTGAGATAGAAGATGACTATTGACTTTACATTTAAATTCTTGGAGATTGTAGCTGTCGGAGAAGCAAGAAGGGAATTCCACAGGCGGGAAGTGTGAGAAAAGAAGCTGATGGAGTAGAATTTGAAAAAATGTCTTTTATGAAAAAAAAAAAAAGAAAAAAAAAGGAATTCTCTTATGAAAACTAGTTATGACTATATTTAAATAATGCCTAATATATGTAATGTGCTTTGCTGGTCAGAGAGGCATTCTACTGAAATAATATTAAAGAACTGACCTAAGGTGTATTTATCTATATTTCTGAAATGAGGTAGTATTTATGGTATTTACATTTTTCCGACTATTGTCCTCATCTTGGTTGCTATTTGTACGACATTATGGCCTTTTCAGGTGCTAGGAATTTTTAACTGAACCCTTTATTATGATCACTGGGGTATATCATTCGCATTCCTTGTGCAAAGCCTCTTTTGGTAGTCATGAGTTATCTTCCAACTCTCTAAGTTACGTGTTTACCACTGCTGTAGATTGTTTGGATTGTTGTTCTACTCTTTATTTTATTTTTTTTTTATTTCTTTTAATTTTTTTTTTTTTTTTTAATCGTTTCACCCCAAGCGTGGTGGTGGTGGTGGTGCCGCCACTGATGTGCAGGAGGCTACTTAAGAGAGTTAGTTTAAGGCAGAAGGAGGGTGAAGAGTAAGACGAACCAGCTACGGGGGTGACAGAGAAAGGGGAAGAGAAGGAGGTGAAGACAATTGCCAAGGTAGAGAGAAAGGAAAAGAACAAGATACATGGGGTGATGTAGAAAGGACGAGGAAAGGACTGGAGTTAAGTGGATAAGAGATTGGAATTCAAATTGCATTTAAATTTTTGGAGGTCATAGCCGTTAGGAAAGCAAGTATGCGGGAAGTGTGAGAAAAGAAGCTGTTGGAGTAGAATTGTTGCCTGTATTTGGTTGATTTAACTGTAAAAGTGGTAGTAAAATTTTAAAAGGTTTTATCCATTTAATATACCTTATTAATTAGATAAAAATAGAGAGCTCCATTATCCAGAGCATTATAAAATATTGAGAGGAAAACTGAACACATACTTAGAAGTTTATAAATCAAGATTTATTTTGACAGTTTAAATTTACTTACATTGTCTCATTCAGAACATTGAAAAATGTATTGTCAAGGTGGCAGGATGATACCCAGAAGACGTGTGTTGAGTATCTACAGCACAATATCTATGCTAAGGGATATAAATACAAATAAGACAAACACCAGAAGGCAGAATAACAAATAGTAGAAGAGAAGGAAGAGACAGCTGAAGTTCCTGGGACACACAATGAGGAAGGAGGGCCTAGAGAACCTGATACTAACAGGGCAGATAGAGGGAAAAAGTGACAGGTGAAAGCAACAGTTAACATATATGGAGGACCTAATCAGGTGGATGATGGAATGAGGATTGCATGGTGTAACAGGAGAAGGCGTACTCAGAGCCACCAGGGATAGGGAAATGTGGAAAGCCATGATCGCCTACATCCTGAAGGGACAGGGCACATAGAAGAAGAGAGGAGAGATTAAGTCGTTAGTCCAAATATAATCGTCAATGACATACTGAATTCTCAGATTGCTATTAGTCTCTATTTTTATAGCTATCTCAGTCCACAGACCATTCTCTTCTTTGAGAGTGCCAGAGGGGTGTTAGCTGCTCTACAACAAAAAATAAATTTACTCAGAATATTTAGAAAAATTTTGTTTTATTTATGAATTTATTTATTTTTCAACGGTCTGACCGAGACAATGTAAGTAAATTTACACTGTTGAAATCTCCTCTGGATTCTTGACAAAATACAACGGAGAATTTGTAATGTGGTTGATACCGACTTGGCAGACCAGCTGCAGTCACTCTCTCACCGGTGTGACGTGGCTTCCCTGGCCTCTTCTATAAATATTTTCACAGCTTCTGCTTCGATGAACTTAGATCACTGGTACCTCCTACATATGAATTTGCACGAGATACTAGATTAGCAACTAGGTCCCACCCTTTTACAGTGAAACCGATAAAATGTAATTGCAATTTCTACTCCAACAGCTTCTTTTCTCGCACTTCCCGCCTGTGGAATTCCCTTCCACATACTTGCTTCCCCGGTGGCTATAATCTCCAGGAGTTTAAATGTAAGGTCAATAGACACCTCCAAACACACTAACTCGCACCCATTCTCTCAAACACTCTTCCTATGTACCTCCTTACTCGTCTATCACCCTCCTTCTGACATTTCCTATATCTAATCACTCTTAGCACCTTCCCCTATGTAACCCCCTGTGCAATAGTGGCAGTGGAGTGCTTTGCTTGGGGTGAAATGATTTAAAAAAGAAAACAAAATAAATACGTCTAATTTTGTTGAGGGTTGACATTATTTATTCGAAGAATATGTTTGATGAGCAGTAGCAGGGATGTTGGTATTCGGAATTAGTGAGATTTAGTTTTAAGTCAATACTAGTGATTTATCAACCTCCTCCTTCCCTGCAGCCATTTATCAGCAACCTGGATAGTCCCATTGACCTCAAGAGTCAACATGGACCACTTTGGGGGGTTTTGATATAAAGGAACTGTAGTTACCCTCTGCATAAGTTTGGTATTGAAGTTGTAAAGCAGGCGATCCTAAACATTTTCGTCTGCTAACCCATTCATTTGTTCTATATCAGTTCGATATACCAGAATGACATAGGCTGTATAAACTGCAAACCAATGTTGTAAATCAGCTTGAAATATAACGATGGACAACATGCGTATAAAACATATATTCACTTACTTTATTCTCTACTAGCATCATAACCCGGCGTTGCCCGGGCAACTCAGAACATTTTAGTAGTAGGCGAAAATGCCAATGAGAGGAGTAGATAGAAATCATTTACAGACAATTGATTTCCTGCATGAAATATTTAGCGAAAAAAAAAAAGGTTTATTTTTTATAAATTTTATTTTCTGAAGAATGAAATATTAAATCTGAAAAAAAAATACTTAAATAATTAAATTAACCATTAGCACTTTTTTTTTTTACATATTTTGTTTTTGTTTGAAAAAACAATTTTTGTTTTAAAATATTTCTTTTGTTTTAAAATTACAGGAAAAAATATTCACGAAAATTTCACCTTATTTATTGAATGACCCTCGTAGATATCATTATACCGAAAAATTCACCTTATTTATTGAGTGACTCTCGTAGATATCCTTATACCGAAAATTTCACCTTATTTATTGAATGATCCTTGTAGAAGTCCTAATACCGAAAATTTCACCTTATTTATTGAATGACCCTCGTAGAAGTCATTATAGCAAAAAATTCCCCTTATTTATTGAATGACCCTCGTAGATGTCCTTATACCGAAAAATTCAACTTATTATTGAATGAACCTTGTAGAAGTCCTTATACAGAAAAATTCACCTTATTTATTGAATGACCCTCGTAGAAATCCTTATATGGAAAAATTCCCCTTATTTATTGAATGAGCCTCGTAGAAATCCTTATACGGAAAAATTCCCCTTATTTATTGAATGACCCCCGTAGATGTCCTTATACGGAAAAATTCACCTTATTTATTGAATGACCCTCGTAGATGTCCTTATACGGAAAAATTCCCCTTATTTATTGAATGAGCCTCGTAGAAATCCTTATATGGAAAAATTCCCCTTATTTATTGAATGAGCCTCGTAGAAATCCTTATATGGAAAAATTCCCCTTATTTATTGAATGACCCCCGTAGATGTCCTTATACGGAAAAATTCACCTTATTTATTGAATGACCCTCGTAGATGTCCTTATACGGAAAAATTCCCCTTATTTATTGAATGAGCCTTGTAGAAATCCTTATACGGAAAAATTCCCCTTATTTATTGAATGACCCCCGTAGATGTCCTTATACGGAAAAATTCACCTTATTTATTGAATGACCCTCGTAGATGTCCTTATACGGAAAAATTCCCCTTATTTATTGAATGAGCCTCGTAGAAATCCTTATACGGAAAAATTCCCCTTATTTATTGAATGAGCCTCGTAGAAATCCTTATACGGAAAAATTCCCCTTATTTATTGAATGACCCCCGTAGAAGTCCTTATACTGAAAAATTCACCTTATGCATTGAATGACCCTCGTATTTAAAACAACAGAAAAAGAAAACAATCTGAATACAGTTCATTTCATTTTATTTTATTTTTTAATTTTAGATAACCTTGGCATGCACCAAATCAACGATACTCATTTGGACATCCTCGAGAGGCAAATTGAAGAAGTTGAGCTGAAAATTAGAGATGCGAAGATTGAGGAACACATGAGTGTCATTTCCAAAGCAATGGAGTATCTTACGTCAGAGGCAAATGAACTCCAGCAAAATCTGACCCAACTGAAGTTTGACGTCGACAACATTAGAAACATTAAAGAATCCTTGCCAGATGGCTGTTTCAAAAAGCTAAACCTTGAACAAGAGTGAGGAAATGGTCAGGCACTGACCAAAATTTTTTTTTTTTTATATATATGTATATATATATATATATATATACACACACACATATATATATATATATATATATATGCTGAGGAAGGGATCAGCCTGATGCTCTTGGCACCTTACCACTCCAATCCTAAAATCATGACAGGTGGCAAAAGGAAAACAAATTGAATAAAAACAAAGAAAAAACAAAAAAGAAAAATCATTAAAATGGCAAGTAAAAATCTGGGGATGAGGGGGGTGTCTCCTGCATGACATCCTCACCCCCCCACCCAACCCCCCGCCAAAAAACTGAATCTTTGAAAATATTTTTAGACGAACAGGTGTCTCTCTCTGTAGATTTTTTTTTTTTTTCTAAAATCTCTCTCTTTTTCTTTTACTTGATAACTTTTCTACCATTTGTTGATCAGTGTGGGTATTAATGAAATTCATTCTGTGCTTCAAGCTATTTGAAGATTTAAAAAGGAAATAAATAGTGTAGTTAACTGAACTGGGACCACTAAATTAAAAAAAAAAAAAAAAAAGCATTGGGGGTGGGGTAATTTCTTCCAAAATAATTCTTTGTAGATTGATATTTATTAATCTTTCTTCAAATGACATCTGCCAAAACTGAAAAATACAGTATAAAAATCGATCCCCCACTTTTTTTTTTTTTACAGAGTTATAGGACTTAGTTGTTAAGTGTATAAAAACTAGTTCATTTTGTAAAAAAAAGAACAAATGAATATATATATTTTTTTTTTTAAATTAAAAACAAAATTGCGTAAAACTATATATCCATTTCTTCTTTAAAATAAATATAGGCTCATGGTCACATCATGTTGAAATGATCACCAAGCTTAAGCAATGTTGAGCCTGGTCAGCACTCTAGTTGCTTGGAATTGCTAATTAGAGAGCTGAGTTCCAAACCTCCTTGGGTACATTAGTCACTTACAACCAAGTACCTTTGGGATATATATAAATCCATGTCTTTTTCAACCATCTATGGGTTAATTAGTAAGACTTGCATTGCTAAAATTATTACAATGTAAAATTGTTATCTGGCTTTAAAGTAACAGAAATCAAAATAATTACTTTTTTCCCACCATTAACACACAAAAAAAAGTTAAAAAAAAAATATAAACACATTTTAAAATTTGACATTTATACATAACAACTACCTCCAATAACTAAAATTTCAAGGGTCGAATTTACACTGTACTGATATTATAAACAGAGACCCCTTTGCAATCGATTTAAAATTTTTCAATTCTTGCAAATGTCATGGCTTTGAGGGAGATCTATTGGAATGTTAAATCTGCCAAAATTATTTTCTAAAATCATTTAATAATTTTAAAAAGATAACAATTCTTCAGAAGTGGAACATTTTTACCCATGATGCTTCAAAGATTTCAACTGTGTTTGAAATTATTGGCGCTCATAATTTTGTTGTAAAAACAAAAAAAAAATTTTTTTTTTTCCATTTTCCTCCCCTCTGAAGATCAAGATCATGTACCCTCTTAAGACCCCCCGCCAAATTTAAGCTCGTAAGAAAAAAGAAAACTAATACTTTTGATCCAAATTATCTTTTAAGAGAAGTCAGAAATCACTTCAATTTCAAAATTCTCTTCTACCAATGTTAGGATTTTAATATCTAACTTGTACAAATTTTGTGACATAAGTTTTAAACGTTTTCAGTTTTATTATTATTATTATTATTAAATGAGAAATATGGTAACTTGTTTTTTTATTTTTTGCTTCCATTACATAGAATATAATCAACAAAAACATTTTTTATTTTGACAATACGTCTTTGAGTGAGAGCGCAATTTAACATTAAAAAATTTTGTATTACAATTTGTCCTTCTTTGATTTCTATAAAAGAAGAGGTAAAAAAACAAAATCACCATTTTTATTTTTGTCACAGGTGAGAAAAGGAGAAACGCAATATATCAAAAACAATTTTTCATCCTGATTTAAAAAAAATAAAAACAAAAAAAACTTTTGCTGTGACACAGACTGTAATGTGAATTTAAAATTAAATTTCCCACCCCATAATTTTTAAACTTAAAAAAATAAAACAAAAATTTGAAGGAAAAAAAGAAACAATACAACCAACAAACAGCTTATTTTTCATTTTTTTGAACATTTCCATTTTCTGTTTGGGGAAAAAACAAATCAAATAAAACAAAATTAATTATCTTAATCTAATTACCTGTTTTCCTGTCTCTATTTTTTCCCAAATTCACCATGAAATTTCTTCATGTTCTGATCATTGAAGTTAAGCAACATTGGCCCATTGTTTTTTTTCTTCTTATATTATAGTCAGTCCTATGCTGACAATTTCTTTTCTTGCTTATGGAACTCTCTTTCAACTCCTTTCTTACCAGTCAACTTTACATTTAAATCTTTTGAAGATCAAAGTTGAGTGGAAAGCAAGAAGCCGGAAGAGAGTTCCACGAGCGAGAGAAGAAACTGTTAGCATAGGACTTATAATAATATGAGAAGAAGAAAACATAATTAAGGAGAGAGAACAATAAAAGAGGAACCAAGAAAACAGTAAATAACGATTGACATTGCATTTAAATTTTTGAAGATCAAAGTTGAGTGGAAAGCAAGGAGCCGGAAGAGAGTTCCACAAGCGAGAGAAGAAACTGTTAGCATAGGACTTATAATAATATGAGTAGAAGAAAACATAATTAAGGAGAGAGAACAATAAAAGAAGATAAATCAAGAAGACAGTAAATAACGATTGACATTGCATTTAAATTTTGGAAGATCAAAGTTGAGTGGAAAGCAAGGAGCCGGAAGAGAGTTCCACAAGCGAGAGAAGAAACTGTTAGCATAGGACTTATAATAATATGAGAAGAAGAAAACATAATTAAGGAGAGAGAACAATAAAAGAAGAGGGATCAAGAAGACAGCAAATAACGATTGACATTGCATTTAAATTTTTGAAGGTCAATGTCAGTTTATTGCTGACCTTCTATTTTTAGAAGAGAAAGTGAGCAATAAATGTTTCTTTTCTCTCATATTCTTGAACACTCTCTAACCTCTTCTGTGTTAATGAATTTATTGCCTTGTTTGGTCTTAAAATATTGTGATTGATTTCATTTTTAATCATTTGACAAGTACACCTCAGGCATCAGTGAACAATCGGATTTATCTAATCATGTATCGTTAATTCTCATTAGTATGAATATAATTGCTTATTGAAGGTGAATGTAGCGCAATAATTGGTAATGTTTATTTAAAGTATTGGTTGTTTATTTTTGTGATTTGATTCTTTGCTACAACCATTTCCTGTACTGTATATTGTTGTCATTGTTGTCCTCCACGACCCTGAGCTCGGTAAATGGTAGCCGAACCTTTTCTTCTTTTCAGACTAATATCCCCATCTTAATTGTTACATCATTTACACTTAGGTATATCATCAGTTGACATGGTTGCAAATTACACACCAACATGAGATATTATTTTTGAGCCTACTTTTCCATGCTGGCTCAAGGCATGTTGGAAGAGAACGTTCAAAGTTTTTTCTGCTGTAGACTGGTTGCCAACCAAGGCTAAGGAGCCCAATCTGTTCTTTTATTTACCTCATAGCTAGAGGGAGAAGATATGTATTATATTATTAAATAGTAATTAATGGGGGATCAGTTTATTACTTCATAACAATAGGAAACCAGTCCCCCAATTTATGCCCAGTAGCAGACTTAATCAAGTTTCTAACTATTAAATTCGATCAGTCAGTTAAGTGCCATACCTGATACAAACTTTGGGTGATCATGTCTCGAAACCAGCATGACTGACTGGGCAGAAGATTATCCTGCAGTAGGTTGTCATTGCTTTCTGCGGTAGACTGGTTGCCAGCCAAGGGTATAGAACTCAATCTGTCCTTTTATTTGACTCATAGCTAGAGGGTGAAGAGATGCATTATATTATTAAGTATTAATAAGTGGGGGATCAATTTATTACTTCATAACAATAAAAAACTGATCCCCCAATTTATGCTCAGTAGAAGCCTTAATCATGTTTTCAACTATTAAGTCAGTTAAGAGCCATACGTGATACACACTTGGGAGATCATGTCTCGAAAGAGACATGACTGGCTGGGCAGAAGATTATCCCGCAGTAGGTTGCCATTGCTTTCTGTGGTAAACTGGTTGCCAGCCAAGGCTATAGAATCCAATTATTTAACCCATAATTGGCGGGAAGAGACCGATTAATACCTTTCCCAAGGGTATTTTTGGGTATATTTTCCCCATAATAAGGTTTGGGGAGATGGATTCATACTTTTCCTAAAGGTATTAGCACGAAAGTGAATGTAACAAATTTGACTAATACTTTAATCCGAACCGCTATCTATTACCCCCACCGTGACTAGTATAACTCATTCAGTCATGTCTCAAAAGAGACATGACTGATTGGGAAGATTATCCCGTAGTCGGTTGCCATTGCTTTTTGCGGTAAATTGCGTTCTGTAGCTTTGGAGGGAAAAAATGAATTAATACCTTTCCCAAGGGTATGCTACAAAAAAAAAATTACTTGTATTTTAGTTCAGCTGTGTGACCAAATATTTCACTTTATCTAAGCTTATTTCAAACTATCTATCTACCTCAGCTTCTAGGCACAGTTACCAGCCTAGACATTTATTTCCACAGGACAAATTAAAGGCAAGACGGACAGAGTAAAACAATGCAACACCTGCGGAGTGAGATTGCGCAAATGGCTAGTGAAATGGGGTTTAGGAGAGACAACAAAAGGAGAAAAAAAACTTATGAGGAGCTGTAAAATAAAAGAAATGGTGGAGAATCATGATTGCTAACATTCTGTGGGTACAGGGCGTAAAGTAGATTCATATGTAAATAACATAAGACATTTTCTTTTTACATCCCTAATAGCAGGTGTCCTGATTAATTACCGTATCTGATGATGGTGAAGTGGCTCATAAATATCGATAATCGAAAAAATCGGGTTATAGAAGGAGTGGTCTGATTTTAATCAAACTTGATACATCCATAGACAAAGACATAAGAAACGATATTCAGAAGTTTCACGGTTGCAGTTCTTACAATAGTGCAGAGATATCGATACCAGGAAATCACAATTTGACTTACATCCATTCATTTTTCTTTCAGTCTACGGTTTCGCTTTAACTGGAAACAACTATTGCTTTTTAGTCTTTCGTGCCAACGTTCAAAGAGTCTGAGCTCCAGGATTAGTTTTAAAGCTTTCATTACACCCGAGCAAAGCCGGGCTATACTGCTAGTAGACATACACAGTGAGGTAAAGCAAGTATTTGGAGATTAAAAAACTGGATTTAGAATCATACATTGAAAGAGAAGCATTGTCTAAAGCTCACAATATATTCGTTAAAAAATCATAACTGCAAATAAACAGCAAAAATAAATTATTTGATACGTATATATATTTTATATACAAAGTAGTGAAAAAATAATTGGACAGAATATAAATTATGCTTTAAATGTGTTTAATATTCATTTGCAACCACAGCTCTGTCTGTTCCTGAAGCTCTCTACAAGCGCCTGGCATAATTTGGTGGTAATTTTAGCCCGCTCTTCTTCTTCAAAAACCTTCAATTCACTGAGGTTCTTTGGTCGCCTTTCACGAATATGATTCTTCAGAGTTCTCCAAAGATTCTCTATTGGATTCATGTCCGGCGATTGGCTGGGCGATGTCAACACGTTGGTGTTATTGCTTTAAAGCCATGCACATGTTGCTTTGGCTGTATGTCTCGCATCATTGTCCTGTTGAAAAACCCAATCTGGTTCAAGTCCTAATTTCTCAACTGATGATTTCAAGCAATATTCTAAAATCTGAATTTATTTGGCTGCATTCATTGTGCCTTCAAAAATTTTCAGTTGTCCCGTACCATTATATGCAAAGCATCCCCAAACCATAATGCTACCGCCTCCGTGCTTCACAGTGGGGGTGGTGTTTTTTGATTGAAGGCTGTTCCATTCTTTTTCCAAACATGGGTAGCATCGTTGTGGCTATAAAGTTCAATCTCGCTTTCATCAGAATATAAAATTTGCTTATAATAGTCATCATACTTATGTGAATTAGCTTTAGAAAATTCAAGTCTGGATTTTAAATGACATTTTTTTTTTTTTTTTTTTTTTTTTAGCAATGGGGTTTTGCGAGGAGAGCGTGATTTTAATTCTTGTCGGTGAAGTTCAGAACTTATGGTCCTCTTGGCATACGCGAGTTTACTGCATTGCTGAGATCTTTTTGAAGTTCTCTCCGAGTCACAAAAGGGTCATTTTTTACTCGCCATACTATTTTCCGTGAACATTTTTGTGAAATTTTGCGCGGTGCACCGGTTCTTGGCATATTTTCATGAGTACCGAAGGCTTTTCATTTCTTAACTATGTACCCAACAGTGCTCACAGGTATACATAGGTCTTTGGAAATCTCACGATAGCTTTTTTTATGTGCAGAAATATTTCAATCTCTAAGATCTTTCGACAGTTCTCTTTGCTTTGGCATCCTGCAGCACTGTTAGTGGACGTCTTGGGATGAAATGACCATCAAGATAGCTAACACATTTAAGTAATGCACGTTCTAGACTATTCCATAAAATTCTAACACATTCGAACATGAAATATACTCAAACATTAATTCTAAACATAATTTCGGAACTGCCCAAATACATTATTCATTATCTGTTCAAATAGTTTGTGTGTGTGTATATATATATATATATATATATATATATATATACATTGTTAAATATAAGAGACAATGAATGTCTATTATGTTTAATCATGAGCCGTTCTAAACGTCATATTTTGGCTTCAATTTCAGTTGAAAATAAAGACAAATTTTCCAACATTTTATAATTTTTTATTAATTTGCTTCTAAGCTTTCGGCTGACATGAGTCACCTTCAGAGAGGTTATTTAGACGGTAATACAATAACATCCACCATCAGCGACGATTTTATTTTGTGTTGACATAAAACTCCGCTAAGCAACGGCAATAATTACCAAAAACAACAAACGCAGTTCGCAAATTTGCAATGCGGTTCTATGACGTCATACCGCGTGATAGCGAGAAATGACAACAAAACCATGTATTCAAATGCAATTTAATGTGTTATGGCCAGATTTAAAAGTGATTTTATAAGGTGTTGGTTGTTTAGATTTGCTTAGAAGCAAATTAATAAAAAAATATCCAAATGTTGGAGAATTTTTGTATTTGTTTTCAACTGAAATTAAAGCCAAAATACGACGTTTAGAACGGCTCATCATTAAACATAAGACATTCATTGTCTCATATTTAAGAGTATATGTTTAGAAAATTATTTGCTGCCTCGATATACTATATATATATATATATATATATGATTCTAAATCCATTTTTTGCTGTTCAAATACTTGTTTCACCTCACTGTATATACAAACTTGATTTTTGAGTTTTGATCCCGGTTGGAAGCAAGAGGATGTCTACCCACGCTCATGGTAGAAACCTAGGTCGCGTAATAACTCGTTCACAAATGGAAAATATTCAAAAGTTCTACAATATAATTATATTGAACACATTTTAATACAAATATGCACTGGTCTAATCTCATTATGACCAGAAACTAAGTAATTAAACAATCAATATATATATATATATATATATATATATATATATATATATATATATGAGACATACAGCCAAAACAACACGTGTATGGCTTCAAAACAATAACATCAACGTGTTGACATGGCCCAGCCAATCGCCGGATATGAATCCAATAGAGAATCTTTGGAGAACACCGAAGAATCAGCTTCGTGGAAGGCGAATAAAAAAACCTCACTGAATTGAAGGTTTTTGAAGAAGAGCTGTTGTTTCAAATAAAGGAAGACCAACTAAATATTAAACACATTTAAAGCATAATTTATATTCTTTTTCACTACCTGTTTTAATAATTTGTATATAAAATATATAAACATGTCAAATAATTTATTTTTGCAGTTATGATTTTTAACCCTCGAGGGCCATTTGTATCAAATTTGATACAGTATTTTCCTATAAGGAAACATTTGGTATTTCCCTATAAGGAAACATTTGATATTCATTGACTGAGCAGTCAGTACTGCTTTCATTTGAAATTTATAAAATATTCCTCTTAAAAAATTTTTCAGGAAAATATTTCTTTCAAGGCTTGTTTTCATACTGTATCAAATATGATACGAATGGCCCTAGAGGGTTAATAATATATGATTAAGGCTTCTACTTGTCATAAAGTGGGGGATCAGTTCTATATTGTTATGAAGTAATAAACAGATCCCCCACTAATATGATACGAATGGCCCTAGAGGGTTAATCTCAGTCTGTTTATCTATCTATCTATCTATCTATCTATCTATCTATCTATCTATCTCACTCAGCTTATACCCATCTCATTTTAAATTTGGAAGATTTTTCAAAACGAAAATTAACTTTTGTCAAAATAGCCGATTTCTATTGAAATTTGACCCCGCAAATTCGATTCCAATCAATATAATTTCTATATGAAATACACCAGATTAATTTGCATACTGGAAATAGTAAATTCATTCAATTAACTTTTAATTAAAGGTACAAAAACGATTTTTAATATTTTTAAAATTAATTTTAAACCTTAGGCATCGAAAATTAGGAGACATATCTAATATAAGAGATAGATATATATCAAACAAAAAAGTGCCGTTGCAAAAGAATTAACCTCAGTGATGTAAACCCGTGCAAACGAAGACGAATGTATGTGAAAGAAAGGAGAAATAAAACGTTAATTCTTCATTTATAAAAAGTACTAGCAGTATAGTCCGGTGTTGCTCGGGTGTAATGAAAGCTTTAAAACTAATCCATGGTCCTGGAGCTCAGACTCTTTGGACGTTGGCACGAAAGACTAAAAAACAATAGTTGTTTCCATTTAAAGCGAAACTGTAGACTGAAAGAAAAATGAATGGATGTAAGTCAAATTTTGATTTTCTGGTATCGATATCAAATAAGTTCTTTTCGTCTTAAACTGAATTTTGAAGGCTAAATAAGTCCTCTGAGTAAATGGTATCATGGCTGAGACTAAGAACTACAATTATACCTATTTAGAGCTAAACCCGAAACAAAAACTAAAATAAAAAGGCTGAAAAAAAGAAAAAAAATACAGACATACAGGCAGATAAACAGACACACACGCAAACATCTTGCCTTATATATATATATATATATATATATATATATATAAAATCGATTTTCTGCACTTTTGTAAATTTCAAACCATCGAGTAGATAAGATATTTAACATTCTACCTCATTGAAAAGAGATGTGACACAAGGTCGGAACCCGAGCGCGTACGTTCAGGACAGTGGTCAACGATTACCCAGCCCCCTTCCCTTACGAGGTAACTGGATTCTCAACTGGTCTTATCTGGTCAAAACTAGTCAAAGCTGGTCATATGCCTCCCAGACAAAAGGTCGAGAACCAATGAGTAGATAATAAGGAAATATTATTTCATTTTTTCCAAGAAATCATGATTGTGTATTAATGAAAAAAACAAAAAACAAACAAACAAACAAAAAAAAAAACAGAATAGAATTTGGTTCAAAATTCAAGACACGTGAAGAAGACAAAAAAACTACGTCGAAACGTTAGTATCTGTTGTCGCTTTTGTGGAAATTGGAGAGGTCATTAATCAATGAAGTTTGAACAAGTCTACAGAAAAGCCATATCAAAATGCCCTTTCTGTTTTTGTGTACTCAAGTCATTATATATTTCGAATTCACCCCCCCACCACCAAAATAAAGGCCATAAAGTCACTAAGACATGAGAGGTTACTAGGTGTGGAATAGAAAACAGAACCCTTACTGAAGACAGAGAACAAGAGAAGAGTAATAATAGAGTCGGTAGGAAAGTCCACAAATGTAAATATGATGTTATAAAAAATCTAAACATTTATAAATGAAACTTTGTGTGTGTGTGTCTGTTAACTATAGACTCCGAAACGGCTGAACCGATTTTCTTGAAAATTTACACAGCTGTACTATAAGCGTCTGCGAGTGTTCTTAGCTAGGTTTTGTGTCGAGGTACCCCCCGATAAATAACGATAATAAAAAAAATCGGGCTATAGAAGGAGTGGTCCGATTTTAATCAAATTTCATACACTCATAGACAAAGACATAAGAAACGATATTCAGAAGTTTCAAGGTTGCAGTTCTTACAGAAAATAGATAATATATATGTATAAAGGCAAGATGTTTGTGTGTGTGTCTGTTTATCTGCCTGTATGTCTGTATTTTTCAGCCCTTTTACTTTAGTTGTTGCTTCGGGTTTGGCACTAAGTAGGTATAATTGTAGTTCTTAGTTTCAGCCATGATACCATTTACTCAGAGGACTTATTTAGCCTTCAAAATTCAGTTTACGACGAAAAAAACTCGAAAGAGACATGACTGACAGGGCAGAAGATTATCCCGCAGTAGGTTGCCATTGCTTTCTGCGGTAGACTGGTTGCCGACCAAGGCTATAGAACCCAATCTGCCCTGCTATTTTTCTCATAGCTAGAGGGGGAAGAGATGTATTGTATTATTAAGTAGTAATTAGTGGGTGATCAGTTTATTACTTCAAAACAATAGAAAACCGATCCCCCACTTTATGCCTAAGAGAAGCTTTAATCATGTTTCCAACTATTATATTCAGTCAGTCAATTAAGTGCCATGCGTGATACACGCTTTGGGTGATCATGTCTCAAAAGAGACATGGATGCCTAAGTAGATGATTATCCTGCAGTAGGTTGCCATTACTTTCAGCGGTAGACCGACTGCCAGCCAAGGCCACAGAACCCAATACGTCCTGTTATTCAACCCATAACTGGAGGGAAGAGACGGATTAATACCTTTCCCAAGGGTATTTGCGCGTAAGTGAATGCAAGGAATTCAACTGATATTCGAACTCGGCTCCCCGATTTCTCGTTCCGAACCGATATTCACTGCACTAAATTGTCTGATTAGGCTCCTTGTATCTGTTGTCGCTTTTGTGGAAATAGGAGAGTTCATTAATCAGTAAAAGTTGAACAAGTCTACAGAAAAGCCATATCTTACGGTCCCTTTCTGTTTTTTTGTACCCAAGTCATTATATATTTCGAATTCACCCCAAGAAAGGCAGTAAAGTCACTAAGACTCGAGAGGTTATTAGGTGTGGAATAATTAGAAAACAGAAACCTTTCTCACGATCGAAAACAATAGAAGATTAATGACAAAGACAGTAATAATGGAATCGGATGGAAGTTCCACAAGCGTGAAATACAAAAGAAGGAACTGTTAACATAGAACTTACGGTTGCACCCAGCCAATTCGAATGCAGTATAGTATTACTCCAACTTTTACATTAACCATTGATATCCATCCAGTATTGTAATCAGAATATTATTTCGAACCTTAAGCAGGAATACACAAGTGGCATCAATATATATATATATATATATATTTTCTAGACATATGCTGTTAAATATAAGAGACAATGAATGTCTATTATGTTTAATCATGAGCCGTTCTAAACGTCGTATTTTTGCTTTAATTTCAGTTGAAAATAAAGACAAAAATTCTCCAACATTTGGATAATTATTTATTGGTTTTCTTCTAAGCTTTCGGCTCACATGAGCCATCTTCAGAGAGGTAGTTTAAACTGAAATATTATAAAATCCACCATCACCGACGATTTTATTTTGTGTTGACATAAAACTCCGCTTAGCAACGGCAATAGTTACCAAAAATAATAAACGCAGTTCTTAAGTTTGCGATGCGGTTTTATGACGTCACACCGCGGGATAGCGCGAAATGACAACAAAACCATGTAGTCAAATGCAATGTAATATGTTATTTCCTGTTTTAAAGTTGATTTTATTGGGTGTTGGTTGTTTCGATTTGATGTACATGGCCTCCAATATCTGCAGGTTCCTCTTTCTGTGTGTATGAGTAAGGATCACCATATTGTTGACCAAAATCTGTCTGATATTACCTACATGTTTATGTTTTTCAGAGAAATGTTGTTTAATAGTACTCTGATCAGAAATATATATATATATATATATATATATATATATATATATATATATATATATATATATAGATGATAGTTTATGTAGTGTTTCAAGAATATCGACTATATTCAAACTACAAATCACGATTACAAGAGGAGATGCAGGAGGAGAATTCCAACTGTCAAGAAAGACTTTTTCATCCATTCCAATAAATGTATTTTTATTAATTTCATTTTCTTTTTAATTTGAAGATCAATGAGTTTAAAGTTTCACAAGAAGCATTTGTTGTAGGGGTAGACCAATGATTCATTTTCTGAAACAAATTTCTAAATTTTGTAGTCATTACTGTTCATTTTGTTGTGCGTTGTGGTACAGTGGATATCGGAACGAGAAATCGGGGAGCCGAGTTCGAATTCCAGTTGAATTCATTGCATTCACTTACGCGCAAATACCCTTGGGAAAGGTATTAATCCGTCTCTTCCTTCCAGTTATGGGTTAAATAACAGGACAGATTGGGTTCTATAGCCTTGGCTGGCAACCAGTCTACCGCAGAAAGCAATGGCAACCTACTGCGGGATCATCTTCTGCCCAGTCAGTCATGTCTCTTTCGAGACATGATCGCCCAAGCGTGACTGTTCATTTTAAACAAGCTAAAAATTGCATAATTTCGCAAAATCTTTCAAAATTAGATACATCTTTGACAAAGGTATTTCTATTTTCTGAGAAAAGAGCAGTTTTATTGAATTCTTCATTCCCAAATTGGTAGTTTCATGTATGTAAAATAAATGAATGACTCATTATGTCTTCTTGGACTAATGTTTTTCACTGATATGAAGTGAAAAGATTTGTTATTCTCGTACTGTGCTTAAATTCATGAAATCGAGGTACAATAGCGAAGATCTGAGTTGAACAATTAATCGGAAAGCAAAGCACTGCGCCTCCTCGGCCTAAATCTCTCAGCAGACCTCAAGTGGAACGACTACAGTGAATCCATAGCTAAATCTGCTGCTAGGAAGGTCGGTTCACTGTGTACGTCCAGGAAGTTTTTCCCGTCTGAATTCATCCTGCACATATATAAATCTACCATCCGTCCGTGTATTGAATACTGCTGCCATATCTGGTCAGCTGCTCCTGTCATTCATTAACCTCAGGGTTCTTGACAAGATCCAACGAAGAACCTGTAATGTAATTGATCCCGACTTGGTAGTTCGACTGAAGTCGCTTTTTTACCGACTTAATGTGGCTTTACTGTGTCTCTTCTACAAATACTTCCACGGCTTCTGTTCCGACGAACTTAGCTCACTGGTGCGCCCTATGCATGAATTTACTCGAGCCACAAGATTAGCAACTAAGTTCCACCCTTTTACAGTGAAACCAATAAAATGCAAACGCAATTTCTACTCCATCAGCTTCTTCTCTCGCACTTCCCGCCTGTGGAATTCCCTTCCATTTACTTGCTTTCCCGACATCTACAATCTGCAAGAATTTAAATATAAAGTCATTAGTCATCTCATATCTCACTAACCTGCATCCTCTCTCTCATGCTCCTTTCTCCGTCCACTCCACTCTCATCAGTATTCTCATCCTTCTCTTACCCACTTCCTGACGCCCCCCATAACCTGTTACTCTTTCTCATAACTTTCTCTCATGCTCTTTCTCCGTCCACTCCACTCTCATCAGTATTCTCATCCTTCTCTTACCCACTTCCTGACACCCCCTATAACCTGTCACTCTTTCTCATAACTTTCTCTCGTACTCCTTTCTCCGTCCATTCCACTCTCATCAGTATTCTCATCCTTCTCTTACCCACTTCCTGACACCCCCTATAACCTGTCACTCTTTCTCATAACTTTCTCTCGTACTCCTTTCTCCGTCCATTCCACTCTCATCAGTATTCTCATCCTTCTCTTACCCACTTCCTGACACCCCCTATAACCTGTCACTCTTTCTCATAACTTTCTCTCGTACTCCTTTCTCCGTCCATTCCACTCTCATCAGTATTCTCATCCTTCTCTTACCCACTTCCTGACACCCCTTATAACCTATCACTCTTTCTCATAACTTTCTCTCATGCTCCTTTCTCCGTCCACTCCACTCTCATCGCACCAGAAGCAAAAACTAAAATAAAAGGGCTGAAAAAAATACAGACATACAGACAGATAAACAGACAGACACACAAACATCCTGCCTTTTATATATTATCGATTTTCTGCACTATTGTAAGAACTGCAACTTTGAAACTTCTGAATATCGTTTCTTATGTCTTTGTTTATGAGTGTATCAAATTTGATTAAAATCGGACCACTCCTACTATAACCCGATTTTTTCGATTATCGATTTTCGATATTTATCGGGGGTACCTCGACGCAAAACCTAGCTAAGAACACTCACAGACGCTTATAGTACAACTGTGTAAATTTTCAAGAAAATCGGTTCAGCCGTTTCGGAGTCTATAGGTAACGGACACACACACACGCGGACAAAGTTCCATTTATAAATAAGTTTAGATTTAAATTAGAGAGATAGATATTGTATCGAGGCATCAGATAATTTTCTAAACATATTTTGTTAAATATAAGAGACAATGAATGTCTATAACGTTTAATCATGAGCCGTTCTAAACATCGTATTTTGGCTTTAATTTCAGGTGAAAATAGAGACAAAAATTGTCCAACATTTGGATAATTTTATTATTATGCTGGTTTTAAGCTTTCGGCTCACATGAATCATCTTCAGAGAGGTTATAAGGACGGTAACACAACAACATCCGACATCAGCGACGATTTTATCTTGTGTTGACATAAAACTTTGCTAAGCAACGATAATAGTGACCAAATATCAGACGCTGTTCGTAAATTTGAAATGCGGTTCTATCACGTTACACCGCTTGAGAGCTCGAAATGATAACAAAACCATATATGAAATGCTACGTAATGTGTTATAACCAGATTTAAACATGATTTTTTTAAGTGTAGGTTTTTTTTGTTTTATTGTATTGAAGGTAATTATTACTGTGTGTATGAGTGAGTTTTATTGTATTTTTGGCTAAAACCTGTCTGATATTACCTACATGGTTATGGTTTTCTAAGAAATGTTGTTTAATTGAACTTTGATCAGAAAGGCGACATGTAAGTCATATATATATATATATATATATATTAGATGAAAACAGCGCATCAAAAATAAAAATAAAAACTCTGCCTTACACTCAGTAGAATACTAACGAAAAAATAAAAAAGATTTTCTTACAAACTTTGTTTAAAAAACACCAATTTTCACGGACTCTCAAAGATACACAAATTAAACAGAATTCAGAAACAAAAATTGGAATATATGTAATATAACAATCTGGGCCCACCCGAGGAAGCTGATGCAAGCGGGGGCGTTTCCGGTCGTTGAAAGGAACGGATGTTTGTTTGACCTTATTTCCGGCAGTAGCGGAAATGGCTACAAGAGGCAAACAGAACAGGTGTCTCTGAGAATTACGTGGGCGTGCGTGGGCGAGGCAAAAAACCGGAAGAAAAAATCCCGGTTTGGAGATTATAAAAAGACCTCGGCGCACGGATTCACCAGACAGTCCAGACAGACCAGACCAGAGTAGCAGAGAGAGAGAGACACACACAATAGACGACACTCCCGTCAGCCCCATTAGAAGCGCGCTCTCAATTCTCTGTCCCTGTGCTACACGGTCCATCGTCATTAATAAAAAATACAACTTATATTTTTATATATATGCGAGTTTGTTGTTTATTGATATACAACATATATTCACACCCCAAACCCTGGTGATCTTAAATTCAGACCCATTGTAGCAGGGCCAGCCTGCCCAACACGCAGACTGTGCAACTTAATAGATAAAATATTACAACCATACACCACAAAAATAAAAAAAAGCTACACCACAAAAAAAAAAAAAGGTTTTTGAATGAAAAATATTACCAGCAATACATCTGACTCTTTGTGAAACCCACTTTACAAAGAACTTGTTTGTTTTTGTTTTTTTTCAATTGGAGTAGATAGACTGAACTATCGCCCGGTTCACACTCCACCCACGTCTATTAAACAGGTGTAGTGGCTCATCCCTTGTTCCATGTTTAGGATGTGGTTTCCGGCTTTCTCTTTTCCAATCCTTTCACTCTTTTTCCCTTTTTTTTTTCAATTGGAGTAGATAGACTGAACTATCGCCCGGTTCACACTCCACCCACGTCTATTGAAAAGGTGTAGAGGCTCATCCCTTGTTCCCTGTTTAGGATTTGGTTTCCGGCTTTCTCTTTTCCAAACTATTCACTCTTACGTAGCCCCCTGCGCACCAGTGGCCTTACCGCCTTGCTCGGGGTGATATGATTAAAAAACAATAGACATTTCCTAAGCTTCATATCACAAAAACTAGACCCAGGTACACTCACAATAACATTTGACGTGAACTGCCTGTACAGCAACGTACCTCATAAACTAGGAAAACAGGTCTTTACATTTTGAACTGAAAAATATTCAGAAATACTTCCCACAAGCTTGACAAAGAATTTATTATACAGAGTATAGAACTAAATTTAGACAACAATTCATTCCAATTTAACAACCAAAATTCAAACAACAGGTAGTGCAATGGGGACAAAAATGGCACCAACATATGCAACACTCACAGTAGCATACCTCAAAGAAAGCCTATACAACCAAATAAGACATAAATATGGGGAAGTCATAAAAACAGAATTCACTAAATCTTGGAAGAGATATCTAGATGATTGTTTTATCTTTTGGAAAGCAACATGGGGAGATATAAATAAACTATACTTCGAAAATACACACTTTCTGTAGCGCAGGAGGATGTCGTCGGTGATGTACTTTACTCAGGTCACTGGGCAGTTTCGGGTCTTGCAACATCATACTACCCTCGCTGAGTTGACCCCGTCAGAGCCGATCAGACTCTGACGCACCCTCCTTCTGTTCTATGCTATACGACACTGATTTATTTTTCTAAGCCGACTTGTGTTTAATACAGGCAGGAAACACATAAGAAGAGTCCATAGCGTTCGGGTAAGTTGGGTTTTTCAAGCAGTCGGAAAAAAATTTTCATTTAATATAATTAAATACGAACTTCAGTCTAAAATTACAAGACAAATAATTCCCCCTCCCCCCACCCCAAGAAAAAGAAGATTACACGAAAACTTAGAACCACGAATATTAACATAAAATACATCGATATGTACATGTATATACATGATACAAAATACAATCTACTTCAAAACTTGCACCCCAAAATTAAGTTCATGCTAAAGTATAGCTGTAATGAATTGCCATTCCTAGACATACTCATAAAAAAACAATTACATCATCACAGACATTTATCATTAACCCACCGACACTCAATAATACCTCCATTTCAAGAGTCACCATCCTAAAAGTTGTCTGAAATCCATTCCCTACTTCCTAGCAAGACGAATTTGCACAATAGTAGCTGACGAAACCCTTCGTAAAATACGCCTAGAGAAACTACGAAAAACACTATACTCCAAAACTTGCACCCCAAAATTAAGTTCAGACTGAGTAACTTAGTTGATAAAATATTACAACCATACACCACAAAAATAAAAAGCTACATCAGAGACAGCATACATTTGCTAAGCTTCATACCACAAAAACTAGACCCAGGTACACTCATAGTAAAATTTGATGTGAACTGCCTGTACAGCAACATACCACATGAACTAGGAAAACCATTACATTTTGGATTGAGAAACACCCAGAAATACTTCCCTCATGCTTCACAAAAAAATTTATTATACAAAGTATAGAAATAATTTTAGACAACAATTCTTTCTAGTTCAACAACAAAAATTACTTTCAAACAACAGGTACCACGATAGGGACAAAAATGGCACCGACATATGCAACGCTCAGACAGTCACACTTGCATATCTAGAAGAAAGTCTATACAAACAAATAGTACATAAATATGGGGAAGACATAAAACCAAAATTCACTAAATCATGGATGAGGTTCCTAGATGATTGTTTTATCTTTTGGAGATCAACATGGAGAGACATAAATAAACTACACGATCTACTCCAAAACTTGCACCCCAAAATTAAGTTCATGCTAAAGTATAGCTGTAATGAATTGCCATTCCTAGACATACTCATAAAAAAACAAAGACAATTACATCGTCACAGACATTTATCATTAACCCACCGACACTCAATAATACCTCCATTTCAAGAGTCACCATCCTAAAAGTTGTCTGAAATCCATTCCCTACTTCCTAGCAAGACGAATTTGCACAATAGTAGCTGACGAAACCCTTCGTAAAATACGCCTAGAGAAACTACGAAAAACATTACAAATAAGAGGATACCCCACTCTACTAATAAAGAAAGGTTTCCAACTGACGGAAAAAAATCCACTAGAATCTCTCCGGAATAAAATAAATAAATAAATAAATAATAATAATAATAAAAAACAACACACGCATGAAAAATAAGAAAACATTCTAGCATACGTTTCCACACAACAAAAACAATCCAGAATTATTCACAAAGACCAAAACACACATGGAATTACTCAACAAATATGATAAAATGAAGGAAATATTAAAGACAAGTAAAATAATTAAAAGCAAACACCAACCTCAAAATTTAAAATGCATACTAACCTCATTAAAATTCAAGCAACACACAATACAGGGAGTCACAAAATGCAACAAAGAAGACGTGGGGGTCTGCAACATAATAATGGAAGGAAACCACTCCAAGTTTGAAAACACATCTGCATTCAAAATAAAAACAAATCTGAGCTGCAATTCTAAAAACGTCATTTATGCTCTGAAATGCGATCAATGCGCAAAAATAAACGTGAGGGCGACACAAGGCCTAAATAAAAGAGTAGCACTGCTCAAAAGTAACATTAAACTAGCCAATAACAGGAAATTGTGCGTTTCCCAACATTTACACGAATGTAGTGGAGGTAAATTCATCGTAATACCTGTCTACCAAAATGCAGATTATGACACGCTCATGATGCACGAAGAAATTTTTATCAAAAAATATAAGCTTTCCCTAAAAAGAAAAAAAAATGGAAAACCTGGAACACACACACAGACGCACTACATTCACACATTTACACGCGATCAAAACAAAAAACAAACAAAAAAAAAACAATTCCGCGAACCGTTGCAAAATACAGTATCCCCAAAACAACAAAAAGAACGATGACCCGTAGAAAAGAATTGAATCAAAATCGCAAAAAACAATTTTGCAGTATAAAAACGAAATCAAATTTCGCAAGTCACTGTAAAACTTTTCATAGCCAGCGAAAGGTGACGGGAGAGATGTGAAAAAACAAAACAAAAATACCCCCAACAAACACGCACGCATATGAACTTTCTGACCGGCTCACCACTTATCTATATATACACGATACTTTGGCTATCAGAAAAACAAACGGATGTCGTTATGTAAAGTCACAAGTTTATTTGCCTGAAGAGGATCAACTTTAGACTCGAAACACATGTAGCGACACAAATACCATTATGGACACTTAATATATCATGCAAAAAGCAAGTAATATTATTAATAATAACAACAATAAATCTACACTTTAAAGAAAACTTTTAAGGCTTAAACACGAGTATCGATAAAAAATAATGTTCAAACAATTCATATATATATATATATATATATATATATATATACACACAATTCCAGGTGAAGAGGACTCAAGATTTTATTATTTTGAGTGCCCTGGTATTTATTTTATTATGGACGGTGCCCAATATAATGAGTATTATAGAACTTATTATAATTATATAGTTATGAGTTAATTGTATGAGTTAATTATGAGTTATGAGTTAATTATAGAGCTTATTATAATTATATAGTTATGAGTTAATGAGCACTATGGAAGAATGTTAGACTTTGTAAAAACAGTAGCTACTCAAGCATCTACGCATCGTTCATTCAATAATGAATTTGAACACTCTCAGTTACTGGCGTATAGTGAAAACACTCAAGCCTTACAAGAGTGGCAAAATATGTAGACTGTACCAGGAAGTTAGTGATTATGGTATTCCAAAACAGATAGGTCTATCTATCGCCCGGTTCACACTCCACCCATGTCTATTGAACAGGTTAAGAGGCTCATCCCTTGTTCCCTGTTTAGGATATGGTTTCCGGCTTTCTCTTTTCCAATCTTCTCACTTTGTTTTTTTTTCAATTGGAGTAGATAGATCTATCTATCGCCCGGTTCACACTCCACCCACATCTATTGAACAGGTTAAGAGGCTCATCCTTTGTTCCCTGTTTAGGATGTGGTTTCCGGCTTTCTCTTTTCCAATCTTTTCTCTCTTACGTAGCCCCCTGCACATCAGTGGCGTTACCGCCTTGCTCGGGGTGATACGATTGAAAAAAAAAATGAACTATTGAATGAAAGAACAGAAATTATGACTAAGTGTAACCATACTAAAAAATACCTCTTAGGTTCATACAAGCACGGATGAAAACGTTATAATTTCTTGTAATTTTAAAAATTGCGCGTTCAAAAATTCTCCGTCACGTGAGCGTTGAAAAAAAAACAAAACAAAAAACAACAACAAAAAAAAACCCCGTTACGTGAGCGTTCTTAAAAAAAAACAAAAAAACGGTAAACGGTAAAAACCAGTTATTACTAATCTCCTGAAGACACTACATAGTAGTGTGCGTCAGAAGTACTTCCTGCATAATAGTATGACCTTAGTCACCAAGAATACATGATTTTTAAACAAAAAAAAAAAAAGAAAGAAAACATTAATAGTGTTGAGTGCGGCCCTCTATTTTTTTTTTTGCTTAAAAAGACTGATTATACCGGGTGACTCTCTCTCTCTCTCTCTCTCTCTCTCTCACACACACACACACACACAAAAAAAAACGGTCCTCACCAAAAATCAAATAACTTCAGATTGACACAAAACTTCAGCTACATCAGGTCAAGCGTATGTAGCAGACATCTCCAGAGTTTCAAATATGTACTACAAAAACTCTTTGTTTCACTGGCGCTCAAAAAATGTTTCTTCAAATGAGCTCCCCGGCGCTGCAGGCAAGTTTGGACCCGGCGGGTAAAGTTCTCGATGACCCTCCCGCATTCCTCCCTTGGGATCGCTCTTATTGCTACTGTGATTGCTGCCTTCACGTCAGGGATAGTCTGGGGGTTGTTGGCATACACCCTGTCCTTAAGGTATCCCCACAGAAAAAAATCGGTGGGGTGGGGTTCAAGTCTGGTGAATGCGGCGGCCACTACGGGTCACACCTGCGGCTGATCAGTATTAATTTGCACTATTCTCGATTATATACCATATTGAAAAAAAACAACAAAAAAACAAAAACAAAAACAAAACAAAAACAAAACCAAACAAAAAAAAACAAACTAAAAAACAAAAAAAGAAACTAAAAATACAAAAGAAAAAAAAAACAAAGAGAATATAAGGCCTCACTCTTTTATCGTCGAAATAGTTAAATGCGACCGTCCCTTCTACTCTAACAGTTTCTTTTCTCGTACTTTGTGGAAGTCTCTTCTATTTGCATGATTCCTTGGTAGCTACAATCTTCCAAAGCTTAAATGCAACGTCAACTTGCCATCTTTTATCGACTATTTTCCCGTTCATCTCTTAACTTTTCTTCAACATCCCTCCTCTACCATTTTTTTCCTCTCACTATAACCCCCTGAGCACCAGTCATATTCATTCTAAATATATAAAAAAATATCATTTTCTGTAGAAATACTGTCTTTTAATAAATCGAATCCTAATCTAGAGACAATAAATAATTTAACAGAAACTTGTTTGCCGAACAAATATTAGTTTACAATATTTCATATTATTGTTTGCTTTAAAAAATGTTCTGGTTAAAAGTCCAATTTTGATTCTAAGAGAGATCTTTTTTCCTGTAAAACTTATTCAGAGGAGGGTCTGTAATGTGATAGATACCGACTTGGCAGACCGCCTGCAGTCTCTCTCCCACCAGCGCGACGTGGCTTCCCTGTGTCTCGTCTATAAATAATTTCACGGCTTCTGCTCCGATGAACTTAGATCACTGGTGCCCCCTAAATACGAATTTGAACGAGATACTAGATTAGCAACTAGATCCCACCCTTTTATTGATAAAATGCAGCCGTAACTTCTACTCCAACAGTTTCTTTCCTCGCACTTCCCGACTGTGGAATTCTCTTCCACACGATTGCTTCCCCGACGGCTACAATCTCCAGGAGTTTAAATGTAAGGTCAATAGACACCTCCTAACATACCAACCTGCTCCCATTCTATCAAACACTCTTCCCATCTGCCCAACCCTCATCCTCGCTATCCTTACTCATCTGTCACCTTCCTCCTGACATTCCCTATGTCTAACCACTCCTTCTCTTTACCTTCCCCTATGTAGCCCCATGCGCAATAGTAGCAGTGGAATGCCTTGCTTGGGGTAAGATGATTTAAAAAAAAAACATGCGTTATTTTTTAAGATCCTCTGTATCCTTACTCATCTGTCACCTTCCTCCTGACATTCCCTATATCTAACCACTCCTTCTCTTTACCTTCCCCTATGTAGCCCCATGCACAATAGTGGCAGTGGAATGCCTTGCTTAGGAAGGAAAACGCAGCGAGATGCAAATCTGAAGAGGGAAAGGAAACTTAAACCGAACATTCTAAAAACAACACTTCTCCTAATTCTAGGTAAATACGATGAGAAATTGAAAAAAATAAAAATAAAACAATTTTATTTGCCAGAAGAGAACTTGAATAATAATAATAATAATAATAAAAAATAATAATTTTTTTAACGAGCGTCTTTCTGTTTGAATTTTTTCTTAATAAGAAATTTTTCTTCCTATTTTAACGTAAACATGGATTTTTCTTCGTATATTATTTAATTTATCTGTTTCTTCTTTAAATGATCCTGATTCATCAACTCAGTCAGTCAGTTAAGTGCCGTACGTGAAACACGCTTGGGCGATCATGTCTCGAAAGAGACATGACTGACTGGGCAGAAGATTATCCCGCAGTAGGTTGTCATTGCTTTCTGCGATAGACTGCTTGGGGTGAGATGATTAAAAAAAAAAAGACATGCATTATTTTTTAAGATCCTCTGTATCCTTACTCATCTGTCACCTTCCTCCTGACATTCCCTATGTCTAACCACCCATCCTCTTTACCTTCCCCTATGTAGCCCCATGCGCAATAGTGGCAGTGGAATATTGCTAAAAATAAATAATTTAATAAAAGGAACCAAAAGAGAAAAGACTTTTTGAATAAAGTAAAACGAATTACCTTTAGATGAATTCCGTTTCAATACAGTCTTAAATTGAAACCATCCGAATAAATATTTTTTGTTTGGAATCTGACAGAAGAAATTGGTTTCTTTTTCACTTACATAGAGAACAACAAGCAAAAAGCCCCACAAATTCATTGATACAAAGATCAGAGCATTTTTTTTTTATCGATGACTAATTTTGGTAATCAAGCGGTGTTATTGTAGAAGAAGTCATCTATAAATTATTAACCGACAGAGTGTCTGTCGTTATCATGGTGTTACGAAAGGAAAAAAATATATAATTTTGAGAAGTCTGAGTGGGTATGAAGATATTGAGAATAGATAGCTTTGACTTATTTCTGTAAATGTCACCTCTTTTAATTCATTCATTCATTGAAATCGGGGAAAGGTGCAAGTTGGTAGTGAGGATAAGGGAGCAGTTGTCCCTACTGATAAAAATAAAACGAAAAATATCTATGATTTTTTTATTTCTTAAAGGGAAGACGAGTCATCAAAAGCTTAGCTAACGTTGTGAACTGTTAAGTCATATACGGCAGGGGTTTTCAAAGTTTTTGACTTATGGACCCCTTTATTAAAAATTTATCCATGGGTGACACTTGCACTATGAAAAAAAAAAAAAGAGGTAAATTTGAACATCAAGCTCTTGCATGTGTAAAATATTTTTTTGTATAACGTTGACATGTAATGGGCGATAGTGCAAGCATTTGTCATTTGATAAGTAAAAATAAATATCCAGACATTGAAAATTTATCCTTTGAATTTCACGTGATGAGTTAATCCATGGACCCCCTATCTTATCCTTACGGACCCCCTGTGGTCCGCGGACCACCGTTTGAAAAACCCTGTTCTAACTGACCAATGTAGATTATAAAATGCATACACCTTTTACATACCAACAAGGCCATTTGCTTTTATGTTGAATTGCTCCCAAGTCTTGTGTTTTGAGGATGCGCATCAAACAACTCCCTAGCCTGACTGAGAGACTGATCAGGTGAGACATTGGGTAGGCACCACACCTACTGGACTGGACTGGACCAGATTTTTATTTGTGGGGTTATCTCGAGGATAATGTGTACCTGAATAATTTTCAGATGGTTGGTGAACTGAAAGCAGCAATCACAGCAAAAATCAGGGAAATCCTCAAAAAGACTTACGGACCCCTTTATATTTCACTACAAACGTTTATGAAATTTATACATGAATTTTTACTAAAAATAGCTTATAGTTTTGCATTAACATAGTAAAAACTAGTTTTAAGCTTACTTTAAATTGATAAATTTAAATTTTCATTTGATAACATTAATAAGTAAAAATAAATATCCAGACATTGAAAATTTATACTTTGAATTTCACGTGATGAGTTAGTCCACGGACCCATTATCCTATCCTTGTGGACCCCTGTGGTCCGCGGACCACCGTTTGAAGACTCCTGATATACGGCAATGAATGTTGAACAATTTTCTCACAGATGACTTGAGGCAGCAGTGACGTGGCTCAACAGAAGCATGCTGAGAATAATATCGCCTGAATCTGTAAGTAACGAAGTTTAAAAAAACGACAAGAAAGGGGTAATGAACAAAAGAAAAAAAATTACATTTAAAATTCAAATCTGACTCATTGTTAGAAACAAACGAATTTTCTCGAATTTACAAACTTTCGATATTTTACACCTCGATGCGAAATGTTTGTCGTCCAATGGAAATGTCAGAATCACACCCGGGAGTGAATTCCCAAACGAAATAAAAGACGAGCAAACGCGACCGTTGTCAGAGAGTTAAGACGAGCGCAATTGACATGTACTCCTGACAAACGTCAAGCGATCGTAAAATTAGTGTCTCTCTCTTTCTCTCTCTCACCTCATTCTTCTTCTTCATCGTTCACCTCTCACATCCTGCCTTTCACCATTCACACTGAGCGATAACTTCAAAGACATTCCTACCAAACAAACGCTCATACATACATACACATATACGTTCCTGTCTACGTACACATAAACTCACTCTTGCAAGGACTACTGCGAACTCTACCCTTAACTTCTTAATAATATTTTTAATTGAACATTAACTTCTACCAAGTCATGTTATTCTTTTCCATTAATAAATTTCTATTTTAACATGCAGAATGTATTTTTTTTTAATCATTTCACCCGAAGTAAGGCATTCCACTACCACTATTGCGCAGGGGGTTACATAGGGAAAGTGATGAGAAAGAGTGGTTAGTTATAGGAAATGTCAGAAGGAGGGTGATAGACGGATGAGGATACCGAGGATGGGGGTTGGGTAGATGGGAAGAGTGTTTGAGAGAATGGATGCGGGTTAGTGTGTTAGGAGGTGTCCATTGATCATACATTTAAACTCCTGGAGATTGTAGCTGTTGAGGAAGCAAGTATGTGGAAGGGAATTCCATAGGCGGGAGGTGCGAGAAAAGAAGCTGTTGGAGTAGAAATTGAGGTTACATTTTATCGGTTTCACTGTAAAAGGGTGGGACCTAGTTGCTAATCTAGTATCTCGTGCAAATTTGTACCTAGGGGGCACCAGTGATTCTTCCACATATTTTAATCCACACATTTCAACTTTCAACTTTCTGCTGACAACCTTCTAATAATAGCGAATAATAGTAAGTTGTAAGGAGTTCGGTTATGTATGGCACAAGGCAAATGCAATAAACATTAGCCATCTCCTTATAGTTTTAGAGTAAACATCTATTGCTAGAAGAGAGTATATTTATTAGTGTCACAATAATTCTGGCGCAAAGTCAAAGGGGAAATGGGTGGGTGATTTCCTTAAGGCCATTAAATGTGACACAAGGTTGTAGGGGCCTCAGTGATGTTTATCAAATTGGCCTTGTGCCAAACGCAACCAAAGTCTCCACAATTTAAATATCAGAATATTGAAGTCTGGATGTCGAAATGTGAAAAAATATAATAGTCCATTTTTTATGACAATCTTTTTAGTAACTAAACAGAAATAACGAATTTGTAAAATAAATGAAATTGTTTGTGGTGCAGTGGATATCGACTCGAAACGGCAAATCGGTAAGCCGAGTTCGAATTCCAGTTGAATTCCATGAATTCACTTACGCACAAATACCCTTGGGAAAGGTATTAATCGGTCTCTTCCCTCCAGTTATGGGTTAAATAATAGAACAGATTGGGTTCTATAGCTTTGGCTGCCAACGAGTCTACTGCAGAAAGTAATGGGTACCTAATGTGGGATAATCTTCTGCCTAGTCAATTATGCCTCTTTCGAGACATGATCGCCCAAAGCGTGTATCACGTATGGTACTTAACTGACTGACTGTATTTACGGAACAGAATAACATTTTTGTAAATTGAAGAAGAAATGTTCAAAGAGAAAACGTAAGTAGTTAAATGTCTCACAGAAATTCAGAGCTCATAGTTGATTTTCTGTGTATATGTCAGTCAGTTAAGTGCCACGCTTGGGCGATCATGTCTCGAAAGAGACATGACTGACTGGGCAGAAGATTATCCCGCAGTAGGTTGCCATTGCTTTCTGCGGTAGACTGGTTGCCGACCAAGGCTATAGAACCCAATCTGTCCTATTATTTAACCCATAACTGGAGGGAAGAGACGGATTAATACCTTTCCCAAGGGTATTTGCGCGTAAGTGAATGCAAGGAATTCAACTGGAATTCGAACTCGGTTCCTCGATTTCTCGTTCCGAACTGATATCCATTGCACCACAACGCGCATAGAAACATTAAAAATGTTGCTAATAAAATTCTGTGTTCTTTTCCTTTTTTATGGCCGGAGAAAAAGTGATAAGGAAAGTGAAGCAATAAAGGAGATTCTACTTATCGGAGTCAGTTGAAGTATCTTGTTGTTGTTTTCTTTGACGGTGTGTGGTTGAAGACGAAATAAGGAAAATTGAAAGGAGAGCAAAAACGAATATGTGATGCGCCCTTACGTCCGGGTCGTCGAATTGAAATTTATTCTTTACATTGTGTCGAGGTCCTTCAGATTACCGCTCCCATCTCGGACTGATTTGAGCGGTCAAGATATATGGTTAAGTAGAAGATTTTAGTCATGTGATCGGCTCCGAACAGCATGCTCATTTTCTAGGTGTAAAAAAAAAAAAAAAAAAAAAAAAAAAAAAAATTGACTGGGGTTACAGATCAATTTCTATTTCCTATCTTATCAAAATCCAGAATCTTACTTTTCACACCGACTTGTGAAATTTGCTGCGGTCTGGGTTTTTCCAAAATGTTTCAGTCTTTTTGATCAGATTTTGCTGGTGTGCAATTTTGCTTTTTTGTGTTTTAGTTAACTGTTGGGTGATATAGAATTTGTATCCTATAAGGTTGAAAATATGGGTCATCCAGCGAAGATCGAACTCACTCCTCACAGGTTCTAGCGATAAAAGCCTGCTAACCATTACACCACGTCGAGGCGTCTTTTGTGATTTTCTAACCACAGTTTAGATGTGACACAAGGCCGAATGTATGGAGTACCCAGTGAGGACCGAACTCAGTTGTAATAGGTCCTAGCGAGACAAGATTGCTAACCATTACACCATTGTCTAAATTTCTGAGATGAGATAGTATTTACACTATTTACATTATTCGGACTATTGTCCTTATTTGTACTACGTTTCGGCCGTTGTACGCTCCGGCCTTCTTCAAGTGCTAGGAATTTCGAACCAAATTCTTTATTACGATCACTTGGGTATATCATTCTTATTCCTCGAAAAAGCCTCTTTTGGTAGTCATGAGCTATCTCCCTCTAAACGGAATCTGTAAGTGACTAGTTCACTGCTATTATTTCTAGTGACTTGACCCAAAAAGCTGCGAGTTCAATACCAGGCTACAGCAGTGATGAACAAGTAACTTAAGGAGTTAAGTTAAAGAAAGATATCGCATGACTACCAAAAGAGGCTTCGCACAAGGAATAAGAATGATATACTCCAGTGATCGTAATAAAAGGTTCGGTTCGAAATTCCTAGTACCCGAAGAAGGCCAGAGCGTACAACAGCCGAAATATCGTACAAATGGCAACAAAAATGAGGACAATAGTCCGAATAATGTAAATACTGTAAATACTACCTCATCTCAGAAATATAGACAAATAGAATGATCTATTATTAAACGTCGTACAAATAGCAACAAAGATAAGGACAATAGTCTGAATAATGTAAATAATATAAATACTACCTCATTTCAGAAATATAGACAAATAGAATGATCTATTATTAAACGTCGTACAAATGGTAACAAAGATGAGGACAATAGTCTGAATAATGTAAATAATGTAAATACTACCTCATCTCAGAAATATAGACAAATAGAATGATTTATTATTAAACGTCGTACAAATGGTAACAAAGATGAGGACAATAGTCTGAATCATGTAAATAATGTAAATACTACCTCATCTCAGAAATATAGACAAATAGAATGATTTATTATTAAACGTCGTACAAATGGCAACAAAGATGAGGACAATAGTCCGAATAATGTAAATACTGTAAATACTACCTCATCTCAGAAATATAGACAAATAGAATGATCTATTATTAAACGTCGTACAAATGGTAACAAAGATGAGGACAATAGTCTGAATAATGTAAATAATGTAAATACTACCTCATTTCAGAAATATAGACAAATAGAATGATCTATTATTAAACGTCGTACAAATAGCAACAAAGATAAGGACAATAGTCTGAATAATGTAAATAATATAAATACTACCTCATTTCAGAAATATAGACAAATAGAATGATCTATTATTAAACGTCGTACAAATGGTAACAAAGATGAGGACAATAGTCTGAATAATGTAAATACTGTAAATACTACCTCATCTCAGAAATATAGACAAATAGAATGATCTATTATTAAACGTCGTACAAATGGCAACAAAGATGAGGACAATAGTCTGAATAATGTAAATACTGTAAATACTACCTCATTTCAGAAATATAGACAAATAGAATGATCTATTATTAAACGTCGTACAAATAGCAACAAAGATGAGGACAATAGTCCGAATAATGTAAATACTGTAAATACTACCTCATCTCAGAAATATAGACAAATAGAATGATCTATTATTAAACGTCGTACAAATGGCAACAAAGATGAGGACAATAGTCCGAATAATGTAAATACTGTAAATACTACCTCATCTCAGAAATATAGACAAATAGAATGATCTATTATTAAACGTCGTACAAATGGCAACAAAGATGAGGACAATAGTCCGAATAATGTAAATATTGTAAATACTACCTCATCTCAGAAATATAGACAAATAGAATGATCTATTATTAAACGTCGTACAAATAGCAACAAAGATGAGGACAATCGTCTGAATAATGTAAATATTGTAAATACTACCTCATCTCAGAAATATAGACAAATAGAATGATCTATTATTAAACGTCTTACAAATAGCAACAAAGATGAGGATAATAGTCCGAATAATGTAAATACTGTAAATACTACCTCATCTCAGAAATATAGACAAATAGAATGATCTATTATTAAACGTCGTACAAATGGTAACAAAGATGAGGACAATAGTCTGAATAATGTAAATATTGTAAATACTACCTCATCTCAGAAATATAGACAAATAGAATGATCTATTATTAAACGTCGTACAAATGGCAACAAAGATGAGGACAATCGTCCGAATAATGTAAATACTGTAAATACTACCTCATCTCAGAAATATAGACAAATAGAATGATCTATTATTAAACGTCGTACAAATGGCAACAAAGATGAGGACAATAGTCCAAATAATGTAAATTCTACCTCATCTCAGAAATATAGACAAATAGAATGATCTATTGCTAAACGTCGTACAAATGGCAACAAAGATGAGGACAATAGTCCGAATAATGTAAATACTACCTCATCTCAGAAAGAGATATCAATTTATTATCATAGTTTGATAAAATAAATTTGGCTCATGACCGAAGGTGAGACTGTGGGTCTACACTGATTATCAGATGCACGACCCAATCACTCATTACAATTTCTTCATTGATCACATCGACTTCCAATCCTACACATACCACATATTCGCAGGAGTTACATAAAAAGGGGAAGAAAACCCATGATATAAAATTGTTATTTATATATAATTTATTTCAAAAATATTTTTAAAAATTTAATGATACGAAAATGAGAAGAGGAGAGCATGAATCGTCCCAAAACAAACTAAAATATAACAAAATGCTCAAACGAAAATAACAACTGTTAGTGAGACCGGTTTACCCTTCAACATTAAGAGTAGTTTTCCACCAATAAAAAAAAAATGCTGAGTTGCTCTGTGAATAGTGAAACTCAGTATTTTACTGGTTTTGGGCAATCATGTCTTGAAAGAGACATGACTGACTGGGCAGAAGATTATCTCGCAATAGGTTGCCATTGCTTTTTGCGGTAGACTGGTTGCCAGCCAAGTCTACAGAACCCAAACTGTCCTGTTATTTGACTCATAGCTAGAAGGGGAAGAGATGTATTATATTATTAAGTAGTAATTAATGGGGGATCAGTTTATTACTTCATTACAATAGAAAACCGATCACCCACTTTATGCCCAGTAGTAGCCTTAATCATGTTTCCAACTTTTATATTCAGTCAGTCAGTTAAGTGTCATACGTGATACACGCTTCGGGTGATCATGTCTCGAAAGAGACATGATTGACTGGTCAGAAGATTATTCCGCAGTAGGTTGCCATTGCTTTTTGCGGTAGAGTGGTTGCCAGCCAAGGCTATATAACCCAATCTGTCCTGTTACTTAACCCATAACTGGAGGGACGAGACGGATTAATACCTTTCCCAAGGGTATTTGTGCGTAAGTGAATTCGACGAATTCAACTGGAATTCGAACTCGATTTGTCGTTCCGAGTCGATATCCACTGCACCACAACGCACATAGAAAGGCATTTTAGGCAAGCAGAAATTTTGTTATAAAGTGCTGATCTCATCTTGATATCGAGCACTTTATGACAAAAACTCTGCTTGCCTAAAATTCCTTTTTATCAGTAAAATACTGCCCGCTAGCAATTTGGGCACAAAACGTCGTTACAATTTAACACAACATATATATATATATATATATATATATATATATATATATATATATATATATACTACCGACCATAAGTTTGGAACCTCCCAAATCTTTAGCAGAATCAAATTCGACGAATTTGTATTTTTTGTTATCCTTATGCAGATGTCAAGTAAAAAAAAAATGAATTCTTTTCAACTTTAAAGTAAAAATTTACTCAGTTTGCTACTTGACTCCTCTTATTGTGATCAAGTTTTTGCCGAAAATTCAGATTTATTCAGATATTATAATTACGGTAGAATTTATTTTTGTAAACCATATTACTACGGTATAAATAGCAAGGAAGAAACAAATTAGCATTGAAAAAAGTGCTCAGGTTGAAATTCTTTTGGAAGAAGGATATTTTGAACGTGTTATCGCTAAAAAATTAAGCCTATCAAAAAATGGCGTGCATTATTGCCTTCAACGACATCGTGAAACTGAGTTAAATATTGACAGAAAACGATCTGGTAGGTCCAGAGTAACATCTATTGTAGAGGATAGGCACTTGATCATATCTAGCAAGAGGAATAGAAGAAAAACCCGCTCAGGAATTAACAATTGAAATGAATTCTACTCGGCAACATCCAGTATCTGTTTCTACTGTTAAGAGACGACTTCATTCTGCTGGGCTTAAAGGCTGTGTAGCAGTTAAGAGACCAACATTAAAGAAGGAGAATAAGGGATGAAATTGATCGTACAGTTCGAAATGAACTTCTTTAAAAATGAACAAATGTTGTTTAAATGCTTGCTGGATGCTTGGAAATCACTTTCACCAACTTATTTTTATAAGTTATTAGAAAGAATGCCAAGGATTTGCTCTGCAGTAATAAAGGCTCGTGGTGGTTTCTTTGATGAAAAGAAAATATGAATTAACTTTAATTAAACTTGAAATTACTCTATGTTAATTTTGGTTTTAATTATTGTACAATTGTGAGCAACAATGAAATATATCGATATTTATTCTTCTAAGAGATAAAATTTGTTATTTCTTTCTCTTAGAGAATAAATCTAAGTGGTTCGAAACTTATGGTCGGTAGTATATATATAAATATATATATAATCATATCACCCTGAGCAAGGCGGTAACGCCACTGATGTGCATGGGGCTACATAAGAGTGGAGAGATTGGAAAAGAGAAAACCGGAAACCACATCATAAACAGGAAACAAGGGATGAGCCTCTTCACCTGTTCAATAGACGTGGGTGGAGTGTGAACCGGGCGATAGTTTAGTCTATCTACTCCAATTGAAAAAAACAAAACAAAAACAAAGTGAGAAGATTAGAAAAGAGAAAACTGGAAACCGCATCCTAAACAGGAAACAAGGAATGAGCCTCTTCACCTGTTCAATAGATGTGGGTGGAGTGTGAACCGGGCGATATATATATATATATATATATATATATATATATATATATATATATATATATAATGTTTTACCTTTGTGGGACCCTTGAAATAATTTTTGTCTTTCAGAAAGATATAAAAAAACCTAAAAAATTATTATATACTATATATATATATATATATATATATATATATATATATATATATATATATATATCGCTTTTATTTATTTTAATCGGAGATTATGCCTTAACTATAATATAACATATCACTCAAAAAATTCCTGGGCCAACTTTTCGGCTAAATTCGACTTTATTCATCAACATAGTCTTCTGATTCCAACGCTTATCTAACGATTCGATGTCTTTTTTGTAGAATGATTTGAATTTGGCCTCAAAATACGCCTCAGTTTCCGATATCACTTCTTCATTGGAGCCAAATCTCTTTCCTTTAAACATTCTTTTGAAGTCTGTGAAAAGCCAGTAGTCAATAGGGGGTGGGGCTGATCTGGAAAAAAGGGTGGATTTTTTAAAATTTTTTATAAGCGTTTCACCCCGAGCAAGGCATGTCACTGCCACTACTGCGCAGGGGGCTACATAGAGTGGAGAAAGGATGATTAAATATAGGAAATGTCAGAGGGTGGGTGATAGGCGGGTAGGGATACCGAGAATGGTTAAATATAGGAAATGTCAGAGGGTGGGTGATAGGCGGGTAAGGATACCGAGAATGAGGGTTGGGTAGATGAGAGTGTTCTGAGAATAATTGGGAGTTAGAGTGATAGGAGGTGTCTATTGACCCTACATTTAAACAATGGAGATTGTAGCTGTCAGGAAAGCAGACTTGTGGAAGGGAGTTCCACAGGCGGGAAGCGCGAGAAAAGAAGCTCTTGGAGTAGAATTTATGGTTACATCTTATCTGTTTAACTGTAAACGGGTGGGACCTAGTTGCTAATCTAGTATCTCGTGAAATTCGTGCTTAGGCGGCACCAGTGATCATCGGAGCAGAAGCCATGAAAGTACTTGTAGAAGAGGCACAGGGAAGCCATATTACGCCGGTGAGAGAGTGGTTGCAGCCGGTCTGCCAAGTCAGTATCAACCACGTTACAGATCCTCCTTCGTATTTTGTCAAGAAGCCCAAGGAGAGCAGCGGGGGCAGCCGACCAGATATGGCAGCAATATTCAATACACGGGCGGATGGTAGATTTGTATATGTGCAGAATAGATTCAGGTGGGAAAAACTTCCGGGCTCTGCACAGAGAGCCGACTCTCATAGCAGCAGATTTGGCAATGGATTCGATATAGTCATTCCATTTGAGGTCCGCCGAAAGTGTAAGGCCAAGGAGGCGTAGTGTTTTACTTCCTGGGAGGCAAGGCTGTTCCATGCTAATGGGAGGTAGGTGCGATTGTCTGTGGTGGTTAGTTGATAACAGCTTTGTTTTGGAGGCATTGAAATTTACTAGCCATTTCCTACCACAGGCCACTACGGATTGGAGGTCCTTTTCAAGTACGGCAGCGAGGTTCGCTTTGTCGCCCACACCGGGTGTTTGATCGATGCGAGAGTAGATTGTTATTCTTTATCTAACTATCTATCTGTCTACCATATTCTTTATCTATCTGTCTACCATATTCTTTATCTATCTGTCTACCATATTCTTTATCTATCTATCTACCTTATTCTTTATCTATCTATCTACCTTATTCTTTATCTGTCTATCTACCTTATTCTTTATCTATCTATCTACCTTATTCTTTATCTATCTATCTACCTTATTCTTTATCTATCTATCTACCTTCTTTATCTATCTATCTACCTTATTCTTTATCTATCTATCTATCTATCTATCTATCTTATTCTTTATCTATCTATCTATCTATCTATCTATCTATCTATCTATCTATCTATCTATCTATCTATCTTATTCTTTATCTATCTATCTATCTATATTATTCTTTATCTATCTATCTATCTATCTATCTTATTCTTTATCTATCTATCTATCTATCTATCTTATTCTTTATCTATCTATCTATCTATCTATCTATCTATCTATCTTATTCTTTATCTATCTATCTATCTATCTATCTATCTATCTTATTCTTTATCTATCTATCTATCTATCTATCTTATTCTTTATCTATCTATCTTATTCTTTATCTATCTATCTATCTATCTATCTTATTCTTTATCTATCTATCTATCTATCTATCTTATTCTTCTTTATCTATCTATCTATCTATCTATCTTATTCTTTATCTATCTATCTATCTATCTTATTCTTTATCTATCTATCTATCTATCTATCTTATTCTTTATCTATCTATCTATCTATCTATCTTATTCTTTATCTATCTATCTATCTATCTATCTATCTTATTCTTTATCTATCTATCTATCTATCTTATTCTTTATCTATCTATCTATCTTATTCTTTATCTATCTATCTATCTTATTCTTTATCTATCTATCTATCTATCTTATTCTTTATCTATCTATCTTATTCTTTATCTATCTATCTATCTATCTTATTCTTTATCTATCTATCTATCTATCTATCTATCTTATTCTTTATCTATCTATCTATCTATCTATCTATCTATCTATCTATCTATCTATCTATCTTATTCTTTATCTATCTATCTATCTATCTATCTATCTATCTATCTATCTATCTATCTATCTATCTTATTCTTTATCTATCTATCTATCTATCTATCTATCTATCTATCTATCTTATTCTTTATCTATCTATCTATCTATCTATCTTATTCTTTATCTATCTATCTATCTTATTCTTTATCTATCTATCTATCTATCTATCTATCTATCTTATTCTTTATCTATCTATCTATCTTATTCTTTATCTATCTATCTATCTATCTATCTATCTATCTTATTCTTTATCTATCTATCTATCTATCTTATTCTTTATCTATCTATCTATCTATCTTATTCTTTATCTATCTATCTATCTATCTATCTATCTATCTATCTATCTTATTCTTTATCTATCTATCTATCTATCTATCTTATTCTTTATCTATCTATCTATCTATCTTATTCTTTATCTATCTATCTATCTATCTATCTTATTCTTTATCTATCTATCTATCTATCGATCTTATTCTTTATCTATCTATCTATCTATCTATCTATCTATCTATCTAATTCTTTATCTATCTATCTATCTTATTCTTTCTCTATCTATCTATCTATCTTATTCTTTATCTATCTATCTATCTTATTCTTTATCTATCTATCTATCTATCTATCTTATTCTTTATCTATCTATCTATCTATCTTATTCTTTATCTATCTATCTATCTATCTATCTATCTATCTTATTCTATCTATCTATCTATCTATCTTATACTTTATCTATCTATCTATCTATCTTATTCTTTATCTATCTATCTATCTATCTTATTCTTTATCTATCTATCTATCTATCTATCTATCTATCTATCTTATTCTTTATCTATCTATCTATCTATCTATCTTATTCTTTATCTATCTATCTATCTTATTCTTTATCTATCTATCTATCTATCTTATTCTTTATCTATCTATCTATCTATCTTATTCTTTATCTATCTATCTATCTATCTATCTTATTCTTTATCTATCTATCTATCTATCTATCTTATTCTTTATCTATCTATCTATCTATCTATCTATCTTATTCTTTATCTATCTATCTATCTATCTATCTATCTATCTATCTATCTTATTCTTTATCTATCTATCTATCTATCTTATTCTTTATCTATCTATCTATCTATCTATCTATCTATCTATCTATCTATCTATCTATCTATCTATCTAATTCTTTATCTATCTATCTATCTATCTATCTAATTCTTTATCTATCTATCTATCTATCTATCTATCTATCTATCTAATTCTTTATCTATCTATCTATCTATCTATCTATCTATCTATCTATCTATCTATCTAATTCTTTATCTATCTATCTATCTATCTATCTATCTATCTTATTCTTTTTATCTATCTATCTATCTATCTTATTCTTTATCTATCTATCTATCTATCTATCTATCTATCTATCTATCTAATTCTTTATCTATCTATCTATCTATCTAATTCTTTATCTATCTATCTATCTATCTATCTTATTCTTTATCTATCTATCTATCTATCTTATTCTTTATCTATCTATCTATCTATCTTATTCTTTATCTATCTATCTATCTATCTGTCTATCTTATTCTTTATCTATCTATCTATCTATCTATCTATCTTATTCTTTATCTATCTATCTATCTATCTTATTCTTTATCTATCTATCTATCTATCTATCTTATTCTTTATCTATCTATCTATCTATCTATCTTATTCTTTATCTATCTATCTATCTATCTTATTCTTTATCTATCTATCTATCTATCTTATTCTTTATCTATCTATCTATCTATCTTATTCTTTATCTATCTATCTATCTATCTATCTTATTCTTTATCTATCTATCTATCTATCTATCTATCTATCTATCTATCTATCTATCTTATTCTTATCTATCTATCTATCTATCTATCTTATTCTTTATCTATCTATCTATCTTATTCTTTATCTATCTATCTTATTCTTTATCTATCTATCTATCTATCTTATTCTTTATCTATCTATCTATCTATCTTATTCTTTATCTATCTATCTATCTATCTATCTTATTCTTTATCTATCTATCTATCTTATTCTTTATCTATCTATCTTATTCTTTATCTATCTATCTTATTCTTTATCTATCTATCTATCTTATTCTTTATCTATCTATCTATCTTATTATCTATCTATCTATCTTATTCTTTATCTATCTATCTTATTCTTTATCTATCTATCTATCTTATTCTTTATCTATCTATCTATCTTATTCTTTATCTATCTATCTTATTCTTTATCTATCTATCTTATTCTTTATCTATCTATCTATCTATCTATCTATCTATCTTATTCTTTATCTATCTATCTATCTTATTCTTTATCTATCTATCTATCTATCTATCTATCTATCTATCTATCTATCTTATTCTTTATCTATCTATCTATCTTATTCTTTATCTATCTATCTATCTATCTATCTTATTCTTTATCTATCTATCTATCTATCTATCTATCTATCTATCTTATTCTTTATCTATCTATCTATCTATCTATCTATCTATCTATCTATCTATCATATTCTTTATCTATCTATCTATCTATCTTATTCTTTATCTATCTATCTATCTATCTTATTCTTTATCTATCTATCTATCTATCTATCTATCTATCTATCTTATTCTTTATCTATCTATCTATCTATCTATCTTATTCTTTATCTATCTATCTATCTTATTCTTTATCTATCTATCTATCTATCTATCTTATTCTTTATCTATCTATCTATCCTTTACTTCTATGCCTCTCAGTTTTCCTGTAACTGTTTTCTTTTTCTTTCTTTATATATATTCATATATTTGTGTGTGTGTGTGTGTGTGTGTGTGTGTGTGTGTGTGTGTGTGTATGTGTGTGTGTGTGAGACTGTTCACAACTTTCTTTCTTTCTTTGTTCCTACGAATCTGAAGTAAATATATTGCCCTGATTCCCAACAATCTACCTACCTACACATAGCAATCCATAAAAAAAAAGAACTCACACACTCCGCTTGTCCAACCAATGCACATGCCTCCACTTATAGACTTTTATCCATCTCACATGCGGCAGACATTCACCCCTATACACACCCCCTCCCAACTCGTGCACCCCATTTTTCCTTGTTCGCTGCACACAATTGTTTGTTTGTTGACAATGAACGTCATGTGTTCAAATGAATCATTGAAAGACAGAAGAAGACGTGGATTTCGGGGAAAAAAGAAAGAATCAACGATGGTGTAAACGTAAAAAGACCGGGAGAAAAAAGAATAAGAAAAGAAAAGAAGAAATATTGCCACAATTAGTTCTGTTGATTTGTAGATTTAGTTCTTTGCAAGAAAGAATCAAAAGACAACAGGAGACGCTGGAAGTCGATTTGACTCGCTACCAAATACAAACAGTCGTAGCTATGGAAAGACTTGTTTTGGAATCTAAACCGTTAATAGATAATAATAATAATAATAATAATAATAATAATAATAATAATAAACCTGCCTTAGGTCATCTCGTAGACTTGGTAGATAGTGCGACCATAGCAGAAATCAAATTATGATGGAAAATGACACAAAATAATAATAATGGCCAATATCTCGAACGTGCTAATAAACCCAAGTTTGACAAAATTAATACTCATCGATGGTTACGTGCAGATTAAAGTCTGAAATTGAAGGCTTCATTCTTGGTGCGCAAGACCAAAGTCTTTTCACTAGGAACTTTCAGGCAAATATTATACATAATAATATGGATCCAAAATGCAGGTTCTGTGATAAACACCAAGAAAGAATAGACCATCGAATCTCAGGATGTTCTCTACTTGCCCCAGAAAAAAAATGTGGAAATTAAAAACAAGAGTGGTGCCAGTGATACTAGGGGCACTTGGAATAATAAAAAATGGAACAAAACAACACATTGAAAGAATCCCTGGAAACCCCAGCTTAAGAGATATCCAAAAAAAAAGTCTTGTTAAGTACAGCCCACACACTAAAAAGAATTTTGTCTATTTAACGCTAGGGATGATAGGGGAGATAGAAAAAAACATAAAATGTAGCCATGAAAACACAGCGCGATCTGCCTTAGATCTTTGCGCAGACTTGGTAGGTAGTGCGGCCATAGCAGAAATCAAATATGTTGAAAAATGACATAATAATAATAATACTAATTGCCCCGATTAATAACAATCTAACTAACTACACACCACTCCATGAAAAACAACCTCACGTTCTCCAGCTGTCCAACCATGGTAGCACATCACACAATAAGTCCCGGGCCTGACACATATATAACGCCATTAATTAAAACTCCGTATTATTTTCTGACACATGACAAAATTTGGGCCCAATCGGATTATTAGTTAACAAATTACAGTTATTTAAGTGAAGCTACTGTTGCGAATTTTCAAAACAATGGAAAAGTCTGAATTTTGTGTGTTGCTTTCAGATGGGAAAAATACTGTTCAAGCAAATTTTTGGCATAAATATGTGACAATGGATGAAACATGGATCCACCACTTCATACCAGAGTCAAATCGGCAGTCAGCTGAGTGGACAGCAGCAGACGAAAGCCGTTCAAAGCGACCAAAGACGCAAACATCAAGGTTTGGGCCTCTGTATTTTGGGATGCGAAAGATATTTGTTCATCAGTTATCTTGGGAAATGAAGAACTATCAATAGTGAATATTATATAGCGTTATTGGTGCGTTTGAAGGAAGAAATCGCCAAAAAAAAAAAAAAAAAAAGAAACAAACCCGGCTACAAATGAAGAAGAAACAAGTGATTTTTCACCAAGAAAACGCAACGATGGCAAAACTACTTGAATTGCACTTCGAATTACTTCTTCATCTACCCTATTCTCTAAATCCACCCCCTAATGACTACTGGCTTTTTGTAGACATCAAAAGAATGCCCAAGGGAAAGAGATTTGGCTCCAGTGAAGAAGTGATATCGGAAACTGAGGAATATTTTGAGGCCAAAGACAATTCGTTCTAAAAAGAAAAAAAAAAGCCATCGAATCGTTAGAGAAGCGTTGGAATCAGTGTATCACACTAGAAGACTATTTTGATGAACAAAGTCTGATTTTGCCGAAAAGTTTTTTTATTAGTTAGGCCCGCGATTTATTGAGTGGTGGGTTACATGTCTCCACTTATAAACTTTTATCTATTTCACATGTGGTAGATATTCACCCATATGCATACTATGTGCCCCATTTACCTAGGAAAACCTGCAACTTTCACAGAAAAGGTAACTACAAGAAATTGGTTTGTACAGCACCCTCATCCGGCTGCAGACCTGAGACAATTTTATAAGACGTTACAATACAAAACAGACAGAAAAATCGAAGCTATTCGCCCAGGCAGCCAGTGTAACCCGGATATAAGAGAGCTGTCGGGACCGGACACGCGTTATCTTATACCAGGGTTTATCTTATATACGGGTTTGGTCTATTTTATATACATTACCACAGGCTCTAATTTGGGACCAGAGAAAATCTTGGTAACCAGTCTTGAAGAAGGAAAAATTAATTCAAAACCATCCTGTAAAGTGTTAATAGTAGGATAGACAGGGTTCTATAGCTTTGGTTGTCAACCAGTCCTGGAGAAGGAAAATGAATTCAAAACCAGCCTGTAGAGAGTTAATAGCAGGACAGACTAGGTTCTATAGCCTTGGCTGGCAACCAGTCTTGGAGAAGGAAAATTAATTTAAAACCAGCCTGTTGGGAGTTAACCCTCTAGGGCCATTCGTATCATATTTGATACAGTATGAAAACAAGCCTTGAAAGAAATATTTTTCTGAAAAATTTTTTAAGAGAAATATTTTATAAATTTCAAATGAAAGCAGTACTGACTGCTCAGTCAATGAATACCAAATGTTTCCTTATAGGGAAATACCAAATGTTTCCTTATAGGGAAATACTGTATCAAATATGATACGAATGGCCCTAGAGGGTTAAGTAGTAATTAGTGGGGGATCTGTTTATTACTTCATAACAATATAGAACTGATCCCCCACTTTATGATACGAATGGCCCTAGAGGGTTAATAGCAGAACAGACTCGATTCTATAGTTTTGGTTGGCCAAAATAACTACCACAGAAGGAACTGGCAACCTACTGTAGGAAAATCTCTAAGCGCTCTCTTCCAGCATGCCTTGAGCCAACATGGAAGAGTAGGTTCATAAAGTTAACATGATGTGCAATTTGCAACAACGCGGAGGAAGAGATCGATTATGATTATTATCATGGCATTTGTGAAATGTCCTGGTAATTTCCATAAATATTGCAGGACACACGTTGGAATAATTGCGCAAATCTAGCAACTTTATCCAATTTTTCGTTAGGCATTTCAGTGTAAGGACATATTGTTAATGCTAAAATCTTGAATTAAACATTGGTCTGGTTAATAATTACATCTGTAAACATACATTCGAAACGAGGCTTAAGGCCATATCGCGTTGAATACACCGGTTCTCGCTCGATCACCGAAGTTAAGGCAACGTCGAGGCTGATCAGTACTAAGATGGGTGACCGCTTGGGAATACCAGGTGCTGTAAGCGTTTAGTTACGGATGTGCGTACTTACGGCCATATCACGTTGAATACACCGGTTCTCGCTCGATCACCGAAGTTAAGGCAACGTTGAGCCTAGTCAGTACTAAGATGGGTGACCGCTTGGGAATAACAGGTGCTGTAAGCGTTTAGTGATGGATGTGCGTTGTGGTGCAGTGGATATCACTCGGAAAGAGAAATCGGTGAGCCGAATTCCGATTCCAGTTAATACACTGCATTCACTAAAGCACTGGTACCGTTGGGAAAGGTATAAATCCGTCCCTTCCCTCCAGGTTATGGGCTAAATAACAGGGTAGGACTTGGGGACTCTGCCCTTAAACAAAACAAATACCAATTAATCTTGATACTCGAAAAAGAAAAAGTATTACTAGACACAAAACTTATATAAAAACAACAATAAATTGTTGAAAGAAAAAGGTATTACCATCAATAAATAAATAAAATTTAGTTGGCAATAAATGACCCGCCTAGATGTTGATATGCCACAAAACCAACCAACATTCGAAACGTGGTCCCTCTGAAGGGTATTATGCCACTGCAGAAAATGATGTCGACGAATTTTAGGCCTCATCAAAGACACTATGATAAGTCACTATACTTTAATAATAATAAAAATATCCAAAAGGAAGACAAAAAAATTTTTGATCGATACTCGTATTTAAGTAGATATTCTGTTTTCTATTACGGAAATTAACGAAGATTAACGAAACTGGTTATAAACAAGCGACAATTTGAAATGATTTGTTTGAACATTATTTTTGATCGATACTCGTATTCAAGTAGATATTCTGTTTTATATTACGGAAATTAACGAAGATTAACGAAACTGGTTATAAACAAGCGACGATTTGAAATGATTTGTTTGAACATTATTTTTGATCGATACGTATTTAAGTAGATATTCTGTTTTATATTGATAAATTTAACGAAGATTAACGAAACTTGGTTATTAAACAAGCGACAATTTGAAATGATTTGTTTAAACATTATTTTTGATCGATTACTCGTATTTAAGTAGGAAATTAATTCTGTTTTATATTAACGGAAATTAACGAAGATTAACAAACTTGGTTATAAACAAGCGACAATTTGAAATGATTTGTTTGAAACATTATTTTTGATCGATACTCGTATTTAAGTAGATATTCTGTTTTATATTACGGAAATTAACGAAGATTAACGAAACTTGGTTATAAACAAGCGACAATTTGAAATGATTTGTTTGAACATTATTTTTGATCGATACTCGTATTTAAGTAGATATTCTGTTTTATATTACGGAAATTAACGAAGATTAACGAAACTGGTTATAAACAAGCGACAATTTGAAATGATTTGTTTGAACATTATTTTTGATCGATACTCGTATTTAAGTAGATATTCTGTTTTATATTACGGAAATTAACGAAGATTAACGAAACTTGGTTATAAACAAGCGACAATTTGAAATGATTTGTTTAAACATTATTTTTGATCGATACTCGTATTTAAGTAGATATTCTGTTTTATATTACGGAAATTAACGAAGATTAACGAAACTTGGTTATAAACAAGCGACAATTTGAAATGATTTGTTTGAACATTATTTTTGATCGATACTCGTATTTAAGTAGATATTCTGTTTTATATTACGGAAATTAACGAAGATTAACGAAACTGGTTATAAACAAGCGACAATTTGAAATGATTTGTTTGAACATTATTTTTGATCGATACTCGTATTTAAGTAGATATTCTGTTTTATATTACGGAAATTAACGAAGATTAACGAAACTTGGTTATAAACAAGCGACAATTTGAAATGATTTGTTTGAACATTATTTTTGATCGATACTCGTATTTAAGTAGATATTCTGTTTTATATTACGGAAATTAACGAAGATTAACGAAACTGGTTATAAACAAGCGACAATTTGAAATGATTTGTTTGAACATTATTTTTGATCTATACTCTTATATAAATAGATAGGTCGGAGGGGATGATCTTTTTTTATGGATTTTTATATTTCCATAAAGGTAGCCTGGCTGATATATATATATATATATATATATATATATATATATATACTGTTTCATTAAAAACAAAATATCTACTCAAATATGAGTATCGATTAAAAATGATAGTTAAACAAATAAATTATTTATATATATATTTGAAATAACTTGTTTGAAGTTTATTTTTATTGATACTCGTATTTAAGTAGATATTCTGTTTATAATCAACCGGCATTATATATTTATTTCTAGCGGCCTGATTATTTACGATACATTTTTGTTAGGAAAATCTGTGTCATTTGGCAGGATTCGAATCTGCGATCCCTATAAACATAGGGGAAGCCACCAATTGATGTGGTGCATCTTAGACCTCTCGACACGAATGAATCCACAGTCTAAGCGAATCCTGCGAGTGATACACATTTTTGTAACATAAATTTATCGTAAATAATACTTTTAAGACCAGATGGTTCAATCACAAATCTACATTTAAAATAGAAAACTTAAAAAATTATGCCAAATTTACTAGCCACGTGTGGAAATTGAAATTAAAAAATGAACAAGAACCAGACATAACGTGGAGTATAGTGAAAGCAGCCAAACCTTACAACGGTAGCAAAATATGTAGACCGTGCCAAGAAGAAAAGTTAGAGATTATGCTATTCCCAAACAAAAATGAACAGAAATGAATGAAAGAACAGAAATTATGACTAAGTGTAACCATACCATAAAATACCTATTAGGTTTATACAACCATGGATGAAAACGTTATAATTTCTTTTAAATTTGAAAATTACACGTTCATAAATTGCCCCTGATGTGGGCGTTCAAAAAAAAAAAAAATCCCCGTTACGTGAGCGTTTTTAAAATATCGGTAAAATCAGTTATTGCAAATCGTCTGAAGAAACCATATGGTCGCGTAATAACTCGTTAACACATGAAAATATATATATATATATAAAAATATATATTGTGTGTGTATTTAGGCAGTATTTTTTCATTAATGTATGTTTCATTAAATAATATAGTTTTGGATATATATTTTATGCAATTATTTTCATATTCTCTGATAAGCTTAATAGCATTATCATTAAATGAAGAAAGAAAGTTACAATATTGATACATAATTTTTAATAATCCATTCTGAGTTTTTGGCTTACATAAGCCATTTTCAAAGATGTCAAATTACATTATATATTATAAACATGGACAAACGATAATGACAAACTGTATTTGTTTACATGGAAGATTTCCAAGCAACAACAAACTCATGCATTTAAGATGCTGGAAGCAAATGTCGCATCACAGCTCATGACATCACATATGACCAAGCAAGAGTACAAAGAAGAAATATCAAGTGTGGGAAGCCATTGGAATGAATCAATGGCTTCTGTCATTAATTATAGGCCTTTAAAGATATTGTGGAGATTTCATAGTTTATATTGTTCAGGTTAGGTTTCAACTGTTTTATGCATATAGCTTCGAAAATGTTTAGTTTTTGTTTATTGTTTCCATGTTTAAGTATAGTTGTGTTTTCAATTAGGGTTTTCTGGAATTGTGTATGTGGCCAGGAATGTTGTTTTAAATGGCTAAAAATGTTAGAATTATCGTTCAAGTGTAGTGTCAAGCGTCGTGAAAGCGAATTTGTGGTATGACCAAAATAAATATTATTTAATTTAATCCATTGAAGATACAATCTCCCAAAGGGCACTTGAATCTAAACTTATTTATAAATGGAACTTTGTGTGTGTGTGTGTCTGTCCGTTACCTATAGACTCCGAAACGGCTGAACCGATTTTCTTGGAAATTTACACAGTTGTACTATAAGCGTTTGTGAGTGTTCTTAGCTAGGTTATGTGTCGCGGTACCCCCGATAAATATCGATAATCGAAAAAAATTGCATCACAGATCATGGCGTTACACATGACCAAGCGAGAGTGAAAATAAGAAATATTAAGTATGGGAAGCCATTGGAACATAATACTAATTCAACTAATCACAAACATATTACTCTATTATATCGGAATCAAATGCATACAAATTATAAACAAGATGAAAATTTATTAAAAAAAAAATAATAATAAATACTAATATATCTACAACAGATCCTAGCAAAAAAATTAAGTTAATCGTATCAGTCAGTCAGTTAAGTGCCATACGTGATACACGCTTGGGCGATCATGTCTCGAAAGAGACATGACTGACTGGGCAGAAGATTATCCCGCAGTAGGTTGCCATTGCTTTCTGCGGTATATAGAACCCAATCTGTCCTGCCATTTGACTCATAGCTGAACGGAGACGAGATAGATTATATTATGAAGTAGTAATTAGTGGGGGATCAGTTTATTACTTCATAACAATATGCAACCAATCCCCCACTTTGTGTCCAGTAGAAGCCTTAATCATGTTTCCAACTATTATATTCAGTCAGTCAGTTAAGTGCCATACGTGATACACGCTTTGGGTGATCATGTCTCGAAAGAGACATGACTGACTGGGCAGAAGATTATCCCGCAGTAGGTTGCCATTGCTTTCTGCGGTATATAGAACCCAATCTGTCCTGCCATTTGACTCATAGCTGAACGGAGACGAGATAGATTATATTATGAAGTAGTAATTAGTGGGGGATCAGTTTATTACTTCATAACAATATGCAACCAATCCCCCACTTTGTGTCCAGTAGAAGCCTTAATCATGTTTCCAACTATTATATTCAGTCAGTCAGTTAAGTGCCATACGTGATACACGCTTCGGCGATCATGTCTCGAAAGAGACATGACTGACTGGGCAGAAGATTATCCCGCAGTAGGTTGCCATTGCCTTCTGCGGTAGACTGGTTGCCAACCAAGGCTATAGAACCTAATCTGTCCTGTTCTTTAACCCATAACTGGAAGGAAGAGACGGATTAATACCTTTCCCAAGGGTATTTGCGCGTAAGTGAATACAATGGATTCAGCTGAAATTCGAACTCGGCTCCCCGGCTTCTCGTTCCGAGCCGATATCCACTGCACATACTACTCTAAATCTAGTATATCCGATTCAATTATTCGCAATGATTCTTCTTCCCCGGTTAGCGATTTGCAAAAAAAACCAACATAGTTTATAAATTCAAGTTTGGGAGATTGTATCTCCAACGGAGTAAATAATATTTATGTTGGTCACACTACAAACTCACTTTCACGACGCTGGACACTACACTTTAACGATAATTCTAACATTTTTAGACATTTAAAACAACATGCCTTGCTACATACACAATTCCGGAAAACCCTAGTTGAAAACACAATTATACTTAAACAATAAACAATAACTAAAAATTCTCGAAGCTATATACATAAAACAGTTGAAACCTAACCTGAACAAGATAAACTCTGAAATCTCCACAAATATCCTTACTTGCCAATAATTAATAACTGGTTTATTCCAATGGCTTCCTATACTTAATATTTCTTCTTCGTCATCATAACCTAAAGAATTTTACAAGCGAGGCATTTATAAGCTCGTTGACAGATGAAATCAAGTTTTAGAGAGCAAAAGTCGTTATTGTTATGAATAAAGATTTTCAAAAACACAGTAGCGCCGAAAAGGAAAGGGAAAGAGGTTGGCCCACACAACAATATATATATCATTGTTAGTCTAAACTAGCAGTATAGCCCGGCATTGCTCGGGTGTAATGAAAGCTTTAAAACTAATCCATGGTCCTGGAGCTCAGACTCTTTGGACGTTGGCACCAAAGACTAAAAAGCAATAGTTGTTTCCAGTTAAAGCGAAACCGTAGACTGAAAGAAAAATGAATGGATGTAAGTCAAATTTTGATTTCCTGGTATCGATATCAAATAAGTTTTTTTTCGTCGTAAACTGAATTTTGAAGGCTAAATAAGTCCTCTGAGTAAATGGTATCATGGCTGAGACTAAGAACTACAATTATAGAGCCAAACTCGAAGCAAAAACTAAAATAAAAGGTTTGAAAAAAAATGCAGACATACAGGCAGATAAACAGACACACACACACACAAACATCTTGCCTTATATATATATATATATATATATATATATATATATATATATATTATCGATTTTCTGCACTATTGTAAGAACTGCAACCTTAAAACTTCTGAATATCGTTTCTTATGTCTTTGTCTATGAGTGTATCAAATTTGATTAAAATCGGACCACTTCTTCTATAACCCGATTTTTTCGATTATCGATTTTCGATATTTATCGGGGGTACCTCGACACAAAAGCAAAGGTCGTTATTTTTATGAATAAAGATTTTTAAAAAAGTTTTATTTTCAGTGTAAATAACGTAAAAAAAGGTTGTGTAGCGCCGAAAAGGAAAGGGACAGAGGTTAGCCCACACAACAATATATATATATATATATTTCTATTAATCGTTTCACCCCAAGCAAGGCATTCCATTGCCACTATTGCGCTTGGGGCTACATAGGGGAAGGTAAATAGAAAGAGTGGTTAGATATAGGAAATGTCAGAAGTGGGGTGATAGATAGTTGGGTGGGTGGGAAGAGTGTTTGAAAGAATGGAAGCGAGTTAGTGTGTTAGGAGGTGTCTATTGACCTTACATTTAAACTCCTGGAGATTGTAGCCGTCGGGGAAACAGTCATGTGGAAGGGAATTCTAGAGTCAGGAAGTACGAGAAAAGAAACTGTTAGAGTAGAAGTTGCGGTTGCATTTTATCGGTTTCACTGTAAAAGGGTGGGATCTAGTTGCTAATCTAGTATCTCGTGCAAATTCGAACCTAGAGGGCACCAGTGATCTAAGTTCATCGGAGCAGAAGCCATGGAAATATTTATAGAAGAGACACAGGGAAGCCACGTCGCGCCGGAGAGAGAGAGAGACTGCAGGCGGTCTGCTAAGTCAGTATCGATCACATTACAGACCCTCCGCTGTACCTTGTCGAGAAACCCAAGGAGAATAGTAGGGGTACCCAACCAGATATGCCAATGGTATTCAATGCACGGGCGGATGGTAGATTTATAAATGTGCAGGATAGATTAAGACGGAAAAAACCTCCGGGCCCTGCACAGAGAACCGACTTTCATAGCAGCGAATTTCGCAATGGATTCGATATAGTCATTCCACTTGAGGTCCTCTGAAAGTGTGAGACCAAGGAGGCGCAGTGTTTTACTCTCTGGGAGGCAAGACTGGTCCATGCTAATGGGAGGTAGGTGCGGTTGTCTATGATGGTTAATTGATAGTAGCTTCGTTTTAGAAGTATTAAAATTTACGTGCATATATATATATCTCATTGTTAGTCTAAATATATAAATAATAAACTCTGTTGCAGACAGTTACATTTCGTAGTTAAATAACTTTCCTCCTCACTAAATTGAATTCTTTACTCTCCAGACCATTTTCAGGAAGACATTTTTCTATTACCAATTTAGCACTTTTTCTTGTTTTTGTAGAACCCATTCTTTTACAAAAATAAATTCTTACTAGAACGTTAGGAATTTTTTCTATTTTGCTTCGTTGTTTCTGGAAAAAGAAAAATAAGATTGGTAGGCTTCATTTATAATTTCTGAAAACATCTAAATACATCCTAATACATCTCGCATTCGAATATGACTCTTAAAAAATTATATATACACAAAATACACGCGGACATATTGTGTTCCGCCAATCATTCGACGGGGCTGATCGATAAACAGAGTCAGGATAATGGTGTCAGGAAAATGACAAAGTCTTCCCTTATAAAACGCAAAATAGATAGAAAAATAATAATAGAAAAAAACAAAACAAAAAAAAACAAGATTGGACATTAAAAACTGGACCTCCTATGAGCAGGAGAACTATACTATAGCATCATATATACATTTGTGTGTATATAAAAACATGTCATATACACAATACTGAGAAAAAGTATAAGAACAAGAACTATACTATCTTTTATGGAGCATATTGACAAAAAAATAAACAATTTAATTAAAGTAATTTTATTTGATTTACTCAACAAATGCTTTAACAAGAAAAAAATAATTAAAAACTAAATATATATAAAACTAATCCATGGTCCTTTTTGTATTTTTTCATCGTAAACTGAATTTTGAAGGCTAAATAAGTCCTCTGAGTAAATGGTATCATGGCTGAGACTAAGAACTACAATTATACCTACTTAGAGCCAAACCGGAAGCAAAAACTAAAATAAAAGGACTGAAAGAAAAATACAGACATACAGGTAGATAAACAGACACACACAAACATCTTGCATTTTATATATATATATGATCGATTTTCTGCACTATTGTAAGAACTGCAACCTTGAAACTTCTGAATATCGTTTCTTATGTCTTTGTCTATGAGTGTATCAAATTTGATAAAAATCGGACCACTCTTACTATAACCCGATTTTTTTGATTATCGATTTTCGATATTTATCGGGGGTACCTCAACACAAAACCTAGCTAAGAACAGTCACAGACGCTTATAGTACAACTGCGTAAATTTTCAAGAAAATCGGTTCAGCCGTTTCGGAGTCCATAGATAACGGACACATCCAAACATAGAGATAAAGTTCCATTTATAATTAAGTTTATATATATATATATATATATATATATATATAAAATAATTTCTTATATGACATTGCGGGACATCAAAGAATCTCTTTGTGGAAAATATAAGTATGTTATTTGTTTCTTTTAGCTATTCTGCTTTGTTCGTTGCATTCAGTCAGTTAAGTTCCATACGTGATACACGCTTGGGCGATCATGTCTCGAAAGAGACATGACTGACTGGGCAGAAGATTATCCCGCAGTAGGTTGCCATTGCTTTCTGCGGTAGACTGGTTGCCGACCAAGGCTATAGAACCCAATCTGTCCTGTTATTTAACCCATAACTGGAAGGAATAGACGGATTAATACCTTTCCCAAGGATATTTGTGCGTAAGTGAATGCAATGAATTCAGCTGGAATTCGAACTCGGGGCCCCCCGATTTCTCGTTCCGAGCCGATATCCAATGCACCACAACGCACATCGTTGCATTAAGGTGTTCTTAAATCACGGATATACTAATGCCTCTCTTGGTATTAATCTTATACATTCATACAGCCATTTAAAACCTTAATTTTTTAAATAATTGCCTGTTTATCGGTGAATCTTTTGAATTGCATTTTCTACAGATTAAATATTAACCTTTTTGAGATTATTTATGTAAGTATCAACCAAATGCAGTCGACAATTCTACTCCATCAGCTTCTTCTCTCGCACTTCCCCCCTGTGGTACTCGTTTCCATATTCTTGCTTTCCTGACGGCTACAACCTCCAGGAATTTAAATGCAATGTCAATACTCATCTATTAACCACTTGACACCAGTTCTTTCTACATCACCCTGTATATCTTTTCCTTTCTCTCCACCTTTGCAACTGTCATCGCACCTGTATTCCCATCCTTCTCTTGCTCCTTTCTAACTGGTTCGTCTTTCTCTTTACTCTCCTCCTATCTGAATGTTTTTACTCTTATGTAGCCCCCTGCACATCAGTGGCATTATTTAAATGCAATGTCAATACCCATCTCTTATCCACTTGACTCCAATTCTTTCTACATCACCCTGTATATCTTTTCCTTTCTCTCTACCTTTGCAACTGTCTTCACACCTGTGTTTCCATCGTTCTCTTGCCCTTTCTCTGACACCCGCTGTAACTGGTTTGTCTTTCTCTTCACTCTTCTCTCGTCTAAAGTTTTACTCTTATGTAGCCCCCCTGCGCATCAGTGGCCGTACCGCCTTGCTTGGGGTGAAACGTTTAAAAAAATTAGCATATTGTGTAGCAAGTGTTCTGAATAAGAAGGTGAAATTTGAGACATCCCCGAGAAATGAACGTGTAAACGTTTTCGGCTACCTCTTCAAATAGGGCAGGTTCATTTTTTATTTGTCTTTAAAAGGTCATCATTGCACTCAATAGAAAATCCAGGTTTTAATAGAATAAATAGTAACACCAAAACTTACATTAATAGCTTTGACGAATTTTTGAGCATTTAGTTTTAAAAAGGATGTGTGCTGTGATACAGTTGATATTGGCTCAGAAATATAAAATTGAAGAGCTGAGTTCGAATTCTAGTTGAATTCGTTGCATTCACTTACGCGCAAATACCTTTAAAAAGTTATTAATCCGCATCTTTCCTCTAGCTATGGATTAAATAACAAAACAGATTGGGTTCTATCGTCTTGATTGGCAACCAGTCTACCGCAGAAAATAATGGCAAAGAACTGCGAAACAAAATCTCCCCAGTCAATCATGTTTCGAAAGAGACATGATCGCCCTAGCGTGTATGACGTATGGCACTGAACTGAGTTTTAAAGACCGTTTGAAAAATGTACAGAAATATATCTGAGTTTTGCTCACAATTTAAACAAAAATACGATTTCAAGAATAAATCAAAATAAAGTTGATATATTGTGCATTAAATGGAAAGTATGTTCAAACCCGGATGTGCGTTATGGTGCAGTGGCTATCGACTCGAAACGACAAATTGGGGAAACGAGGTCGAATTCCGATCGAATTCCTTGCATTCACTTACGCACAAATACTTAATAATCCGTCTCTTGCCTCCAGTCATGGATTAAATAATAGGACAGATTAGATTTCTATAGCCTTGGTTGGCAACCAGTCTACCGCAGAAAGTAATGACAACCTACTGCGGGATAATCTTCTGCCCCGTCAGTCATGTCTCTTTCGAGACATGATCGCCAAAAGCGTGTATCACGTATGGCACTTAACTAACTGACTGAATTTAATAGTTGGAATCATGATTAAGGCTTCTACTGGTCATAAAATGGGGATCGTTTTTCTATTGTTACGAAGTAATAAACTGATCCCCCACTAATTACTACCTAATAATATAATACATCTCTTATACTTCTAGCTATGAGTCAAGTAACAGGACAGATTGGGTTCTATAGCCATGGTCGGCAACCAGTCTACCGCAGAAAGTAATGACAACCTACTGCGGGATAATCTTCTACCTAAGCGTGTACCACGTATGGTAATTAAATGACTGATGTTCAAACGCAAATTCTAATTTTTAAAAACTGTATTCGATAAGCAAATACTTAAAATAAGTTATAAAAAATTAAAAAAGGTTACTTAAGATTTGTTAGATTATAATTAACTAGCAGTATAGATCTTCAGTAGGGCAAGTTGATTTTTGAATCATGATATTGCACTCAATTATTGCAAAAATTATAGCAAGCTCATCCGTTTCTATCTGACTGTAGCATTTTCCCAGATTTATCAAATTTCATCAAGCGTATGTGACGACTTACACCTTACTGTCTTCGAATATTTGGTCTACTAGCAGTATAGCCCGGCGTTGCTCGGGTGTAATGAAAGCTTTAGAACTAATCCATGGTCCTGGAGCTCAGACTCTTTGGACGTTGGCACGAAAGACTAAAAAGCAATAGTTGTTTCCAGTTAAAGCGAAACCGTAGACGGAAAGAAAAATGAATGGATGTAAGTCAAATTTTGATTTCCTGCTTTCGATATCAAATAAGTTTTTTCATCGTAAACTGAATTTTGAAGGCTAAATAAGTCTTCTGAGTAAATGGTATCATGGCTGAGGCTAAGACCTACAATTATACCTACTTAGAGCCAAACCGGAAGCAAAAACTAAAATAAAAGGGCAGAAAAATACAGACATACAGGCAGATAAAGAGACACACACACAAACATCTTGCCTTTTATATATATTATCGATTTTCTGCACTATTGTAAAAGCTGCAACCTTGAAACTTCTGAATATCGTTTCTTATGTCTTTGTCTATGAGTGTATCAAATTTGATATAAATCGGACCACTCTTACTATAACCCGATTTTTTTGATTATCGATTTTCGATATTTATCGGGGGTACCTCGACACAAAGCCTAGCTAAGAACACTCGCAGACGCTTATAGTACAACTGTGTAAATTTTCAAGACAATCGGTTCAGCCGTTTCGTGGTCTATAGGTAACGGGGACACACACACAGAGACAAAGTTCCATTTAGAAATGAGTTTAAACAATAAAGACAACAGAGATAAAAGTGTACATAACATGCGGTCGGGAATACATTTTTAGGCGAAGTGTTTTAAATTTGAATTGTTTATTGAAAATCCTAACTACAGCACTGCATGATATTACTTCATAATATAGCCAAACATTTCATCCTAATTTCCCTTTGAAGTAATTGAGGGTTTTCATTTGAAAACACAGCGATTGGGTAATAATGTGCTTGTGTCATGTTTCTTGTTCATATATAATTCCTAAATCGTTTATAAATATGTATCGTTGGAATTTTTCCATATAAAAATGTGTTGCTAGATGCGATTGGCTACAGCAAAGGGGAGGTAATCTAGACTGATTTATAAATGGATCTTTGTGTGTGTGTGTGTGTGTGTGTCCGTTACCTATAGACTCCGAAACGTCTGAACCGATTTTCTTGAAAATTTACACAGTTGTACTATAAGCGTCTGCGAGTGTTCTTAGCTAGATTTTGTGTCGATGTACCCCCGATAAATATCAAAAATCGATAATCGAAAAAATTGGGTTATAGAAGGAGTGGTCAGATTTTAATCAAATTTGATACACTCATAGACAAAGACATAAGAAACGATATTCAGAAGTTTCAAGGTTGCAGTTCTTACAATAGTGCAGAAAATCGATAATATATATATATATAAAAGGCAAGATGTTTGTGTGTGTCTGTTTATCTGCCTGTATGTCTGTATTTTTTTCAGCCCTTTTATTTTAGATTGTGCTTCCGGTTTGGCTCTAAGTAGGTATAATTGTAGTTCTTAGTCTCAGCCATGATACCATTTACTCAGAGGACTTGTTTAACCTTCAAAATTCAGTTTACGATGAAAAAAACTGATTTGATATCGATACCAGGAAATCAAAATTTGACTTACATCCATTCATTTTTCTTTCAGCGTACAGTTTCGCTTTAACTGGAAACAACTATTGCTTTTTAGTCTTTGGTGCCAACGTCCAAAGAGTCTGAGCTCCAGGACCATGGATTAGTTTTAAAGCTTTCATTACACCCGAGCAACGCCGAGCTATGCTGCTAGTAGACCAAATATTCGAAGACAGTAAGGTGAAAGCCGTCACATGTGCTTGATGAAATTTGATAAATCCGGAAAAATGCTACAGTCAGATAGAAACGGATGAGCTTGCTATAATTTTTGAAATAATTGAGTGCAATATCATGATTCAAAAGTCAACTTGCCCAGCTGAAGATCTATAATCTGGAATTAGCAAGGAAACAGTGATAGCACTTACTCCAGATCAACCCCACCAAATTTAAAGATCTATGTGCACTGTGATACAGTGAATAATCAGAAATCGGGGAGTCGAGTTCGAATTCCAGTTGAATTCCTTGCATTCACTTACGCGCAAATACCCTTGGGAAAGGTATTAATCTGTCAATTCTTCCTGCTAGCCGTAAACGAACTTCGTATGCTAGTACTACAGAATGAAGCCAGATTCGGCGTATTTGAGAGAAATTATAGTTATGGATTGTGTTGCGTCCGTTTGGATCTGCGTTGTGGTGCAGTGGATATCGACTCGGAATGACAAATCGGGGACCGAGTTCGAATTCCAGTTTAATTCATTACAATCACTTACCCACAAATATCCTTTGGAAAGGTATTAATCCGTCTCTTCCCTCCAGTTATGGGTTAAATACTAGAACAGATTGGGTTCTATAGCCTTGGCTGGCAACCAGTCTACTGCAGAAAGCAATGGCAACCTACTGTGGGATAATCTTTTGCCAAGTCAGTCATGTTTTTTTCAAGACATGATCGCTCTAAGCGTGTATCATGTATGGCACTTGACTGAATATAATAGTTGGAATCATGATTAAGGCTTGTAATGGCATAAACTGGGGTATCGGTTTTATAGTGTTATGAAGTAATAAACTGATCCCCCACTTATTACTACATAATAATATAATACATCTCTTCTCCCTGTAGCTGTGAGTGAAATAACAGGACAGATTGGGTTCTATAGCCTTGACTGGCAATCAGTCTACCGCAGAAAGCAATGGCAACCTACTGTGGGATAATCTTTTGCCCTGTCAGTCGTTTTTTTCAAGACATGATCGCCCTAAGTGTGTATCATGTACGGCACTTGACTGAATATAATAGTCGGAATCATGATTAAGGCTTGTAATGGCATAAAGTGGGGGATCGGTTTTATAGTGTTATGAGGTTATAAACTGATCCCCCACTTATTACTATATAATAATATAATACATCTCTTCTCCCTCTAGCTGTGAGTCAAATAACAGGACAGATTGGGTTCTATAGCCTCGGCTGGCAACCAGTCTGCTATAGAATGTTATGGCAACCTACTGTTCTTCCTAAAGTTCTTTTGCCCAGTCAGTCATGTTTTTTTTCAAGACATGATCGCCCAAAGCGAGTATCTTGTATTGCACTTAACTGGATAACTGAAATATGTAACATGGATCAGTTGTCTGCATGATTATCTTACGGACAATTATGATTTTGATCCTAAATCAGTGCTCAGCAGTGTTGGCCCTGTGTCAGGTAATCATCGTCAATATTAGTAGGATCAGAGTTTTGCTTAATGACAAGTGGCTACTAATCTAGATCTCGAATACTTATCTTCGGTTCGGAAATGGAAAAAAAATTCCCTTTTGATAGTTTGGTGATGAGATGAAACGAATCGATGGATGTGTTACCTGTACCCCTCATCACCCCAGAAAAGTCGACAGAATAAAAAGAAAGAATGCAACTAAAAGCTAAAGAACGTGAAGAAGCTCCTCTTGACGCTAGAATTGTCGGTCCTTGATAAGAACGGAAATTGTCTGCGCCCAAGGCTTCGTCTAATTTTCATTCAAGCGGAAATATTCGTTTCTTACCGAAAAGGAGGGGAAAAAAATAAAGAAAGAGAAAGGAAAAACAGAAAAGCTTAAATGTTTAGCTTTTCCTAACAGTAACGATGACAAACAACTGATGATCGATGACCAGATTCAATTCTAATAACATCTATCTATAGTCAGTCAGTTGAGTGTCATAAATAACACACGCTTTGGGTGATCATGTCTTGAAAAATACATGACTAACTGGGCAGAAGATCATACCGCAGTAGGTTGCCATTGCTTTCTGTGATAGACTGGTTGCCAGCAAAAGGCTATAGAACCCAACCTGTCCTGTTATTTGACGCATAAATAGAAGGGGAAGAAATGTATTATATTATTAAGCAGTAATTAATGAGGGAACAGTTTATTACTTCATAACAATAGAAAACCGATCCCCCACTTTATGCCCAGTAAAAGTCTTACTCATGTTTCCAACTATTATATTCAGTCAGTCAGTTAAGTGCCATACGTGATACACGCTTCAGGTGATCATGTCTCGAAAGAGACATGACTGACTGGGCAGAAGATTATTCCGCAGTAGGTTGCCATTGCTTTCTGCAGTAGACTGTTTGCCAACCAAGGCTATATAACCCAATCTGTCCTGTTATTTGACCCATAGCTGGAGGGAAGAGACGGATTAATACCTTTCCCAAGGGTATTTGCGCGTATAAGATTGTAACGAATTACAACGCGGCTCTTCGATTTGTCGTTCCGAGTCGATAAGGCCGAAAGTATGGGACACTCAGAGAGGATCTCGAGTTTAATGATTCTCGCGAACGAAGCTTGCTAACCCTAACCCTACCTCGAGGTGCCCATAGCATGTAAGTGCGTGTAATAAAGTTAGGTATCTCCACCCATTTCCGATACTTAAATTTAAATTGAATTTAAAAAAAAAAAGAAAAAAAAAGATTTTCTTGAAGCTTTAATTTTAGATTTAATTGAAAGCCAAGAAATTAAACTTACTAATTTCAGTAAGCAAAATACTCTGGTATATTTCAAACCGAAATTATATTGGGTGCTTACGTATTATCGGGAGGACCTTTAAAAAAACGACTCAAAAATTAAAGTAAATTATTTATTGAAACGGTTAAAACAATAAAATAACATTACATTTGTAATTCCGGAGGCCAGAACGTCGCAATTGCTTCCAAAAGTGACTCAAAGACATCAGTACAGGCAACATGCTTCCGCCACATGAATTCGGCCAAATACGACTCCAAATGGTGACGTGCAGTGCCACAGTGCTTCTTGTTTCGCCACTTTGTCGATCCCCATAGGCGTTCCACTGTCTGCGTATGAGCCCCGGTGTTCGAATCCACAAAGTTGTACTTGTGGTTGACGTTGAGGTGATGAAAGCCTGATTTTTCCAGTTCCTTGGTGTTATAAGCGGGGAAAAAAAAGAAAAAGTAAAAATCAAAGGTCCTCCCGATAATACGTAAGGACCTTATATTGATTAGAATATAAAATATTTCTGATTTTAAAAAAAATCAATTTTTTGGTCATTTTTCATCGATTGACACATTTTGTAAACAAAAGCCAATTCTCGGTTTTGAAAATTCTTGCAAAAATTAGATTAGACTCGCTGATACATTATTTTATTTAAATTAGCAATTTTAAACTTAGCTTAATCTGATTTAAAACACGTATTACTTACTTATTGCCTGAAATGTACTATGAAAACGTTTCTTAATTACGGTAACCTTCTTATCAGGAGTTATCAGAAACGATAATTAACATGACAGACGGAAGTCGTTAAAAAATGCTAAGTATGGAAGACGAATTTGGCTTAATCTTAGCTTCAGTTTTATGTTCTTAAATATATAGTAAAATTAAAAATTTAACAATATTTTCAGCAATTATCTAACAAACACTCCACCCACGTCTATTGAACAGGTGAAGAGGCTCATTCCTTGTTTCCTGTTTAGGATGTGGTTTCCGACTTTCTCTTTTCAAATCTTTTCACTCTTACGTAGCCCCCGGCACATCAGTAGCGTTACCGCCTTGCTCGGAGTGATATGATTAAAAAAAAAAACGTTTTATAGAATTTTAGTAAGTTTGAAGATGTTTTATGAAAAATAAAAATTAAAACAATATAAAACTTTCTTTTAAAATAATTTTACAGTTTAATAACAGAGAATGAAATTATATAACATGACAGATCAATAATCTATGAAATGTTATAGCATTTATTAATTTTTATTTTTAATATCTATTTTTCATATTCTCTTTAGGTACTTCCACAAATTGTGAATTTCACAATTATTTTTTTTAAACCAAATTCGGAAAGAAGGAATTAAAATATAAAACCTTCTTTAAATTTTGAAGGGATGATTTGCAAAGTCCGTTGAATGTTGAAATGTAGGGTACAGGAAACGGAATGGTAGAGAATCCACTTCTCATCAACTGTGACAAGCCTACCCAAAAAATGGCGTCTAAAGCAAAGATTCGAAACAAGAAACACGTTGCATTTGCATTGGAACCTCTGTGAAATTCCTAGAGTAGAGCATGCCAAATGTGTTCTTTAGATAGAAAGAAAATATTGTAGAAAAAGAATATTGAGAATATTGTAGAAAAATATGAATGATGCTTTAATAATCAGAAAGAAAAAACTTATAAATTAATCATGGTGATATGTTTAAGTAATAACAATATACATAAAATAAATTACAATGATTTAAAATGCCTCTTTTACAAACCGGCAAAACCTTTTGCACCGACCTGATACTACATGAAGACTATATTTACTAATCAAAAATTGATCGTTTCGATTTTTAAGATAATTAAAACATTTTAATTATGTGCGTATGGTGACCCGTATTTTCTTTTTACGGGTGGCCATACGTGATATATATCATTAAAAAGGTTACGTGTTTCATAGATTTCGCTCCTTACAGGGACAAAAAAAACTATATAAACCGTAGACCGAAAGAAAAATGAATGGATGTAAGTCAAATTTTGATTTCCTCGTATCGATATCAAATAAGTTTTTTTCGGCGTAAACTGAATTTTGAAGGCTAAATAAGTCCTCTGAGTAAATGGTATCATGGTTGAGACTAAGAACTACAATTATACCTACTTAGAGCCAAACCCGAAGTAAAAACTAAAATAAAATGGCTGAAAAAATACAGACATACAGGCATATAAACAGACACACACACACAAACATCTTGCCTTATATATATATATATATATATATATATATATATATATATATATATATATATTTATTTATTATAAATTATGTTTTAGAACATGTACATAATTTCTTCTATATATGTCCTCTTCCCTTCAATCATATGGTTGTTTCAGTGTTTGGATTTAAATACTTCTTCGGGGGAAATAAAGGTTTGGAATCATTCTCTGTTTATATTTGGTTCGTTGTTGTCGTGGAGGTTGGTTGGGGTTATTGGTAATTAAGTGAATGTCTCGTTTTGATCGTTAGACTTTTGAGGAATTTGGTGTGTAAGTGTGAAATTGTTGATTAATGGTATTATCTGTTGGAATGTATGGTTTATCTTTTTATCGGTTGTGTATATATTATATATTCACTTAATTACCAATAACTCCAACCAACCCCCACGACAACAACAAACCAAATATAAACAGAGAATGATTCCAAACCTTTATTTCCCCTGAAGAAGTGTTTAAATCCAAACACTGAAACAACCATATGATTGAAAGGAAGAGGACATATATAGAAGAAATTATGTACATGTTCTAAAACATAATTTATAATAAATATTCACTGCTCTATACATAATATATCGAGCACTGTTTTAAATTAATGTTTTGGACAGAAAAGTTTTTTCTTTTTTCTCTCCTCATTCTATACTCACTCGGATATATATATATATATATATATAATCTATTTTCTGCACTATTGTAATAACTGCAACCTTGAAACTTCTGAATATCGTTTCTTATGTCTTTGTCTATGAGTGTATCAAATTTGATTACAATCGGACCATTCCTTCTATAACCTGATTTTTTTTGATTATCGATTTTCGATAGTTATCGGAGGTACCTTGACACAAAACCTAGCCAAGAACACTCACAGACTCTTATAGTACAACTGTGTAAAATTTCAAGAAAATCGTTTCGGAGTCTATAGGTAAAGGACACACACAGACACACACACACATACACAGACAAAGTTCCATTTATAAAATAAGTTTAGATTAATATTTCAAGATCAAAATCTCATCTTCAGAATGGCGGGAGAGTTTGCGTCCGAGTGAGTCCGCGCCTTTCAACGAACGGTCATTCCTGGCTGCTACTGCTGTTATTAATTGTAGCGTGTGTGTTTCAAGAAAATCGGTTCAGCCGTTTCGGAGTCTATAGGTAACGTACACACACATACACAGAGAAAATTCCATTTATAAATAAGTTTTTATATATATATATATATATATATATATATATATATATATAGTCATCCGCAGACAGATCTGTTTCGCTATATTACAGCTCATCTGTACGGCTTAGACTCCGGTCGCTTCCTAACCCAGAATTGAAACCCGACTGAATTGGCGTCAGTCGGCGATTCTACCACTAGCCCACAAGCGTCCAGTAGAAGAAGGTAGGCTTTTTAGCGCATATAAACACGCCCAATAGCTAGAGTGGTCCAATTCATTATCGAATGACCAGTGTGTAATATAAATTGCGACAAGGGAAAAAGCTGAGTTAAATACGTACTAAATTGTGATAAGAATAGTAGATTTATAAGCGTTTCACCCCGAGCAAGGCATGTCACTGCCACTACTGTGCAGGGGGCTACGTAGAGTGGAGAAAGGCTGATTAAATATAGGAAATAACAGAGGGTGGGTGATAGGCGGGTGAGGATACCGAGAATGAGGGTTGGGTAGATGAGAGTGTTCTGAGAATAATTGGGAGTTAGTGTGATAGGAGGTGTCTATTGACCCTACATTTAAACACCTGGAGATTGTAACTGTCGGGAAAGCAGACTTGTGGAAGGGAGTTCTACAGGCGGGAAGCGCGAGAAAAGAAGCTGTTGGAGTAGAAGTTACGGTTACATCTTATTTGTTTAACTGTAAAAGGGTGGGACCTAGTTGCTAATCTAGTATCTCGTGTAAATTCCTGCTTAGGCGGCACCAGTGATCTAAGCTCATCGGAGCAGAAGCCATGAAAGTACTTGTAGAAGAGGCACAGGGAAGCTACATCACGCCGGTGTGAGAGCGGCTGCAGCCGGTCTGCCAAGTCAGTATCAACCACGTTACAGATCCTCCTTTGTATTTTGTCAAGAAGCCCAAGGAGAGCAGCAGGGGCACCCGACCAGATATGGCAGCAATATTCAATACACGGGCGGATGGTATATTTGTATATGTGCAGAATAGTTTCAGGTGGGAAAAATTTCCGGGCCCTGCACAGGGAGCCCACTTTCATAGCAGCAGATTTGGCAATGGATTCAATATAGTCATTCCATTTGAGGTCCGCCGAGAGTGTAAGGCCAAGGAGGCGTAGTATTTTACTCTCTGGGAGGCTAGCCTGTCCCATGCTAATAAGTTAGATTTAAAATAAAAAGATGAAAGAACATTTTTGGCACAAGAATGTATACATCAATAGGTAACACAATCCAGTGAAGGGTAATAAAATAAAATTAGGTTAAAAGTTGACACTTTGACTGTTAGGAAGAAATAAATAAATAAAGTATGTATTCCCTAAAAATAGAAACTACTTGCCAAATTTCAAAGTGAATCTCCATTCTGATTGGTTAAATGGAACACACAGGAATTTTAAGTCTTTCCACATCCATAAATAACAAACGTGTTATTTCTTGTATTTAAATGAAAATCATTTTCACAACGAACATCTAACATTGCCTGAAGACGAGATAGAAATCTCGAAACATAGAAATTTCCGTGTCGCAATGTATTGTTAATTTATATATATATATATATATATATATATATATATATATATATATTTTTTTTTTTATATATATTTTTATATATATATATATATATATTTTTTTATTTATTTATTTATTTATTTTTTTTTTAGCAACAAAAATATAGTAGATAAAATAGTTAATTAATAATGCTGATCTTAATTTTATAAAATTTTAATACCAATGCCCACCAAGATTAATTTTAAGTCTTCCCACATATTCTCCAAAGTAAAAGTTGCTTTACTCTGATTGGTCCACATTGTACATACAATAATGCGTCCCTGATGAAAGAGGTCTTGCTTGTTCTTAACCTTTTAAAGCCATTCATTTCGAAATAACAACATCACTTGAAAAGACACAAAAAGTGTCGAAACAAAATAGCTACTTTTGTAGTGATATTATAACATATCAATGTTATAATTTATTAATAAATATTATTATTATATATATATATATATATATATATATATATGATTATATTAGGCTCTACAATATGTATTGTATTGAGCATTTTTAAAAAAGTAAATGCAAGAGAACACAAAAATCGCAAAAACTCTTATATATATATATAAACCCAGTTAAAGAGGACCCAAGTTTTTGTGTTTTCTTGCATTTACTTTTTTTTAAAATGCGCAATACAATACATATTGTAAAGCCTAATATAATCATATAATTATATATATATATATATATATATATATATATATATATATATATATATAAAATATATATAAATATATATATGAAATTATTTGTTTGAACATTATTTTTGATCGATACCGTATGTAAGTCGAGATTCTGTTTATAATCAAACAGTATTATATATTTACTTCTACCGGCCTGATTATTTACGATAAATTTTTGTTCCGAAAATGTGCGTCACTCGGCAGGATTCGAACCTGCGACCCCTATCCACATAGGCGAAGCCACCAATTGATCTGGCGCGTCTTAGACCTCTCAACCCCAAATGACCAACAGTCTAAATAAAGATGCATTTCAGAAGATAACCAGAGTACTGAAAGACAGGAAAATCTCATTAAAAACAAAGAAAAGGGTGCTGGATTGCTACGTGATATCTGTCCTTCTGTATGGAAGTGAATGCTAGATGATCTCATCAAAGATGAAGAAGAGGCTTTAGGCAGCTGAAATGTGGTTTTTACAGAAGGATGCTGAGGATACCATGGACAGAGCACGTGTGCAACGACGCGGTGTTGGAAACGATGCAAACGAGAAGAAAACTCTTACTAAATAGCAGAAAGAGAAAAATGAGTTTCCTGGGACACGTAATGAGGAAAGAGGGCCGAGAGAGCTTAATCCTCACAGGTCGCATAAAGAGAAGAAGAGACAGGAGAAAGTAGCACCGAGACGTACTTGTTAGTTCTGAGCAAATTTATTGCGAAGCTGGGCTTAGAGATAGCAAAAGATAGAAATTATTGAGAGCGACAAGAGACAGAGCCAAGTGGAAGTTCATGATTGCCTACGTCCTGAAAATACAGGGTACATGAATAATAATAATAATAATAATAATATATATATATATATATATATATATATATATATACAGTACTGTGCAAAAGTATTAGAACAAGAACTATTTTATCTTTTATGAGGCATCAAAATAATTGCGACAATTTACCAATCGCACCTAGTATATATACAGTACTGTGCAAAAGTATTAGGACAAGAACTATTTCATCTTTTATGAGGCATCAAAATAATTGCGACAATTTACCAATCGCACCTAGTATATATACAGTACTGTGCAAAAGTATTAGGACAAGAACTATTTTATCTTTTATGAGGCACCAAAATAAAGTTTAAAATCACCCCTGTCCTACACTTTTGCACACCACCAGTAACGTGCAAAAGTATTAGGGCAGGGGTGATATTCCTAAAAAACCTCACTGAAATTCAAATCCAGGATGAAAAGCCAAACCTTTGTAAGAATTATTTAACTAAAAAGGAAGAGGAAGAAAGGCTTCGAAATTTGAATTGGCTCCTCAAGTCCCTGATCTCAAACCTATTGAACATCTATGGGATATTTGGGATAAACAAATTGATAAATCTAATGTTACTTCACAAGACACACTTTGGGGACAAATGCAAGCTGCTTGACAGGAGATAACATTAGATACATTGAAGAAGCTTGTGATGTCAATGCCTGGCAGAATGAAGGCCGTGATCAAAGCTAAAGGCTATTATACTAAATATTAAATTTATTTTGTAGTAATTATTTTTTCTTGTTAAAGCATTTGTTGAGTAAATCAAATAAAATTAATTAAATTATTTATGTTCTATTAATAAGCCTCATAAAAGATATAATAATTCTTGTCCTAATACTTTTGCACAGTACTATATATATATATATATATTCGTTATCCACATACAAACCTGTTTCGCTGTATCACAGCTCATCAGTGTGGTTAGACACCCACTTGCCTCCGGCCGGGATCAAAACTCTACCGATTTGGTGTCAGTCGGAGTCGCTAACCCCTAAGCCATAGGCGCATGGAAGGAGAGAAGAGAAGTGTGTTATATATAAGCGGTGTATACACACGCCAGTCACCGAAAGAACACAATTCATTGCTAAAGAGTTATGCATAAATCGCAGTAACTGTTTGTAGTTAAATTTTCCTCTCTTGAGAGCTTAATCGTAATGATATATATATATATATATATATATATATATATATATATATATATATATATATCAGCATGCAGTGTGAGTATAGAAGTATCCAAAGGAGTATCCTGTACATACAGTGGTAGGATAACTCTCTAAGAGAGCTCTAAATATATGTGTATATAAATACATATAGAGCAAATATAAGAAAAATTAAGGCAGACACATTATTTCATGGTAAATCGGAAGTATTGGCCTATTTGAGGCGAACCATCATCAGCTTCCGTCTTTCTTGTACAAAGGATTCGTGTAAAATCCTTCCGTCTTTATTTTACAAAGGATTAATGTAAAATTCTTCCGTCTTTATTTTACAATGGATTCGTGTAAAATCTTTTGTAAAATAAAAACGGAAGCTGATGATGGTTCGCCTGAAATAGGCTAATACTTCCGATTTACCACGAAATAACTTGTCTGCCTTCATTTTTCTTATATATATAAGAAAGAGAGAGAGAGAGAGAGAGAGAGGAGGAAAAGGAGGGGGAAAATATGAATTGGCTGAGGTAGAAGTGAAATGAACGATGAATACAAATATGGAAGATGATCTGAATATACTATGAAGATAAACGAATGATTAACGAATAAAAGAAGACAAAGAAAGATGAACACATTGTCACCGAAAGAAACGAAGACGTATGGAACATTAAAAAAGAAGAAAGAGAAATAGATAGAAAAAAAAAGAGGAAAAATTCGAGAGAGAAACGTGACTCCGCGTAACACAAACGTAAACTGATGGAGAATAAGACAGAATAATTGCCTAAATAAAGCTTGCACAATATATACCTGTTCGTTTTGTGACGCAGGTGCAGAAATCAATGTGCAAACGCCTTTCAGTTCGTATCGTCTGCTTCGTTCGTATTTTTTGTCATGCCGTTGTTCCTGTTTACCAAAATTCTAAAGCTCGAACGTACCACATTGTTTGACATGGCTTGCTTCTACATTTTTTTTTAATTTCCTCGTGTGTGTTTCACTTAAGCTGCCATCTTTGTTGCACTTATTGCTTAACTTTCTCGTACTTAACATTACTTACCCCTATAAACGAGTCTCTCCGCCTAGTGAGTCCTACATGTGTGGAAAAGAGTGGTTACGATGCGGAAGACACACTTTCTGTCATCTAGGTGTGGCTCAGTACCTCGTAGGAACGAGTAGAAGACAAACGCAGATAAAAGAGAACGGCTGTGATGAATGTACCATAAAACGAACGTGACACACGTTACTTTTATGTTTCTTCCTGGTAATTGTTGCGCATGCCCAGACAAGTACTTTTTCGACTACACCCTTCCGTCTTTTTTTTTTCTTTTCATTCTTAAAGCGAATTTTTTTTCAATTTCAAATAAAATTAAAACAAAAAGAAGAAAAATGTATTTAAAACAGTTTGGAAAAGAAAGACATGTAAATACAAAAAAATAAAGGAAAGAAAAGAAAAAAATAATATCAAAAGAATTATTAATGTTATCAATAATTATTTTTAATATGACATTATTAAAATTAAAGCCGACAGATGAAATAATATTTTCTGTTTCTGTCATCACCATTGAACGACTAAGTAGCAAATATCAATTGTAAAACAAGAGAAGTAATTTATAAAAACAGTAAATATTACAAAGAACTCAAATTGCAATGAAGGTGTTTCAGCGCGCATGCACTTATTGGGTAACTGTCAAACAATGGAGATAGTATTCATCGCATTCGATGTTTATAAAGGAATCGAACCATTTTCTTTTTGTCAGGTGATTCTTTTTACTTTTAAATGTGTTTAATTCTGCTACTTTCTTGTAGCATTTTCGTCAACTGATTTTTTTTATTCATTCTTGTTGAGAATTTGATGGCTGTGTTGACGTGAGGATTTTGAGAGAGAAATGAGTATCACAGCAGGTTTGTTTTAACAGCCGACATTTTGTTTGTCGATATAAAACATTCAGCGATGGAAGGACAAAAGGGATACAAATTTAAAATGATTTCACTGATTGAACTTTAAGAAAGAAGAACAGGAACAATGACAGGAAAGATACGAACAAAAGAAATCCAGAAACGAGAAGAGAGACGGAACAAAGCGAAAAAAAAAAAAATGAAGAAGATTAAAATGGAGGAAATGGAAAATTTAAAAAAAATGATAGAAAAAAGAGAAGAGAGAATAAGAGTGCACGTGAAAAAGAGAGTATGAAAAAGAGAGAGAGAGAGAGAGAGAGAGAGAGATGGAGAGGAAAAGATGATAAAATGAGTGAGTGAAAAAGAGGAAGAAACAGAAGAGAAGTTGAAAGAGAGATGAAGAAAAAGAAAAAAGAGTGAGAGATAAGAAATAGAACAGAGAATAAATAATTGGAAGAAGAAGGAGAAGAAGAAGTCGAAGAAAAAGAAGAAGTAAAAGAAGAAAAAGAAGAAGAAGAAAAAGAAGAAGAAGAAGAAGAAGAAGAGAAAATGAAGAAGAAGAAGAAGAAGAAGAAGGAATGAAAGATTGGTAGGAAAACAAAAGGGAATAAAAGATTGAAAAAAGCCGTGAATAAAAAATTGGAAAACGATGAAAAGAAATTGAAAGATTGCGAGAAGAAAAAGAAGAAGAGAGAATGAGTGAGTGAAAGACGAAGAAGAAGAGAGAACGAGTGAGTGAAAGAAGAAGAAGAAGAAAAAAGAAGAGAGAATGAGCGAGTGAAAGACGAAGAAGAAGAAAAGAGAATAAGTGAGTGAAAGAGGAAGAAGAAGAAGACGGGAGAATGAGTGAGTGAAAGACGAAGAAGAAGAAGATGGGAGAATGAGTGAGTGAAAGACGAAGAAGAAGAAGAGAGAATGAGTGAGTGAAAGAAGAAGAAGAAGAAGAGAGAATGAGTGAGTGAAAGACGAAGAAGAAGGGAGAATGAGTGAGTGAAAGACGAAGAAGAAGAAGAGAGAATGAGTGAGTGAAAGACGAAGAAGAAGAAGAAGAAGAGAGAATGAGTGAGTGAAAGACGCTAAGGAGAGAGAAGAAGAAAAAGAGAGAATGAGTGAGTGGAAGACGAAGAAGAAGAAGAAGAAGAGAGAATGAGCGAGTGAAAGACGAAGAAGAAGAAAAGAGAATAAGTGAGTGAAAGACGAAGAAGAAGAAAAGAGAATAAGTGAGTGAAAGACGAAGAAGAAGAAAAGAGAATAAGTGAGTGAAAGACGACGAAGAAGAAGACGGGAGAATGAGTGAGTGAAAGACGAAGAAGAAGAAGACGGGAGAATGAGTGAGTGAAAGAAGAAGAAGAAGAAGAGAGAATGAGTGAGTGAAAGACGAAGAAGAAGAGAGAATGAGTGAGTGAAAGACGAAGAAGAAGAGAGAATGAGTGAGTGAAAGACGAAGAAGAAGAAGAGAGAATGAGTGATTGAAAGACGAAGAAGAAGAGAGAATGAGTGAGTGAAAGACGAAGAAGAAGAAGAGAGAATGAGTGAGTGAAAGACGAAGAAGAAGAAGAAGAAGAGAGAATGAGTGAGTGGAAGACGAAGAAGAAGAAGAAGAAGAGAGAATGAGTGAGTGGAAGACGAAGAAGAAGAAGAGAGAATGAGCGAGTGAAAGACGAAGAAGAAGAAAAGAGAATAAGTGAGTGAAAGACGAAGAAGAAGAAGACGGGAGAATGAGTGAGTGAAAGACGAAGAAGAAGAAGAAGACGGGAGAATGAGTGAGTGAAAGAAGAAGGAGAAGAAGAGAGAATGAGTGAGTGAAAGACGAAGAAGAAGAGAGAATGAGTGGGTGAAAGACGAAGAAGAAGAGAGAATGAGTGAGTGAAAGACGAAGAAGAAGAAGAGAGAATGAGTGATTGAAAGACGAAGAAGAAGAGAGAATGAGTGAGTGAAAGACGAAGAAGAAGAAGAGAGAATGAGTGAGTGAAAGACGAAGAAGAAGAAGAAGAAGAGAGAATGAGTGAGTGGAAGACGAAGAAGAAGAAGAAGAAGAGAGAATGAGTGAGTGGAAGACGAAGAAGAAGAAGAGAGAATGAGCGAGTGAAAGACGAAGAAGAAGAAAAGAGAATAAGTGAGTGAAAGACGAAGAAGAAGAAGACGGGAGTATGAGTGAGTGAAAGACGAAGAAGAAGAAGAGAGAATGAGTGAGTGAAAGACGAAGAAGAAGAGAGAATGAGTGGGTGAAAGACGAAGAAGAAGAAGAAGAAGAAGAGAGAATGAGTGAGTGAAAGACGAAGAAGAAGAAGAGAGAATGAGTGAGTGAAAGACGAAGAAGAAGAAGAAGAGAGAATGAGTGAGTGAAAGACGAAGAAGAAGAGAGAATGAGTTAGTGAAAGACGAAGAAGAAGAAGAGAGAATGAGTGAGTGAAAGACGAAGAGAGAATGAGTGAGTGAAAGACGAAGAAGAAGAAGAGAGAAGAAGAAGAAGAGAGAATGAGTGAGTGAAAAGAAGAAGAAGAGGATAGAATAAAAGATTGGAAGAAGAAAAAGAAAGAATGAATGATTAGACGAGAAAGAAAAGAAAGTGAAAGATCGGAAAAAAGGAAGTGAGAATGAAAGATTAGAAGAAGAAAAGAAAATGAAAGACTGGAATGAAAAGTATGAACAAAAGATTGGAATAAGAAGAGAGAATGAAATATTGAAAGAAAAGAGAAGGAAAGTTTGGAAAGAAAAGAGGAATGAAAGATTGAAAAAAAAAAGAATGAATAAAAGATTGGAAATATAAGAAAGAATGAAAGATTGGAAGAAAAAAGAGAGAATGAAAGTTTGGAACCAGAGAAAAAGAAAGATTAGATAAAAAAAAAGAGGGAATTAAAACTGGAAGAAGAAAAGAGATTGGAAGAAGAAGAGAGCGGATAAAACATTGGAATACGAAGAAAAAATGAATAACAGATTGGTAGAAGAAAAAGAGAGAATGAAAAATTAGACGAGAAAGAAAAGTGAGAAAAATATTGGAAAAGGAAGTGAGAATGAAAGTTTGGAAGAAGAAAGAATGAAAGATTAGAAGAAGAGAGAATGAAAGACTGGAAGAAAAAGTATGAACCAAAGGACTGGAATAAGAAGAGAGAATGAAATATTGAAAGAAGAGAGAAGGAAAGTTTGGAAAGAAAAGAGGAATAAAAGATTGAAAAAAAAAAAGAATGAACAAAAGATTGGAAATATGAGAAAGAATGAAAGATTGGAAGAAAAAAGAGAGAATGAAAGTTTGGAACCAGAGAAAAAGAAAGATTGAATGAAAGAGAGGGAATGAAAGAGAGGAAGAAAAAAGAGGGAATAAAAGAGAGGAAGAAGAAAAAGAGGGAATAAAAGAGAAGAAGAGGAAAAAGAGGGAATGAAAGAGAGGAAGAAGAAAAAGAGGTCATAAAAGATAGGTAGAAGAAAAGTGAATGATTAAAAGAAAAAGAAAAAGAAAAAGAAATTGAAAGATCTTAAGAAGAAAATAGTCTAAAAGATCGTGAGAAGCAAAAATTTAAGATAGGCAGATATGAAAAAAAAAACAAAAAAAACAAAAAAGAAAACGTAAGAGAAAGGAAAATGAAAAAGAAAAAACAAAAAGAAATTGGAAGCGGTTATATATATATATATATATATATATATATATATATATATATATATTAGCATCATAACCTGGCATTGCCCGTGCAACTCAGAACATTTTAGCAGTATGAGAAGATACCATTTCTTCGTCTCCCCCTCTTTCTTTTGCCATCTGGGGTCCAGTGCAGTGCTGTTCTTTAGTAAAATAAAGGAAGGTAAAGAAGGTGTTGGGTATTACCTATTTATTATTTACTAGCATCATAACCTGGCGTTGCCCGTCCAACTCAAAACATTTTAGTAGGAGAAGATGCCACTTTTTATTTTACATATTTTGTTTTTGTTTGAAAAAAACACTTTTTTAAACAAATATTTTTTTTGTTTCAAAATTACATTTTTAAAACGTCGAAATAAAAATTAAATATAAAGGCTCATTTTTTTTTGTTTTAATAAAAAAATGTTTTAGTCGCATTTGACACGTGTGATTTGATTTCTATGACGTAATTCAGCAACCATCTTAGATCGTAGATGTTTTACGGAGCAAATGTAAACAATCCGCTCCACTGACCAAAAAGTAAGAAAGGGAAAATTTGCTGAATTTAAACTCAAAAAGTATGTGTCGACATGGCTTTCCTGTAGATATGAGTCCCTAGAAAGTTTGAATGGCGTAGCTTAAAAAATGTAGGCGTGCATAGGGAACAGTCACACACAGACTCACAGATTGGCTATATATATATATATATATATATATATATATATATATATCAGCATGCGGTGTAGATATAGAAAAATCCAAAGAAATTTTCCTCTCTTGAGAGCTTAATCGTAATGATATATATATACATATATATATATATCAGCATGCGGTGTGAGTATAGAAGTATATAAAGGAGTATTCTGTACATACAGTGGTAGGATAACTCTCTAAGAGAGCTCTAAATATATATGTATATAAATACATAAAGAGCAAATATAAGAAAAAATGAAGGCAGACACTTTATTTCATGGTAGATCGGAAGTTTAGGCCTACTTCAGGCAAACCATCATCAGCTCCCGTCTTTATTGTACAAAAGATTCGTGTAAAATCTTTTGTACAATGCACACGTGAAGATATGTGCTCACGTAGATATTACAAGGCAATATTTGATTTTTAAACTGTAATATAGTCACTGATGATGAACGATGACGTTCGTAAGTACTAGGACAAGTTTGGGACCATTTTCATACAAAAATAATTCGGAAATAAAAAGCCTAATCAGAAAATATGAAAAAATTCAAAAGAAAATATATAAGTCTATGTTTTCTCTATCTTTAACACAACTTGTTTAAACAGATGCTGCCAAAATCTTTATATATATATATATATATATATATATATATGTAAGCCGACAAATAGATAATGAACAAAAAAAAAAATCAAACAAAAACAGATACGATCAGCCTGAGAGGGAGACAGAGAAATAAGAAATCAATACATAGCTGATTTACTAAGCTAACCATTACACCACATCGGGGTGATATATATATATATATTATCGAAATGGTTTTAAAAACCGACATATTTAATTTATTTGTTTGAACATTATATTTAATTGATACTCGTATTTGAGTAGATATTCTGTTTTTAATCAAACAGTATATTTATATATTTCTACCGGCCTTACGAAAATGTGTGTCATTCGGCAGGATTCCAATCTGGTGCGTCTTCGACCACTCGACAACGAATGATACTTCAGTCAAATCAAGCCAATATAACACAATTTTTGATTCTACGCAAATAACCATCTCTGCTCTGAAATGTATCGTAATGTCAACAAATGTAAACAATGTTACGGAAAATCCCGAAGATTAACGAAATGGTTTCAACAAACGACATATTGAAATTATTTGTTTGAACATTATTTTTAATCGGTACTCGTATTTGAGTAGATATTCTGTTTTTAATCAAACAATATATTTATATATTTATTTCTATCTGTTTGATTAAAAAGTTTATTTTAAAATATAGTAAATATATTATTAAAAAATATATTTTATTATATTTTATATATGTTTTTTTAATAAAATACATTTTTTTCTTTTGTGTTTTTTTTTTTTTTGTTCAGAACGAGAAATCAGGGATCCGAGTTCAAATTGCAGTTGAATTCGTTGCATTCACTTACGCGCAAATACTGTTGGGAAAGGTACTAATCCGTCTCTCTCCTCCAGTTATGGGTTAAATAACAGGATAGATTGGGTTCTATGGCCTTGGCTGGCAACCAGTCTACTACAATTGGGTTCTATGGCCTTGGCTGGCAACCAGTCTACTACAGAAAGTAATGGCAACCTACTGCGAGATAATCTTCTGGTCAGTCAGTCATGTCTCTTTCGAGACATGATCACCCAAAGCGTGTATCACATATAGCACTTAACTAACTGAATATAATAATTGGAAATATGATTAAGGCTTCTATTGGGAATAAAGAGGGAGATCGGTTTATTATTTTTTTAAAGAAATAAACTGACCCCCCCCCCCCCACTAATTACTACTTAATAATATAATACATCTCTTCTCTTTCTAGCTATGAGTCAAATAACCGGACAGGTTGGGTTCTATAACCTCGGATGGCAACCAGTCTACCGCAGAAAGCAATGGCAACCTACTGCGGGATAATCTCCTGCCCAGTCAGTCATGTCTCTTTTGAGACATGATCGCCCAAACGTGTATCACGTATGGCACTTAACTGACTGAATGAACATAATAGTTGGAAAAAATTAAAGATTCTACTGGGCATAAAGTGGGTGACCGGTTTTCTATTGTTATGAAGTAATAAACTGATCCCCCACTAATTGCTACTTAATAATATAATACATATCTTCCGCTTCTAGCTATGAGTCAAATAACAGGACAGATTGGGTTCTATAGCCTTGGTCGGCAACCAGTCTACCGCAGAAAGCAATGGCAACCTACTGCGGGATAATCTTCTGCCCAGTCAGTCATGTCTCTTTTGAGACATGATCGACCAAAGCATGTATCACGTATGGCACTTAACTAACTGATTGAATATAAAAGTTGGAAACATGATTAAAGCTTTTACTGGGCATAAAGTGGGAGATCAGTTTTATATTATTATGAAGTAATAAGCTGATCCCCCATTTATTACTACTTATTAATAACATACATCTCTTCCCCGTCGAGCTATGAGTCAAACAACAGGACAGATTGGGTTCTATAGCCTTGGTCGGCAACCAGTCTACCGCAGAAAGCAATGGCAACCTACTGCGGGATAATCTTCTGCCCAGTCAGTCATGTCTCTTTCGAGACATGGTCGCCTAAGCGTGCATCACGTATGACACTTAACTGACTGACTGAATATAATATGTGGAAACATGATTAAGGCCTCTACTGGTCATAAAGTGGGGGATCGGTTTTCTATTGTTATGAAGTAATAGACTGATCCCCCATTAATTACCACTTAATAATATAATACATCTCTTCCCTATCTAGCTATGGGTCAAATAATAGGACAGATTGGGTTCTATAGCCTTGGTCGGCAACCAGTCTGCCGCAGAAAGCAATGGCAACCTACTGCGGGATAATCTTCTTCCCAGTCAGTCATGTCTCTTTAGAGACATGATCGCCCGAAGTGTGTATTACGTATGGCACTTAACTGACAGATTTCTGTGAATATATGGTTTGTGGTGCATATATATATATATATATATATATATATATATGATTAAATGATGGTGAATGGGATTTTTTGGTGAATGAGCAGATTTTAATGGATAAATGGGTTTTGAATCTAATTGGCAAGGTTTAGGATAGATAATGTTGACGAGTCTTGCCTAACTACCCCCCCCCCCCCCTCGGCCTTGTGCCGCACTTGTTGTATTGTATAGCAATGAATAAATAGTCTTTTTAGCGAACCTTTATGACTTTTTACCTGGTGTAAGCGGGATTCTTATTTGTTTTGGTTTTTGCCTTTTTACCAGCGAAGATTATTTTTTGCGAAAGTCTCGTGTGGATTTTTAACTCTCATTTCTGTTTCTTACGTTTTTAAAGCAGTTTCTTAAATTTTTTGAATTTTCCATTCATATTTTTTCTGTTAGCCAATTTTATTTTTTTCAATTTAATTCTTTTTTTTTTTGCCCTTTTTTTTGCGGGGGGAGGGGGGTTATTTTGGACATTTTCTTTTGTTTCTTTTTTTAAAGCAAAACTTTCAGAACTTCTTTTTTTTTTACGTATCGTTTAGTTTTTCTTTCTTGAACGAATACTTTTATGTTTGATTTAATTCTTCTTCCATTCTTTATTGGTATTATTAAGGTTTTCATTCTTAAAACAATTGGAGTAGATAGACTAAACTATCGCCCGGTTCACACTCCACCCACGTCTACTGAACAGGTGAAGAGGCTCATCCCTTGTTCCCTGTTTAGGATGTGGTTTGCGGCTTTCTCTTTTCCAATCTTTTTACTGTTAAGTAGCCCCCATGCGAATCAGGGGCGTTACCGCCTTGCTTGGGGTGATATGATTAAAAAAAAAAATTAATATTTATATATATATATATATATATATATATATATATATATATATATATTGTGAAATGTGGTAGATCCTCGGCCAAAATGGCTTAGTCTCCCCGCTATGAAGAACTCTCGCCCACAACTGTAAGCACATTGGCACGGGCGATAGACAGCCCCTCCCACCCCGCCAAAAAAAAAAGAAAAAGAAACAAAAAGCCCAAACATTACAATATCCTGAGGAGCAATATAAAGACTTTAAATTGGACAAATAACTTTTGGCTGTGCCTTCTATAACGGGGATGTGCGTTGTGGTGCAGTGGATATCAGCTCAGAACGAAAACTCGCGGAGCCGAGTTCGAATTCTAGTTGAATTCTTTGCATTCACTTCCGTGCAAATACCCTTGGGAAAGGTATTAATCCGTCTCTTCCCTCCAGTTATGGGTCAAATAGCAAGACGGATTGGGTTCTATAGCCTTGGCTGGTAACCATTCTACCGCAGAAAGCAATGGCAACCTACTGCGGGATAATCTTCTTCCCAGTCAGTCACGTCTCTTTCGAGACATGATCACCCAAAGCGTGTATCACGTATGGCACTTAGCTGACTGACTGAATATAATAGTTGGAAACATAATTAAAACTTCTACTGAGCATCACGTGGGGGATCGGTTTTCTATTGTTATAAAGTAATAAACTGATCCCTCACTAATTACGACTTAATAATATAATGCATCTCTTCTCCCTTTAGCTATGAGTCAAATAATAGGATAGATTGGGTTCTATAGCCTTGGCTGGCAACCAGTCTACCGCAGAAAGCAATGGCAACCTACTGCGGGATAATCTTCTGCCCAGTCAGTCATGTCTCTTTCGAGACATGATCGCCCAAGCGTGTTTCACGTATGGCACTTAACTGACTGACTTCTATAATGGAGGCAATCCCAACAAGGACGGTGTCGTTGATGAGAACAGACGTAAAATCCAGAAAGTTGATCGGAGTCAGCATGATGGAGGAGGCCCTGAAGAGCCTCAAGATTGAAGCCAAAATTTTTGTACGCCGGAGTAACGCCATGTGAGACATCAAGCTGGCGACAGAGGAAGCAGTCAAGTCTGGCTGGAAGCATTCTCACCACGAATTCGGTGAAATTGCGGACTGAATACATGATAACCCGGATGACAGTGGGGAGGCTATTCGGATTACCATAAAAAAGGGTCAAAAGTTACTTCCCCTGGACCATTCAAAGAAGTCCGTCCCCAGCTAACAAGCGCCTGCCGGGAGACAAGGAGAAGGGACTTCCGGCAGAGGCGAGCAACCATGGCAGGCTGAGATTTGCCACGCTCTCTATAAACACACGGTGGTTCATTCTTTTTTTATTTTTATTTTTTCAATTGGAGTAGATAGACTAAACTATCGCTCGGTTCATACTCCACCCATGTCTATTGAACAGGTGAAGAGGCTCATCCCTTTTTCCTTGTTTAGGATGTGGTTTCCGGCTTTCTCTTTTCCAATCTTTTCACTCTTTTCTTTTTTTTTTCATTTAGAGTAGATAGACTATACTATCGCCCGGTTCATACGCCACCCATGTCTATTGAACAGGTGTAGAGGCTCATCCCTTGTTCCTTGTTTAGGATGTGGTTTCCGGCTTTCTCTTTTCCAATCTTTTTCACTCTTTTCTTTTTTTAATTTTTTTTTTCAATTGGAGTAGATAGACTATACTATCGCCCGGTTCATACTCCACCCATGTCTATTGAACAGGTGTAGAGGCTCATCCCTTGTTCTCTTTTTATGATGTGGTTTCCAGTTTTCTCTTTACCAATCTTTTCACTCTTACGTAGCCCCCTGCACATCAGTGGAGTTACCGTCTTGTTCGGGTGATATGATTAAAAAAAAAACTACAACTGTTCGCTGTACTCATGTTTCCACAATAATAAATTCCCTAGTTATTTCTAATACCCGGCGAGTGTGTCATCTTTACATAATCATTTTATTTTGTCAATTAAAAAAACTTAACAGAGGCATATACATCACGGAATACCAATTGGGTGTTTTTTTCGGAAAGTATGAGCAGCTCGAGGTTCAGTCAATTAAGTGCCATATGGGATATAGGCATGGGCCATCGAAAATGAGCCTGGAGCTAACATACTCGACCTGAAAGAGAACCAAGTATTGATGGAAAGAATTGAGAAGAAAGGGTTGATTAATGGGTTGAAAGTAGAATCCTCCCATTCTTTGCTCTTTGAAAAGCTTGTTCGATTCCTATTTGGTCTTTCCCCACCATCTGGTTGTTTGAAGCTAGACCTTTTGCAGCAAATGATGTAAAAGAAACATTTATAACGTTAGTTTTCGTAACGTTAGTTTTCGTAACGTTATCCTGAAGGGAAACTTTGGTAATATTACGGTGCTCTCCCGTAAAGTCAACTTCTGACTTCTTCGAATAATAGAAAATAATGCTCTCGGAATAATCCTCTCAAATACTACGCTTCCTTGGCCTTACACTCTCGGCGGACCTCAAATGGAATGACGATATCGAATCCATTGCTAAGTACGCTGCTATGAAGGTCGATTCTCTGTGCAGGGCCCGGAAATTTTTCCCACCTGAAACTATCCTGCACATATATAAATCTACCATCCGCCTGTGTATTAAATAGTGCTGTCACATCTGGTCGGGTGCCCCTGCTACTCTCATCGGGCTTCTTGACAAAGTACAACGTAGAATCTGTAACGTGGTCGATCCTGACTTGGCGGACCGGCTGCAACCACTCTCTCACCGGCGTGACGAGGCTTCCCTGTACCTCTTCTATAAGTACTTTCACGGCTTCTGCTTCGATGAACTTAGGTCATTGGTGCCGTCTAGTTACGAATGTACACAAGATACTAGATTAGCAACTAGGTCCCACCCTTTTACAGTGAAACAGATAAGATGTAACCGTAATTTCTACTCCAACAGCTTCTTTTCTCGCGCTTCCCGCCTGTGGAATTCCCTTCCACATGCCTGCTTCCCAGACAGCTACAATCTCCAGGAGTTCAAATATAAGGTCAATAGACACCTCCTAACAGACTAACTTGCATCTATTCTCTCACTCTCACCATCTAACCAACCCTCATTCTCGGTACTCTTACCCGTCTATCACCCTCCTTCTGATATTTCCAATATCTAACCATCCTTTTCTTATCACTTCCCCGACCCTATATAACCCCCTGAGCAATAGTGGCAGTGGAATGCCTTGCTTGGAGTGAAATGATTGAACAAAAAAATCTATACTATTATAATGTGGATATAAAGTTGGGGATCAATTCTACATTACAATCAATATATAAACTGACACCTCACTTTATGGCCACATTCATCCTTCTCTTACCCACTTCCTGACACCTCCTATAATCTTTCTCTTCCGCTTTCCCTATGTAACCCCCTGCGCAATAGTGGCAGTGAAATTCCTTGCTCGGGGTGAAACGATTAAAAAAATATTCATTCAGAAACAATCTCTTCAATGACGCACAACACCGGAATGATGCACAACACAGAGAGTTATTTGCCTCCCCACCGAGGTGGAATGTGGCACAAGGACTTTTCTAATGAGAAATCGGAGTCCTAAAACCAGGGCAAAAATTTACGAAGACCCTGCACATGGCAGGGTTGAGTACCTAGTCTAATTTTCCCCAAACGAGGCACAACTGAAAGGCAGAGAGTCTGATGAGCTTGAAGCAGAGGGAAATAGTTTTTGAATTGGCCTTGTGCCAGACATAACCAAACTTCCTATAACTTACAAGTTTAATCAGAATCATCAGAAGGTTATCAGAAAGTGGATTTATGAAAGAATAAAAGTATACCTTTTGTATCTTTAAATAGAAATTTATTAACGAAAAAAAATGAATTGGTAGAAGTTAATGTTCAATGAGAAACAGTAGTAAAAAGTTAAGGGTATCAAGAGTTCGTTGAAATGTTCGTAGTAGTCCTTGCAAGAGTGAATTTATGTCTACGTAGGTAGGAACGTATGTATGTATGTATGTATGTATTGTTAAGTAGGATTGTCTTTGAAGTTATCGCTCAGGGTGAATGGCGAAAAGGTGAGAGGTGAGAAAGATAGAAACAATAAAAGCGATCGCTTGACGTTTGTTACTCTCGTCATCTTATCTCTCTGTCGGCAGTCGTCTTCTCCCGTATTTTATATCGTTTTCTGAGGCTCCAGATGGTCATTTGAGAATTCACTCCCGGATATGATTCTGGCCTTTCTGTTTTGTTTTTAAATGTTTCCTAGTTTTCTATTGGCCGAAATACATTTCGCATCGCGGTTTTGTGTGCGTCATGCTAGTGTACATGGAAAGTGCGCTCTAAAAGCCAAGCAAAGTATTACGATACAAACATTTCATTAGAAACAGAAAAAAAAAAGCAAAAAACAATAACAACAAAAAACCCCCAAAAAACGAAAGAATAGTGTACTGTTATGTAAAATCAGTCCTCCTATATGGCAGTGAATGCTGGACAATCTCCTCACAGATAAAGAAGAGACTTGAAGCAACAGAAACAAAGAAAAGAGTACTGAACTGTTATGTAAAATCAGTCCTCCTATATGGCAGTGAATGCTGAACAATCTCCTCACAGATAAAGAAGAGACTTGAAGTAAGAGAAACAAAGAAAAGAGTACTGAACTGTTATGTAATATATCCTCCTATACGATGGTGAATCCTGGGCAATCGCTTTACATATCAAAAAGGGTGTTGCGCAGAAAGAACGAATAGCCTTATTTACACATTATTGAAAGACGGAGTTTTCTACCCACTCTGAATAGAAGTCTGTTCATGGAATAATGGCGAAACCCGTGTCGCACGGAACTACTATATTCTCAGTCCATTTTCCAATATGATTAAACCGTTCTTCTCTCAACCGTTTTTTTGCAATATTTTCCTTGCAGTCTGTTATATCCCAGGAGGGGATAAACAGAGAAAGAATAGTGCAAGAAATAACTCTTAACACTGAGGATATATAAATAGAGATTTGTTATACCTCAGTACAATAAACCAAATACAAGTACACCCAACGAACAGTTAACACGAATAACAATTAAGAAGGCAATGTCTCTGTATATGACGTATGCGTCCGTCTTGAGAAGTGGGCTTCCGTCTAGTGACGTCTAACTCTCGTCTAAGGCCGATGGCTCTCGACTCTCGTATAATGACGAATAATCTTGATCAATCCCGTGTAATAGACAAACCAGTTAGAAAGGAGCAAGAAAAGGATGGGAATACAGGTGTGATGACAGTTGCAAAGGTAGAGAGAAAGGAAAAGATATACACTAGGTGCGATTGATAATTTGTCGCAATTAATTTATTATTTCAAATATTCTTTAGGTTGAGTCTGAGCTCCAGGACCATGGATTAGTTTTAAAGCTTTCATTACACTCGAGCAACGCCGGGGTATACTGCTAGTTGCGAGATAAGCGTATAACCCTATATATAAGTATATCACCATAGAAGAAGACTATGTTGATAAATAAATTCGAAGTCTGCCGGAAAGTTGTTGTTTTAGGCCCGGGGTTTATTGAATGATGTGTTAAATGCTCCAAAGGACACGGAATTTTTTGGGGGTAGCCATATTTATAATGATACGCTTTTTTTTTTTTCGGAAGTAGCATATATGTTAGCTAGTATATATATGTATTTTTAAAGTAGATACAAGTTATAGTTATAAGATAAGCGGTGACATATTTTTAATTCGCTGCTTGCCTCGGTGCTTCCCCTCTGTTCAGAAGATGTTCACTTCGAAAGAGACCAAGAAAAGAACTGAAAACAAAGTGAACTCTCCAGCATCAGCTAAAAAATAAAATAAAATAAAATAAAATAAAATAACGAAAAAAAAAATGAGGGGGAAAAAAAGTAAGGAGATCAAATGTAGATATTTTCTTCATTTTGCATTCAATATGTTCTGACAACGATCGATAACAGACGTAAAACTTAAAACAATAGACTCCACCGTAGGGAGATTTCACGGAATTTGCCGAAATGATACGAAGATAAGTGAGCAGACTTTGTGTCACTCTTCAAAAACATTCTGCTTTTAAGCTTTGACCGATAATTTTTCTCTTTCGAAATTCTTTTTTGGTTTTATAATTATTTTCATATCTCTTTTTTTCTCGTTCATTTTCCAATGTTTCATTCTCTTTATTTCGGCATTTCATTCTTCAGGTTTCCTTTTTATCATCGTTCTTCTCGAAAAAAAGAAAAGAAGAAAAATAAAATTAAAAATTAGAAAAAAACAAAACAAAAAACGAAAAACTAAAGTGAAAAAAATTAAGAATCTTTCTCGTTTTTTTTCATTTTTACGATTTAAAAAATGATTTTCCCTGTTTATTTTTTCAATTTTTCCCTGTTCTTTTTTTTTTTCAATTTTTCACTTTTCTTTCTTTCCATCTTATGTCTGTCAGTTTCTTTCTTCTCTCAGCTTTCATATTTTATCTTCTCTTCTCTTTCACTAGCATCATAGCCCGGCGTTGTCCGTGCAACTCAGAAAATTTTGGTAGTAGGAGAAGATATTACATATTTTGTTTTTGTTTGAAAAAACACTTTTTTTTTTTTAAATATTTCTTTTGTTTTAAAATTACGGGGAAAAATATTCACAATTTTTGTTGACCAAATGAATTTTTAAAACGTCCGAAAAAAAATTAAATATAAATGCTCATTTTTAATTTTTTTAAATAAAAAGATATTTTAGTCGCGTTTGACACGTGTGATTTCATTTCTGTGGCGTAATTCAACAACCATTTTAGATCGTAGATATTTTACGGAGCAAATGTAAACAATCGTGTCTATTGGCCAAAAAGTGCGAAAGAGAAAATTGCTGAACTTAAAACTCAAAAAGTATGTGTCGACCTGGCTTCCCTGTAGATATGTGTCTCTAGAAAGTTTGAATGGCGTAGCTTAAAAAAAGTAGGCGTGCATAGGGAACAGTCACATACTGACTCACAGATTGCCTTTTATATATATAGATTTCTTGGTAAATTTTCGTTTTAGGTACCGACGGCTTTTCCCCCTTCAAATTTATCCAAAATACCATTATTTCTGTGCAAATGTATATGCTGAACTCAAATCAACAATTAGCTATTGAGGAAACTTACCTGTTTTTCTTTGAAAGTCCATAAAAAACTAACTATATCTCGCACTTTTTCTCTCCCGTAACTCTCACGAAGTCATGTAATTAAGTGCACAATGACGTTCTACGTAGGCAGCAATTTTGGTCGAATTTCGTCCTTTACTAAATCTTCTGGCGATGTACTTCCTGTTTTGAGAGCAATAAGCGTAAAAATACAATAGTGCATTACTTTACTTCTCGAAAGTACATCACCGGAAGTATCAGTAAATGAAGAAAAATCGACAAAAAATTCGATCACATGCGCAGTACGTCATTCTGCAGTTAATTACATGACTTCGTGAGAGTTACGGGAGAGAAAAAGTGCAAAATATAGTTCGTTTTTTTGTGGACATTTAGATAAAAAAGGTAAGTTTCTTCAATAACTAATTGTTGATTTGAGTTCAGCATATTTTCTTTCTTCCTTTATCATTTTGTTTTTCTTTCTTTCTTTCTATTTTTCTGAATGTTTCTTCTTCATTTTTTCATTTTATTCGGTTTCAGAATATTTTCTTTCATTATAATCTTCTTTCCTACATTTTTCTACTTCCTTCAATTATTCTTTACTTCTTTCGTTTTTCCTTCCTCCCGTAAAAAAAAAAACAAAACGAAAGAATAGTGTACTGTTATGTAAAATCAGTCCTCCTATATGGCAGTGAATGCTGGACAATCTCCTCACAGATGAAGAAGAGACTTGAAGCAAGAGAAACAAAGAAAAGAGCACTGAACCGTTATGTAATATCAGTCCTCCTATATGGCAGTGAATGCTGGACAATCTCCTCACAGATGAAGAAGAGACTTGAAGCAACAGAAACGAAGAAAAGAGCACTGAACTGTTATGTAAAATCAATCCTCCTATATGGCAGTAAATGCTGGACAATCTCCTCACAGATGAAGAAGGGACTTGAAGCAAGAGAAAGAAAGAAAAGACCACTGAACTGTTATGTAATATCAGTCCTCCTATATGGTAGTGAATGCTGGACAATCTCCTCACAGATGAAGAAGAGACTTGAAGCAAGAGAAACGAAGAAAAGAGTACTGAACTGTTATGTAATATTAGTCCTCCTATATGGCAGTGAATGCTGGACAATCTCCTCACAGATAAAGAAGAGACTTGAAGCAACAGAAACGAAGAAAAGAGCACTGAACTGTTATGTAAAATCAATCCTCCTATATGGCAGTAAATGCTGGACAATCTCCTCACAGATGAAGAAGGGACTTGAAGCAAGAGAAAGAAAGAAAAGACCACTGAACTGTTATGTAATATCAGTCCTCCTATATGGTAGTGAATGCTGGACAATCTCCTCACAGATGAAGAAGAGACTTGAAGCAAGAGAAACGAAGAAAAGAGTACTGAACTGTTATGTAATATTAGTCCTCCTATATGGCAGTAAATGCTGGACAATCTCCTCACAGATGAAGAAGGGACTTGAAGCAAGAGAAAGAAAGAAAAGAGCACTGAACTGTTATGTAATATCAGTCCTCCTATGTGGCAGTGAATACTGGTCAATCTCCTCACAGATGAAGACAAAACTTGAAGCAACGGAAACGCAAGAGACATGACTCTCTGGGCAAATTTTTTTTCCCGAAGTAGGTTGCTATTATTTTCTGCGTTAGACTGACCGCCAACCAACCGGTTAAGATTCTTGAGGTGTAGTCTAACGAAAAAGATCCAACTTTTTGACAAAAGAAACTGAAAATAAAAAAACAAACAAAAAACAAACATTGCAACTTACATTTTCAGGCTGCCGTACTGGAAATTGATGAACACTAGCTTTTAATGAAAATTAGCGAAAATGACCCAGTTTGAACAAGTATCAGTCAGACACACGCGTGGACGATCACATCTCTCCACAGCTTCCGCATCAAAGTCATTGTTGACTCTTTAAATGACATATGTGACACACATTTAGACTGATTGGGCAGAAGATTTTCCCGTAGTAGGTTGCCATTGCTTACTGCGGTAGACTGGTTGCCAACCAAGGCTATAGAACCCAATATGTCCCGCTATTTAACCCATATCTGGAGAGAGAATAAACGGTTTAAAACCTTTCCCAAGGTTATTTGCGTGAAAGTGAATGCAACGAATTCGAGTGGAATTCGAACTCGGCCTTCTGCTTTCTCTCTACAATACCAATTCAACTAAACCGAACTGACTTTTACATGATAAAATATGTTGACGGATTTTGACGTCATTCTGGGTTTTTTTTTTTCAAATCCATATTCGTGAATCTGTTTATCCCAGAAACACAATGGATAATAAAGAATTTCATATAATGTCGATCGTTTAAAATTATTCAAGTTTTTAAAAATTAAAATCTCAAGTAGATGTTCAAAATAACCGCAAATCATTGTTGATTTAAGGAGGAGTTATTCATTGTGACATGTATCTGCAATATATTTACCTTGAATGGCGGTTATATCCGGCCGTAGGTAAGGTAAACAAAAGACAAGGGAGGTTGACAGATATATATATATCCGGCCGTAGATGATGTCAACAAAAGACAACAAAAACAACAAGCGACAACCGGCTTGAAAAGTAATGAACCGCCGGGTGAATGACAGATCCATCCGACCGTAGATAACGTCAAAAAAGCGACAACCAGAAAAATAAAAAAATGCACGTGAGTTTTAACAATATATAAAGTCTAGAATATTTGGTTGAACAGTTAGAGACGGGCTAACGTCTCCCGACGGAAGTTTCGTGTGTGTGATCATTTTCCGGCAGTCCTACTCCACATAAGCGTCAGTCAGTTAAGTACCATACGTCATACACGCTTTTGGCGATTATGTCTCGAAAGAGACATGACTGACTGGGCAGAAGATAATCCCGCAGTAGGCTGCCATTGCTTTCTGTGGTAGACTGGTTGCCGACCAAGGCTACAGAACCCAATCTGTCCTATTATTTAACCCATAATTGGAGAGAAGAGACGGATTTATACCTTCCCTAAGGGTATTTGCGCATAAGTGAATGCAATGAATTCGACTGGAATTCGAACTCGGCTTCCCGATTTCTCGTTCCGAGCCGATATCCACTGCACCACGACGCACATCCAAGCGTCATCGGCGAAGAATAAAAACATTTTTTTCATCATATTATCCCAAGCAAGGCATTCCACTGCCACTCTAGCGCAGGGGGTGGGTTTGCATAGAGCGATTGGTTATAGGAAATGTCAGGAGGAGAGTGATAGACGAGTTAGGATGTACATAGGGAGAGTGTTGGAGAGAATGGGCGTGAGTTAGTGTGTTAGGAGGTGTCTATTGACCTTACATTTAAACTCCTGGAGGTTGTAGCCGTCGTGGAAGCAAGCATGCGGAAGGGAATTCCACAGGCGGGAAGCGCGAGAAAAGAAGCTGTTGGAGTAGAAATTACGGTTACATCTTATCTGTTTCACTGTAAAAGGGTGGGACCTAGTTGCTAATCTAGTATCTCGGGCAAATTCACACCTAGGGGGCACCAGTGATTTAAGTTCATCAGAGCAGAAGCCGTGAAAGTACTTATAGAAGAGGCACAGGGAAGCCACGTCACGCCGGTGAGAGAGTGACTGCAGACGGTCAGCTAAGTCGGTATCGATCACATTACAGATTCTCCGCTGTATTTTGTCAAGAACCCCGAGGAGAATAGCAGGGGCACCCGACCAGATGTGGCAGCACTATTCAATACACGGGCGGACGGTAGATTTATATATGTGCAGGATAGATTCAGACGGATAGAATTTCCGGGCCCTGCACAGAGAGCCGACTTTCATAGCAGCGGATTTAGCAATGGATTCGACGTAGTCATTCCACTTGAGGTCCGCTGAGAGTGACAGGCCAAACAGGCGTAGTGTAGCGTTTTACTCTCTGGGAGGCAAGCCTGTTTCACGCTAATGGGAGGGAGGTGCGGTTGTCTGTGGTGGTTAATTTACAGCTTCGAACACTTTGCCAAAATCGGAAGATGGCTGATAGGGAGGTAATTTGCGGGGTCCGAGGGTTTACCAGTGTTCTTAAATATTGGAACCACAGAAGAAGACTTTCAACATGCAGGAAAGTAGGAGGAAGGTAGGCAGAGGTTGTAGAGCTTCGAAAGGACAGAGGAGAGTTAAGGGGGACATATCTTCAAGACTATGATTGGGATTCCGTCCCCACCACTCGCTTTGTGAGGGTCAAGTTTTGAGATTATGTTAGAAATCAGCGAGGGCGTGATGTGGACGTCATTCAATTGGGCATCAGTTCTAGGTGGGAAGTCGGGTGTATAGACTCCAGACGAATCCAGACTCGAATTGGTTGAGAATCTACGAGCAAAGCATTCAACCTTGTCCGCTGAGGAGGTGAGGACCTCAAACTAGTTGATTGAGGACTTACTCTTGTTAAGCACGCTTTTACAGAGGTGCCAGTAGTCTTTGGTACCGAACTTAGAGGATGCTATGCGCTGCTTCATTCTGGCAGCAAACAGCATCTTAGCTTCGTTAAATATCTTTTTACACTTATTACGAGCTGAGGCGAAAAGGCGCCTGTTTTGGTCCGACGCGTGGCTACGAAAAAGCCGGAAGAAGTGATTCCGGTGGGCAATGGCTGCCGAGCAAGTGGGCGAGAACCAGGGAGACGAATGGGATTTAAGCTGAAATTTCCTGGCAGGGATGAAAGCATCGATACCAGCCTTAATCCAGGAGGAGACCTCTGATGCACAGTTTTCGACGGGAAGACTAAAAACATTGTTCCAAGGGACGTCGCAGAGGAAGTCACGGAACGAATCCCAGTCGGCTATTTGATAGCAGTAGGATATTCTGCTGGTATGGGTTTCTTGGGTAGGGGTGGAGTAGAAGGAGATGTTGACAGAAACTACGGCGTGGTCAGAATTTCTGAGAAGCCAGAGCTGTCTGGTGGTGCAGGAATTTGGGATGGAAGCAACATAACTCGACTATATTCTGTAAAAAACGGTTTAATTTCTATTTTTGTCTTCAGAAATTGAATTAAATCAACTTTACAGTGTTAGCTGCTTGTGGTAAGTCAACCTGGATTCAGTCCATTTTTCAGTCTGTTTTTGTGAAATTTCTTGGAGATTATTTTATTTATTTATTTATTTTATTTTATTTTTTTTTCGTCTTTTGGTCGTCTTTGATTTTTTCGTCACTTAATTTGTGTAAATAATTTTGCTATTCAAGGGTATTTTCGACTAATGATAAATAGCATCACGGTTCAATTATTTCCATTAGTTTTGTCTTGTAGAAGATTTAAATTTCTGTCTTCGAGAGATTGAATTCTTAACGGTTTGGCAAGCGAACGCAAGCAACATAACTCGACTATATTCTGTAAAAAACGGTTTAATTTCTATTTTTGTCTTCAGAAATTGAATTAAATCAACTTTACATTGTTAGCTGCTTGTGGTAAGTCAACCGGGATTCAGTCCATTTTTCAGTCTTTGCACGAGATACTAGATTAGCAACTAGATCCCACCCTTTTACAGTGAAACCGATAAAATGCAGCCGTAACTTCTACTCCAACAGTTTCTTTCCTCGCACTTCCCGACTGTGGAATTCTCTTCCACACGATTGCTTCCCCGACGGCTACAATCTCCAGGAGTTTAAATGTAAGGTCAATAGACACCTCCTAACACACTAACCTGCTCCCATTCTATCAAGCACTCTTCCCATCTGCCCGACACTCATCCTCGCTATCCTTACTCATCTATCACCTTTCTCCTGACATTCCCTATGTCTATCCACTCCTTCTCTTTACCTTCCCCTATGTAGCCCCATGCGCAATAGTGGCAGTGGAATGCCTTGCTTGAGGTGAGATGATTAAAAAAAAAAAGAAAAAAAAAGTGAAGCAGAGGTCTAGTAGCGAGTTCCTTCCATTAGGGTTATTGGAGAAACGCGTGGGGAAGTCCACCACTTGCGTAAGGGATTGGGAGATTGAAAAATTAATGGTGTGGACACCAGCAGGGTCGGTGACAGAGTTTTCCAGCCACTTAGTGTAGTGGGCGTTAAAGTCACCAAACACGAAGATATGGGCAGATGGGTGAGAAGAAATGGCCTTGTCGATATTGTCAGAGATGCTGTCAAGTACTGAACCGTCAGAGAAAGAGGGGGAGGGGGAGCGGTAGAGGAAGAAGAGATAGCTAACTGAGCTTAGAATTGAGAGACGGAAGCACATGAAAGTCTGGTCCAGGGATTCAAGAGATGTCACTCTAGCTAGGGGGAGGTGTTCACTGACATATACACCAAGCCCATGCATATGGACCTTGGAGTCCTTCCTGAAGAGGGGAAGGTAACCAGGAACATAAAACTCAGAGGAGGGGATAGAAGGGTCAAGGTTAGTTTCACATAGGGCTAAGATATCAGGTGAGTTAGTTTGGAGGAATGCTTCTATGCTATAAAAGTTAGTGCGGATACCGCGTATGTTAGTGAAAGAAACACGGGCAGGTTTGGGCGTTTTCCGAGTAGCTGGTTTGGTTTTGCTATTTTTTTTCATAGTGCTTTAGTTGAGTATAGAGGTCTAGAGTAAAATCATTCGGTCGCTGTTTGCAGCATGTGAGGAATGGAGATTGGCGCTGCCTGCAGCATAATGTGGCCTCGGGGTTGTCCACCAGAGGTTCATGAAGGGACGCCCGTCCATGCGCGATATGGCACTACAGGAACCCCGATATTATTCAACTGTTGATCAGAGCAGCCTCTCAAGACGCTACGCAAGTGTTCGGGCTCCTAATAACCAGTCGGAAGCAGCAACCAAGAAACTGCCAACCCAGTTTCCTCAGAATGGAGAGACATTGCCACCATACTCAATAACTAGAAAGAGCTTCCAGCTGAACTAACACTAGACCGAAGGAGAAGGGAGATGAGCCGGGAACCCCTTCCTAAACAAGAAACAAGGTGATCACCTCTACTCCTGTTCAAAAGAAGGGGGTGGAGTGTGAAACCGGGCGATAGTAGGTACTATCTACTCCAATTAAAAAAAAATAAAAATAAAAAAAAGATAAAAAGAATTGACTAAGTTTTAACTTAGGTAAAGTCCAAACGAAACATAAGTCGAATAAAAGTTAGTAACAAAAACATAAAATAAATTAAGAACAGACAGAATATCAAAACCGATTTGACAACTTACGTGCAGATAACACTGAAAGTTGAACATATGATTATATTTTTATATATAGGAATTTGGGGTGGAAGTGAAGCAGAGGTCTAGTAGCAGGTCCCTTCCATTAGGGGTATTGGAGAAACGCGTGGGGAAGTCCACCACTTGCGTAAGGGATTGGGTGATTGAAAAATTCATTTCACAATGACGTGTGAAATCCTGGTTTTTCCCAAATAGAAAAAGAATTGACCATGTGCTTAAAGAAAAAGTCAAAACCGGATATCGAAAGTAGGTTTTAAATTGATTTTTTGACCAATGGGAGCGACTTACAAGACTTGAGGACTTTGCGAGTCAGTGCAAAAATCTGAATACAATAAAAGGCTCAGATCAGCGTCAGTCAGGGATGGAAGAAGCAAAGACGACAAACTAAAATGTAACGAGAGGAGCTTCAAGCTGACCCGGACATTCGTCTTTTTTCTCTTTCCTTCTCGCGCGCTGATTCCTTTTATTTCTTCTTCTCCATCCAAAGACATTCCTACCGTATGCATATAATCTTACAACAATTACTACTATGAACATTTTAATGATCTTGTACCAATCAAAAGACATTACTTTTATTTGTAAAACCTGAATTTATTATATATATATATATAAATCAAAATAATAACTAAATAGACTCTGTAAGTATGTAGGCTGTAAATTTATACTAAAATAAACCTTCAAAAAAACCACTAACAAACAGAACCTAATTCCGTTACAATCCGGTGCACTGAGGCGTCGGATAAATGGGGAGAAAAAAAGAAATCCGCGGAACAAGAACAAAACATTCAATACTCCGCAGTAAAGAAAAAAAAACCCAAACGGAACCAACCACAAGAAAAAGTGCTCGATACAAAGTACAAAAGATATATAAAAGTAGAGCAAAGACACACGAAAAAATTTGGTTCGCTTTAGATTTTTTTGTGTGTTTTTTGTTTTTTGTATATATATATATATATATATATATATCAATTAAGGTTTTACAAATAAAAGTAATGTTTTTTGATTATATATATATATATATATATATATATATATATATATATATATATAGAAATTGTTGTTTCGATATAAAATTTGATTTCCTTGTTTTGTACTCCCCCCTATAATGGGGGGGGGGTGTACTAACAAGACCAAATCAAACTAATCTGTTTCAACACACATACACGTCCCTATAACGGATAACTCACGATAAGTTTATTCCTTCTTTGGATTTTTCTCCACTTATTTACATCTTAGACTTTCTTTTTCAATTATTTTCATTCATTGTTTCTTTCTTAATTTTCGTTTATTCCTTTTTTCGATTTTTCTTCACTCATTAGACTTTTTTCAAAAATATTTTCATTCATTGTTTCTTTCTTAATTTTCGTTTATTCCTTTTATCGATTTTCTTCATTCATTTACTTCTTAGACGTTATTTTCAAATATTTTCATTCATTGTTTCTTTCTAAATGTTCGCTTATTCCCCTCTACTTTATTTCTTATTTTCTTTTTCTTTTTCTTCGGTTGTTTTCGCTGTTTTTCATTACTTATTTATTTGCTTATTCTTAAATTTTTCTTTCTTTTTCCTCAGCAGCTTTTTTCATTCATTGTTTCTTTGTTTCTTAACTTTCATTTATTCTTTCCCTCCATTATTACTTAGACTCTTTTCTTTTTTTTCCTCGGATGTTTTCATTCATTGTTTCTTTCTTAATTTTCTTTTATTCCTTCCTTCCGTTATTTCTGAGATTCTTTTCTTTTTCTTCGCAGCTGTTTTCATTCATTGTTTCTTTCTTTCTTAATTTTCTTTTATTCCTTCCTTCCGTTATTTCTGAGATTCTTTTCTTTTTCTTCGCAGCTGTTTTCATTCATTGTTTCTTTCTTTCTTAATTTTCTTTTATTCCTTCCTTCCGTTATTTCTGAGATTCTTTTCTTTTTCTTCGCAGCTGTTTTCATTCATTGTTTTTTTCTTTCTTAATTTTCATTTATTCCTTCCTTCCGTTATTTCTGAGATTCTTTTCTTCTTTTTTTCAGCTGTTTTCATTCATTCATTTTTTGTTTCAGAATTTTCATTCATTTATTTCTTTCATTATTTATTAGACTCTTTTTTCTTTTTCTTCTTAGCTGTTTTCATTCATTGCTTTTTTCTTTTATAATTTTCATTCATTCCTTCCTTTCATTATTTCTTAGATTCTCTTTTCTTTTTCTTCTTAGCTGTTTTCATTCATTGTTTGTTTGTTTCTTTCTTTTTTTCATAATTTTCGTTTTTTTCCTTCCTTTCATAATTTCTTAGACTCTTCTCTTTTTCTTTGCAGCTGTTTTCATTCATTGTTCCTTTCTTAATTATCGTTTATTTTTTCCTTTCATTATTCCTTAGACATTTTTCTTTTTTTCCTCAGCTATTTTCATTCATTGTTTCTTCCTTAATTTTATTTCCTTCCTTTATTTCTAAGTCGTTTTCTTCCCTTTTTCTTATTCTATTCTATTTCTGTTTCCTTCCCATCATTTGACAAAGGACCAAAATTTGAAAGCCTTATATATTCCATCGACATGTCATGCTGAGGAATCTAAGATCATTTTTTTTTATAACTTTCACATTAATGCAGTTACTTAATTTTTTCTTTTATTAATTTATTTTTGCGAAAGATTGTCAGAGCCCCGCTCAACAACGGCACGTATTTTCAAAGTCTACTGAATGAATGCTTATTATTTTTTCTTCTTCTTCGCATTTCGAATGTTGGCTTCTTGTCATGGCGTCTATCGTGTAGCGCGTTTGTTAGAGAGCTTGAGCCGAAAGGACGTCACAACAACACCTGTTCAAAACGAGGTTACCTGAGATTCTTAACAAAAGATATCACAATCAAAGCTTTCATATGAGAACAGAAAAACATTCTGGAACCGAAAAAAAAAAAAGTAAAAAAAAGAAAAGAAAAAAACGGCTTCTTTTTTAAAACAGGCACATGAATATATATATATATATATGTAGCAGTAGGGAGATATTTGTTAAATTGGCCTTGTATGAAATATAACCGAACTACTTACTACTTACAGTATTTACACTATTAAGACTATTGTCCTCATCTTTGTTGCCATTTGTACGACGTTTAATAGCAGATCATTTTATTTGTCTATATTTCTGAGATGAGGTAGTATTTACAGTATTTACATTATTCGGACTATTGTCCTCATCTTTGTTGCCATTTGTACGACGTTTAATAATAGATCATTCTATTTGTCTATATTTCTGAGATGAGGTAGTATTTACAGTATTTACATTATTCGGACTATTGTCCTCATCTTTGTTGCCATTTGTACGACGTTTAATAATAGATCATTCTATTTGTCTATATTTCTGAGATGAGGTAGTATTTACAGTATTTACATTATTTGGACTATTGTCCTCATCTTTCTTGCCATTTGTATGACGTTTAATAATAGATCATTCTATTTGTCTATATTTCTGAGATGAGGTAGTATTTACAATATTTACATTATTCGGACTATTGTCCTCATCTTTGTTGCCATTTGTACAACGTTTAATAATAGATCATTCAATTTGTCTATATTTCTGAGATGAGGTAGTATTTACAGTATTTACATTATTCGGACTATTGTCCTCATCTTTGTTGCCATTTGTACGACGTTTAATAATAGATCATTCTATTTGTCTATATTTCTGAGATGAGGTAGTATTTACAGTATTTACATTATTCGGACTATTGTCCTCATATTTGTTGCCATTTGTACAACGTTTAATAATAGATCATTCTATTTGTGTATATTTCTGAGATGAGGTAGTATTTACATTATTCGGACTATTGTCCCCATCTTTGTTGCCATTTGTGTGACGTTTAATAATAGATCATTCTATTTGTCTATATTTCCGAGATGAGGTAGTATTTACAGTATTTACATTATTCGGACTATTGTCCTCATCTTTGTTTCCATTTGTACGACGTTTAATAATAGATCATTCTATTTGTGTATATTTCTGAGATGAGGTAGTATTTACATTATTCGGACTATTGTCCTCATCTTTGTTGCCGTTTGTACGACGTTTTGGCCGTTGTACGCTCCGGCCTTCTTCAGGTGCTAGAAATTTCAAAATAAACCATTTATTACAATCACTGGTCTATATCATCCTCATTCCTTACGTAAAGCTCGATTGGAAGTCGATCGGAAGTTATCTCCCTCTAACGCTGCAAGTTACTTGCTCACAACTCTAAGAGTCAAGTCAGGAACTAACCAACATCTATATTCACTGGGCCATGTGTCCTTATGGACAAGAACAACTCAATTTTTGAGACTTATATTCCCCCCTATAATTTATAGGTTTATTCAGAATTATCAGAAGGTTATCAAAAGGTGGATTCTTTTTCTTCGTGTGCCGTGTCCCTTCAGGACGTAAGAAATAATGGACTTCCACTTGGCTCTGTCTCTTGTTGCTCTCAATAATTTTTCACTTGGTATCTCTTCTAAGCTCCGCCCCGTCAACCGTTTGCTCAGTCCTAACGAGTACGTCTCGCGTTGCTTTCTCCTGTCTCTCCTTCCATTTATCCGACCTGTGAGTATCAAGTTCTCCATGCACTCCTTCCTCATTACGTGTTTCAGGAACATTATTTGTCTCTTCCTGTTATTTAGTATCAGTTTTTTTCTCGTTTGCATCCTTTCCAACACCTCATCGTTGCACACGTGCTCTGTCCATGGTATCCTCAGCATCCTCCTGTAAAACCACATTTCTGCTTCATTTTTTATGAGATCGTTCAGCATTCACTTCCATACAGATGGACAGATAGCGCTATTTTCTTTGTTTCTAATAAATATCGATCAACCATCACAGACAATCGTTCCTCCCGAGCCATTAGGATAGATCAGGCTAGTCTCCCTGAAAGTAAAACACTGCGCCTCCTCGGATTAACTCTCACATCGGACCTCAAGTGGAATAACTATATAGAATCCATAGCTAAATCCACTACTGAGAAGGTCGGTTCTCTGTTCAGGGCCAGTAAGTGAAGTTTTTACCGTCTGAAACACTCCTGAACATATACAAAGCTACCATCCGCCCGTGCATTGAATATTGCTGCTATATCTGGTCGGGTGACCCTGCTATCCACCTAGCTGTCCTTGACAAAATGTAATGTGATTGATCCCGACTTGGCAGCTAGAATACAGTCGCTTTCTTACCGACGCAGTGTGACTTCCCTGTGTCTTTTCTACAAATACTTTCACGGCTTCTGCTCCGACGAACTTAGCACACTGGTACTCCCTATATATGAATTTCCTCGAGGAACAAGATTAGCAACTAGGTCCCACCCTTTTACTGTGAAAGTAATAAATTGTAAACGCAAATTCTACTCCATCAGCTTCTTTTCTCGCACTTTCTGCCTGTGGAATTCCCTTCCGTTAATTTGCTTTCCCGAGAGCTACAATCTTCAAGAATTTAAATGTAAAGTCAATAGTCACTTCCTGTCTCACTAACTTGCATTCTCTCTCTCATGCTCTTTTCTCCGTCCACCCCGCTCTCATCAGTATTCTTTTCCTTGACATACCCTCTTCCTGACACACCCTGTAACCTGCCACGCTGTCTCATAACATTCCTCCTATGTAACCCCTTGCAGAACAGTGGCAGTAAAATACCTTGCTTGGGGCATATGATTATAAAAAAAAATTCCTGTCTTTCAGGACACTGGTTAGCTTTTGAAATACGTCCTTGACCATGCCAATGCGTCTTTGGATCTCGACATCGCATTTTCCATCCTGCATATTTTTGAACAGAAACCCAAAGTAAAATAGAAAATCCTAGAAAAAACTAGAACTTGCAACTCGCTTAACGACATCTGCCCTTTATGTTTAAGTGAAAAGCTACACATTCTAAAATACCCCAACAGTAGCGAACTATTAAACCGTAGAGATGAATTAGCAGTATTATGTAAACATTGCAAATATTTCTCGTTAAAATTTAAATGACCAAAAAAATACCTCATCTACACGACCCTCTCCCCAAAATGCAATAAATACACTTAATCAACCCT